>CAUDMG010002467.1:0-95000 GCA_958450375.1 Homarus gammarus
TTTTTAGTTTAACAAATTTATTGGCAGAGCTTGTAGTACAGTTTGCCTATTCTGAGTAATTCAGTCAGGTCTTGACACTGAGGGTGGTATCACTTCTCACTGTCACGCAGGACAGAGGTTCATACACAAAGAAATACATCATATTCATTAACAACTATAAATGTATAGAGGTCAGATTCATATGGATAATGTCACTGTTCACTGCCATGCAGGACAGAGGTTCGTACACAAAGATTTGCATCATATTCATTGACAGTACATATACATATATGTAAACACACACACACACACATATACATACATATGCGTATATACATACACATATACATGTACACGTACATATACATGCACACACGCACACATACATACATATACGTCGGTCAGATTCATGTGGGTAATGTCACTTTTCACTGCCATACAGGACAGAGGTTCGTACACAAAGAATGCATCATATTCATTGACACTATATATAGGTCAGATTCATGTGGGTAATGCCACTGTTCACTGCCACGCAGGACAGAGGTTCGTACACAAAGAAGGAAATACATCACATTCACCAGCAGCATATATGGGTCAGTGGATCACATACATTGGAGTCATATTCTAGTTGAAGACTAATCAGTGTGGGCTAGCAAATTTGGGATAAACAGCAAGAATGTCCTCAAGCACACCTGATTCAATGAAGTAATTACATAGTTCAAGATACAGTAAGTCAGGTGGCCTGAAGTCTTTGACAGTGTCACATTCAATAATATAGTGTTCAAGTGTATGCTTTAAAGGTTTATCACAAAGTTTACATGCTGAGTGTTCCGGTATGGGTACAGCGTTACTAACTTGCCAGATGTGTCTGTATCCTAGCCTAATTCTGGCCACGACTACATCACATTGTCTGGTTCTGTCCTTATGCTGGCCATACCGGTACCTCTTGTTACAAAATTTGTCATATTTACTAATGCTACAACTGTCAGGTCTCTCTGCATTTCTCACTTCTTCTAGATCAGAGTTCATGATTCTGACTTGAATGTTTTTAATTACGGCATTGGACAGACCAAGGTCACGGTCAACATTTTCTTTCTTACACGCCTCATTGGCCAGTCTATCAGCACGGTCATGATACCTGATTCCAACATGGGACGGAATCCACACAAATTCGATACGAAAGTTGTTCTCATTGGCAGTTATCACATTCCTTTTAATATCACATGCAACTTTAGACATAGAACCTGACGGGCTGTTCATTGATTTCAAAGCACTTTGAGAGTCACAGAATATCACCCCACCTCCATTTTCTTTGAGGTAGTCTGTGGCTAAGTAGATTCCAGTTAGTTCAGTTTGTGTTGTGCTGGCCCAGTTGTTTAGCCTTTGCTTGTTTGACACTATCATCTCTTTTTCTTTATATATTACAATTGCACAGCCTGTTCTACCTGTGTTTGTCTGCACAGAACCATCAGTAAAAGCATAACATTCACTTGATTTAATACTCTCTATGTGTCTGTTAATAGTTTCTAGTGTGACACATCTCACCACATCGGTGTTTAACATTTGCTTTCTACCAACAGGAGTGTAATTAATAGGAACTGATATGTCCAGCCAAGGAGGAATGGCATTAATAGGTTCGTCTGGGGTGATTGGGACATTCAGTTTCAGGAGATCTGCAACACTTTTATGAAGCCACGCCCCAAAGAGAGTCTTTTTTGAAAGGTTGGCGAGATGGTCGGGATTACTTAGATAGAACATCAACTCAGTTTGAGTTGTAGTTTGAGAACTATTGTTCTTCAAAACTTTGACACAAAACATGGTATTAAGTAGGGCTATCCTCTCAGATAGGGAGGGCAGTCCGAGCTCTTTCCTCATATTTACAATTCTGGTTGATTTTGGGCAACCTAGGATGATGCGCATGGCTTCATTTTGCACTACCTCAAGGCTGTTGAGTTGTTTAGGCGGAATAGTCACAAGATGGAGAGCATGATAGTCAACTACAGAACGAATGAAGTGAAGATAAAAAGTACGAGCATAGGTGATGTTAATTCCATAGCCCTTGCCAACAAGGGTTCTGAGGGGTTTAATGCGCTGCATTAGTTTGTCACGAAGGTTGCTGACAAAGTTTGCATCATTCACACAAATTCCAAGATATTTATAGGAGCTACATAGTTCCAAGGGCATGCTGTTAATGTTATAGTCAAGAGGCAGAGGGTGAGCAGGACGAGGATTGAGGACCCTCGTCTTGTCAACAGATATTATGAGACCGCATTCAACAGTTCTCCGAGCAAATACATCCAGCAAGGCTTGGAGCCTGAGTTTGGTTTGTGTCATAATGCAGATATCATCAGCATAGCATATTACGGCTTCGTTTGGTTGAACTGGAATGTCAGCAATAAGCTTGTGCATCAGTATATTAAAGAGCATAGGACTTAACACTCCTCCCTGAGGCGTGCCCAGCTCAAATGATCTCATTCTGGTACTTTTAACTCCCCTAAACAGAACACTGGCATACCTGTTGGACAGATAACCCTTTATCCATGTCAGGAGGTTACCTTGTATGCCAAAATTAGCTAGTTGCTCAAGTATAATGTCTCTATTAGCTACATCAAAGGCTGATTTAAGGTCTATGAAGGCTGTTTGTGTCTTATCTTTTGAGTGAACAAGATATTCTGCAAAGCATGTCTGTGTGCTACGCCCGGGCATGAACCCGTACAGATTAGGGGCGAGTTTGTCTTTGACTTGAAACATAAGACGGTTTAGAACAACTCTTTCAAGGACTTTACACATACAGGATGTAAGTGAAATTGGCCTGAAGTTTGGAGAATTAGCTTTAGGGATTGGAACTATGTTTCCATGAGTCCATGTCTTAGGCAGAATACCCTGTGTGAGGCTCATTTGATACAGGTCAAGCAGTGGATGGTTAGGGATCTCATTCAACAATCTCAGGGTGTTATAGGTTATGCCATCCTCACCAGGGGAGGATGACTCACCTTTCATTAGTGCTGTTGTTAGTTCGTGGTGCGTTATAGGAAACTGGTCGGTAAGGTCTGGTGAGGAACAGGCTATTTCAATATTGAAACCCCTATTAATGTGTGAGGTGTTAAGATATTGTTGTATGTCAGGAGGCAGGGAAGTGATTCGTGACACACTAGACCATTGGTCTAATAGCATGTCAGCATATTCTGCAGGGCTGTGATGAAGCTGGACTGGGGTGGGTGACTTGGTAATGGCTCTAATTTTCTTCCACATTTCTGCTAGAGTGGTTGTTCTATTAATCCCCTGTAAGAATTGTTCCCAATAGGTGTTTCTCACCTGACCTTTGAGTTCACGAAATTCTCTGTTAGCTTTGAGGAATGCCAAAAGGTTATCACTAGTTTTATTTTGCTTATAAGTGTTGGCAAGCTGTTTTACATTCTCTCCTTCTTTGGTGAGGATGGGGTCATGTGTCCACAGAGGTGGTTTAGTGCTGCCCCCCTTCCTCCTTGACTTAACCCAGGTGGTATAATATGTGGTAATGACATTTACAAGATCACAGCAAAATTCATCCACTGACCCAGGTGTATATCCAGCATACCATCTGTGGATGTAGGCCTTGAAGTGCAGTTTAAGATTATCTGGGATGTTAATTCTGAGCTTAGGATGGGGTTCACACTTGACATCAGCAACAGTGTATTCAGTAAGTATTGCATAATGATCACTGACAAGGTAGTCTGAGATGACCTTAGCCTTGACATTACTGTCTACTAGGTTATACCCAATCACATAATCAAGTCTGCCCCCCATCAGATGTGTCACTTTGTCTGTGTCGTATACAGTGATATTATGATTATTGATGTAATTCACGAACACCCTCCCATTAGAGTTACACTGGACATCACCGAGGACAGTGTGACGAGAGTTAAAGTCACCCATACACAGCATAGCATTGTTACCTGATGGCTTTGGTAACACGTCCGCTCGCAGTTCATTACACCGAACATAGATGTTATACAGCGAAAATTGACTGTTTGCTGTCTTTACTGTAAATTGTTGATAGTGAATACTTTCATCATTGTGAGTTTTAATCCATTTACAGACCAGACCATTCTTTACATATGTGAGCAGGCCACTTCCTGCTCCACTATTATATGCTGTAAACCCAGCTATCCTGGGTGCAACTTTCCTCTGGGTGCTGGACGTGTAAGGTTCTTGTAAGCCAATTACATCAATGTCAAAAACTTTAACAAACCATTGTAGATCATTAATTCTGCGATTAACACTCCGGATGTTCCATGAAATGAACCTAAGCGTTCGTGTTACTTTTCCCAGCTTGTGTTTAACGTAGAGAGTCGCACGCTGGCTTCATAGATCAGCCTGACCAATAAGCTGACCCTTCCAATTTCTGCACCTCTGGATTTCCTGATAATGTTCTTCACAGCCCTTATTCCAGTAGGATTTTTATACGCGGGTTGCTTCATCAGTCCCGCGAGTTCCTCCTCCGTAAACAATGGAAAACTTACAGGGTCATGAACAGTCTGCAGACCTGGGACTATTGTAGAGACCACGCTGGCAGTCTGGGGCTCATTCTCCCCATTCATGCTACCATCACTATCGGTCTCGCTCTGGCTGCTCACCCTCAAGTTGGCATCATTATGAGAGGAGGCACTAGCTCCTTCAGAAGCTCCACTAACACTATCACTGTCATTGTTCACTGGTACACTTACTTGGCAGGCTTTAACCTGACCTGCATTGGCTAACGAAGGAGAGTCACTCTGCCTGTTGACTTCAGGTGGTGGAGGCGATCCGGCCGCATTGGCATCATTGAGTGGGACTGCTATTGTGGATGGAGGCGACCTCCCAGGACAACTGGGGTGCAAGGCCGTCACACCCTCCTCCCTGGACCTGGGACACTGCCCCCTGGGTGGGGAGGTGTCCCTGTTGATTTCAGGTGCTGGAGGCGACCCCGCAGTGTTGCTGTTGGCATCACTGAGTGGGACCGCTTTTGTTGGTGGAGGCGGGCTTCCAGGGCAACCTGGATGCCAGGCCGTCACACCCTCCTCCCTGCACCTGTAACACTGCCTCCTAGGTGGGGAGGTGTAGCTGTTGATTTCAGGCGTTGGCGGCGACCCTGTAGCGTTGGCGTCACTGAGTGTGACCGCTATTGTGGGTGGAGGCGGGCTCCCAAGGCAACCTGGATGCCAGGCCGTCACACCCTTCTTCCTGCATCTGGCGCACTGCCACTCAGATGGGGAGTCCTGCTCTCTTCCGTCCTGAGAGGCACCTTCCTTGATGGGGCAGCTGCTTGTGCTATGCATTCCTGCGCAGTAGCCGCAGGTGGCTGGCTTGTGACAGTATTTCGCCACATGATTGACCCCAAAGCAGTTGTAGCACACCACAGGGGGAGGAATCCACCGACTGATGTTACTAGGGGTGCCGTACGTGCTGCCAAAGAAGCTGTACTTCTCAGGAGGTGGTTCCTTCCTTTTCCAGACAATGATGATCCTACTAAGTTGTGCACCATCCTTATAAAGTCTCCTTGCACTGTGGACGCCCTGGAGTGACAGAGCTCTCTTGGGGGGAATACCCTTGGGGAATTGGGTGACAAGGTATTCCCTCATTTTTTGGGGTCGAACAGGTTCATCTCGCTTAATAAGGTGTATTGAACCGACCCTACCATCAATGAAGCGTTGGATAGCTTCTGTCTCCTCTCGGCCTACATAGACAAAACGAGGGGTGTTACCTGGCACGACAACATTCAGCTTAGCCATGCCATAATCCTTATTCAGGGCAGTCAACCAATTAATCTTCATCAAATTGGTTGCGTTCTCGGGGAAGGCAAGGCGCATGTACTTAGCCCGGGGAGCAATGGGAGGGGGGGGGGATGCCCCTATTGGCTCTCCTCTGCTTCCTTCCCTTGGTCCTCATCTTGCGTTTCTGCTGCCGTGTCTGAAACTTCTGAAAGCCAGCTTCAGTGTCGCTATGACTGTCCTCTTCATTTTCTTCATCAAGGACATAGGCAGAGCGCCGCCCAGCGATGACTCCTGCCATGGTTAGATTTTAGATGGAATCTAGGCCATATACACTGGGGCACAGAGGCGACATGTAGGCCAGCGATGTCCTTGAGGCCTCCTGGGAGCGGAGGGAGTGTGGTGTCGGGGGGGGGGGGGGGGACTAAGGTAACAGGCGTATTCTCAGTTTATAAGCACTTTTATTACACTTCACTTGTTCTTAATAGTATCTCTGTTTTTCTGGTTAGATACAGTATAAAAGTCAATTTTAGTTTCAATAGAACTACTGCCTGGCAGACCCACTCCCCAGTACTCAACCCACGACACGTTAGTTCAGGTGTAAGGTGTGGTGTAAGGTAACAGGTGCATTCTCAGTTTATAAGCACTTTTATTACACTTCACTTGTTCTTAATAGTAACTGTTTTTCTGACGGCACAACACCTCAGAAAATCCTCACTTGGTTCGTCGAGACCCTACATCAAGTGTCCGTTACTATGGTGGAGGTGGGGGTGGGGGCGACCGCATGGGCAGCACTCTCGGCCCCATAGGGGCGATAGTCTCGGGACCACCCCTGTCAAAGCAGGCCTACCGAGCCTCCTCATTATCCTACCACTCACTTGGAGAACGCCGGTGAACACACGGAATATTTACAATTTATGCCGTCGGGGATGAGCAGAAACCTTGGGTGGCAATGCTTAAGGCGACATCCGATATTCACGGACACATTGTCAAATTCCCGCTCCCACACAGGGAGTATGTCCCCACCAATAACACTTTAGATCCGAGAATATGTCTGGCCAGCCATGTTGACCTGACCTGACCTGACGCGCGACTGGGGTTTTGATGAGAGGAAGGAGAATAAAAAGGATTGTGCTTTAATAAGAGGAAGGTTTTAGGGGTAACTATTATATTTGGTCACAGAAAACGTTCCTGGGGTAACTATTATATTTGATCAGTGAACTTGGAGAAAAACGCAAGCGTTAAGTCGCAGCCAATATAATAATTATTGACCTCATAGATCAATTTTATGATTTTCCTATTAAACTAGGTTATATATTGACAGTCTTGGTCTGTCCTTCACTGTCGACAAGAGTATTGAAGTAGTTAGGTTGGTTGGTGATATAGAGATGAACCATTAGCCCTGAGGGTGTTTTCTTGGGGCTGTAGTGGATTTCTCCCCAACAAACTGTTTGTCGCTGAGTAGCCGACCCCACGAATTCCCCAGTGTGTGCCTCGTGGTCTGGGTCAACCAGCGCCGCCATACATCACGGAGCGGGGGTCAACTACTAAGCCACGCCAACCCCCGCTATTTAAGACCTGACCTCGTGGTCATCTCTCTCTTAATACCTCCACCAACCAGCCAGTAACACCTTCTCCTCCTCCGCCTGGCTGGTGGTCCTCGCTCCCGCCGGCGAGCATGGCGACCCACAGGCTGGTCCTCCTCTGAGCATCCTCACCAACCAGCTCTCTCTACATCACGCTTGTAACCATGCTGCCTTCCCAGCACCAAGCTGCATTGTACATCCAATACAACATGTATACAGAGAGCACATTGTGAGTTTCCTTTCTCCATTCCATCCTGAGTGTGAACCAAACATCTCATACCCCACAGGGCTTTTTATGTTAGGGGAGTCCCTCCATGATCCTTGTGTCACTAGAAGGATGATCCCCATCTTTTTTTTCTAGTTTTTATTGTGGGTTTTTATTATAGTTTTGGTAATATTGGATATTTTTGTTATTTCTCAATATATTTCTATTTTGGTTTATTTATTTTGTTTAATTTGTATTTGCTAATTACTAGTTAAAATAAATAAAATTTACCAAGTGTTCACTCAATTATTTAAATAAATGTATAAGCATTTAATATTTAAGAGAGTGTCACTTTGGTAAGGGAAACTATGTCAAGTCCTGTAAGTGTATTTTACTCTCTCCTCTTCGTCACAGATCGTCTTCTTACTTCACACTCTAGTGCCTTATATTTCCTCTTGAATTATTCTAAAGGTATAAACTATATTTACTGTGTTATTACCGTACATATGGTGGTCCTGTACATCAGTTGTAACATTAATGAGGGACATCTGTACTGTACTGTACTATACTGCACTGTACATCATATGTAACATTAACGAAGGACATCTGTACTGTACAGTTCTGTACTGAACTGTACTATATATAAATATATATATATATATATATATATATATATTATATATATATATATATATATATATATATATATATATATATATATATATAAGGAGTCTGCAATAGGCCGGTTGGCCTGTGCATGGCAGCTCCTGTCGAGTTACTACCACTCTCTATCCTCCATGAATCTATCTAGTCTCCTTTTAAAACTTTCCAGCTTTCCAGCACTTACAACAAAGTTGCTAAGCTTGTTCCACTCGTCCACCACCCTATTTGTGAACCAGTTCCTTCTTATCTCCCTCCTAAGCCTAAACTTATCCAACTTAAATCTGTTGCTTCGAGTCCTATCCTGCTCGGATATTATAAGAACTTTATCTATATCCCCTTTATTGATTCCTTTCACCCACTTAAATACTTCTATCATATCTCCCCGTACTCTTCGTCTTTCTAGGGAATGCAAGTTAAGTTTCTTTAACCTATCCTGATATGGAAGGTTTCTAAGTCCCGGAATCATTTTCGTCATTCTTCGCTGCACCAACTCTAGTGAATTGATATCCATTCTATAATAGGGGCACCAGAACTGAACCACATAATCGAGGTGCGGCCTGACTAGTGCGAGACATAGTTGCAATAAGACCTCTGCACTCTTGTAACTTACACTTCTAGATATAAAACCCAATACTGTTTGCCTTATTTTGAACATTAACGCACCGTTTTCTAGGCCTTAGGTCCGGGCTTACAAGTACCCCTAGGTCTCTTTCACAAGTCGACTTTTCTAGGTTGATGTCAAGGCTGTATACATTGACAGTATTTGTTCTTCCAATATTAAGTACGCTGCACTTGCTGGTGTTGAATTTCATTTGCCATTTTTCAGACCACCCCTGCAGTTTTAGATCCTCCTGTAATGAATTTGCATCCTGCCCTGAAATAATCTGCCGCCCTATTTTGGTGTCATCCGCAAACTTGCTTATGTCAAGACAGCTGAGGTGGACAAGTTCCTCTCCCTCTGGTTCATCTATATTCTGTCTGAACCTGTACACACTTCTAGTGAGTATTGCTGTACTGTGTGGTGTTGAACTCCTCTGTTCTTATCTCTCTCTCTCTCATTTATTAGGTTATCATTCATTACACACATACTGTTAATGTTTTCTATAAACATCAACATAAAGACAACATTAATATGAAGTTTTGTCGTAATGTTTATAGCTAGGGTACCCAGTCCTCGTCTGTCTTGGGCCAAGATTTATTGCCATAAGAATGAGTGGCGGCAATCGCCTTATGGGCGATTAACAGCGGCAGGGGGGCCATAAGAATGAGTGGAGGCAATCGCCTTACAGGCGATTAACGGCGGCAGGGGGGCGATAAGAATGAGTGGCGGCAATCGCCTTACGGGCGATTAACGGCGGCAGGGGGGCGATAAGAATGAGTGGCGGCAATCGCCTTACGGGCGATTAACGGCGGCAGGGGGGGATAAGAATGAGTGGCGGCATTCGCCTTACGGGCGATTAACGGCGGCAGGGGGGCGATAGGAATGAGTGGCGGCAATCGCCTTACGGGCGATTAATGGCAGCAGAGGGACGAAAACAAAACATGGCAAAAATTGCCTTATATGGGATAAATGGTAGCAGTGGGGTGAAAACAAAAAATGGCAACAATTGCCTTATATGTGATTAATGGCAGCAGTAGTGCGAAATGAAAAAATGGCAACAATTGCCTTATATGTGATTAACGGCAGCAGTAGTGCGAAAACAAAAAATGGCAACAATTGCCTTACATGTGATTAACGGCAGCAGAGAGGCGAAAACGAAAAATGGCAACAATTGCCTTATATGTGATTAATGGCATCAGAGGGACGAAAACAAAAAATGGCAACAATTGCCTTATATGTGATAAATGGCAGAAGTGGGACAAAAGCAAAAAATGGCATCAATTGCCTTATATGCGATTAACGGCAGCAGAGGGACGAAAACAATAAAAGGCAACAATTGCCTTATATGTGATTAATGGCAGCAGTAGGGCGAAAACGAAAAATAGCAACAATTGCCTTACATGTGATTAACGGCAGCAGAGAGGCGAAAACGAAAAATGGCAACAATTGCCTTACATGTGATTAACGGCAGCAGGAGGGCAATAAGAATGAGTGGCGGCAATCGCCTTACGGGCGATTAACGGCGGCAGGGGGGACAATAAGAATGAGTGGCGGCAATCGCCTTACGGGCGATTAACGGCGGCAGGGGGGGCGATATGAATGAGTGGCGGCAATCGCCTTACGGGCGACTAACGGCGGTAGGGGGGCGATAAGAATGAGTGGCCGCAATCGCCTTACGGGCGATTAACAGCGGCAGGGGGGGATAAGAATGAGTGGCAGCAATTGCCTTACGGGCGATTAACGGCGGCAGGGGGGCGATAAGAATGAGTGGCGGCAATCGCCTTACGGGCGATTAACGGCGGCAAGGGGGCGATAAGAACGAGTGGCGGCAATCGCCTTACGGGCGATTAACGGCGGCAGGGGGGCAATAAGAATGAGTGGCGGTAGATTAACGGCGGCAGGGGGGCGATAAGAATGAGTGGCGGCAATCGCCTTACGGGCGATTAACAGCGGCAGGGGGGGATAAGAATGAGTGACGGCATTCGCCTTACGGGCGATTAACGGTGGCAGGGGGGCGATAGGAATGAGTGGCGGCAATCGCCTTACGGGCGATTAACGGCGGCAGGGGGACAATAAGAATGAGTGGCGGCAATCGCCTTGCGGGCGATTAACGGCGGCAGGGGGACAATAAGAATGAGTGGCGGCAATCGCCTTACGGGCGATTAATGGCGGCAGGGGCGGCGATAAGAATGAGTGGCGGCAATCGCCTTACGGGCGATTAACGGCGGCAGGGGGGCGATAAGAATGAGTGGCGGCAATCGCCTTAGGGCGATTAACGGCGGCAGGGGGGGATAAGAATGAGTGGCGGCATTCGCCTTACGGGCGATTAACGGCGGCAGGGGGGGCGATAGGAATGAGTGGCGGCAATCGCCTTACGGGCGATTAATGGCAGCAGAGGGACGAAAACAAAACATGGCAAAAATTGCCTTATATGCGATTAATGGTAGCAGTGGGGCGAAAACAAAAATGGCAACAATTGCCTTATATGTGATTAATGGCAGCAGTAGTGCGAAATCAAAAAATGGCAACAATTGCCTTATATGTGATTAACGGCAGCAGTAGTGCGAAAACAATAAATGGCAACAATTGCCTTACATGTGATTAACGGCAGCAGAGAGGCGAAAACGAAAATGGCATCAATTGCCTTATATGTGATTAATGGCATCAAAGGGACGAAAACAAAAAATGGCAACAATTGCCTTATATGTGATTAATGGCAGAAGTGGGGCAAAAGCAAAAAATGGCAACAATTGCCTTATATGCGATTAACGGCAGCAGAGGGATGAAAACAATAAAAGGCAACAATTGCCTTATATGTGATTAATGGCAGCAGTAGGGCGAAAACGAAAAATAGCAACATTGCCTTTCATGTGATTAACGGCAGCAGAGAGGCGAAAACGAAAAATGGCAACAATTGCCTTACATGTGATTAACGGCAGCAGAGAGGCGAAAACGAAAAATGGCAACAATTGCCTTATATGTGATTAATGGCAGCAGAGGGACGAAAACAAAACATGGCAAAAATTGCGTTATATGAGATTAACGGCAGCAGAGGGACGAAAACAAAAAATGGCAACAATTGCCTTATATGTGTTTAATGGCAGCAGTGGGGCGAAAACAAAAAATGGCAACAATTCCCTTATATGTGATTAATGGCAGAAGTGGGACAAAAGCAAAAAATGGCAACAATTGCCTTATATGTGATTAATGGCAGCAGTGGAGCAAAAAAAAAATGGCAACAATTGCTTTATATGTCATTAATGGCAGCAGTGGGGCGAAAACAAAAAATGGCAACAATTGCCTTATATGCTATTAACGGCAGCAGAGGAACGAAAACAAAAAATGGCAACAATTGCCTTATATGTGATCAATCGCAGCAGTGGGGCGAAAACAAAAAATGGCAACTATTGCCTTATATGTGATTAATGGCAGCAGTGGGGCGAAAACAAAAAATGGCAACAATTGCCTTATATGTGATTAATGGCAGCAGTGGGGCGAAAACAAAAAATGGCAACAATTGCCTTATATGTGATTAATGGCAGCAGAGGGACGAAAACAATAAAAGCCAACAATTGCCTTATATGTGATTAATGGCAGTAGTGGGGCGAAAACAAAAAATGGCAAAAATTGCCTTATATGTGATTAATGGCAGCAGTGGGGCGAAAACAAAAAATGGCAACAATTGCCTTATATGTGATTAATGGCAGCAGTAGTGCGAAAACAAAAAAGGGCAACAATTGCCTTATATGTGATTAACGGCAGCAGTAGTGCGAAAACAAAAAATGGCAACAATTGCCTTACATGTGATTAACGGCAGCAGAGAGGCGAAAACAGAAAATGGCAACAATTGCCTTATATGTGATTAATGGCAGCAGAGGGACGAAAACAAAAAATGGCAACAATTGCCTTATATGTGATTAATGGCAGCAGTGGGGCGAAAGAAAATGGCAACAATTGCCTTATATGTGATTAATGGCAGCAGAAGGGCGACAATGAAAAATGGCAACAATTGCCTTATATGTGATTAATGGCAGCAGTGGGGCGAAAAAAAATGGCAACAATTGCCTTATATGTGATTAATGGCAGCAGTGGTGCGAAAACAAAAAATGGCAACAATTGCCTTATATGTGATTAATGGCAGCAGTGGGGCGAAAACAATAAATGGCAACAATTGTCTTATATGTGATTAATGGCATCAGTGGAGCGAAAAGAAAAAAATGGCAACAATTGCCTTATATCCCATTAACGGTAGCAGAGGGACGAAAAAAAATGGCAACAATTGCCTTATATGTGATTAATGGCAGCAGTGGGGCAAATGCAAAAGATGGCAACAATTGCCTTATATGCGATTAACGGCAGCAGAGGGACGAAAACAAAAATGGCAACAATTGCCTTATATGTGATTAATGGCAGCAGAGGGGCGAAAACAAAAAATGGCAACAATTGCCTTATATGTGATTAACGGCAGCAGTAGTGCGAAAACAAAAAATGGCAACAATTGCCTTATATGTGATTAACGGCAGCAGTAGTGCGAAAACAAAAAATGGCAACAATTGCCTTACATGTGATTACCGGCAGCAGAGAGGCGAAAACGAAAAATGGCAACAATTGCCTTATATGTGATTAATGGCAGCAGTGGGGCGAAAACAAAAAATGGCAACAATTGCCTAATATGTGATTAATGGCAGCAGTGGGGCGAAAACAAAAAATGGCAACAATTGCCTTATATGTGATTAATGGCAGCAGTGGAGCGAATAAAAATGGCAACAATTGCCTTATATGTGATTAATGGCAGCAATGGGGCGAAAACAAAAAATGGCAACAATTGCCTTATATGTGATTAATGGCCGCAGTGGGGCAAAAACAAAAAATGGCAACAATTGCCTTATATGCAATTAACGGCAGCAGAGGGACGAAAACAAAAAATGGCAACAATTGCCTTATATGTGATTAATGGCAGCAGAAGGGCGACAATAAAAAATGGCAACAATTGCCATATATGTGATTAATGGCAGCAGTGGGGCGAAAACAAAAAATGGCAACAATTGCCTTATAAGAACATAAGAACATAAGAATGGAGGAAACTGCAGCGGGCCTATTGGCCCATACTGGGCAGTCCCGTTTACACCCAACCCCTATTGCTCATATGAGCATCCAACCTATGTTTGAAGCAATTCAGCGTATTCGAGTTAATGATGATATTTGGTAACTTGTTCCATTCATCCACTACTCTGTTTCCAAACCAGTGTTTACCTATTTCACGCCTAAATCTAAATTTGTCCAATTTAAAACCATTGTTACGAGTTCGCTCCTGGTTGGATAATTTGAGTACCTTTGTAATGTCCCCTTTGTTTAGCCCTGCCTTCCATTTATACACCTCTATCAGGTCGCCCCTCGCTCTACGTCTCTCAAGGGAGTGCAAATTAAGATGCTTTAACCTGTCTCTATACTCAAGGTTCCTGATACCCGGGATTAGTCTTGTCATTCTCCTCTGAATTCTTTCCAAGGATTCTATATCCATTCTGTAATACGGTGACCAGAACTGGACTGCGTAATCCAGGTGTGGTCTCACAAGAGCAAGATACAGTTTTAGGATGACCTCGCTAGTCTTGTAACTAACACTCCTTTGTATGAACCCAAGTACTTTATTAGCCTTGTTTCGAGCAAAAACACATTGTTTACTTGGCTTAAGGTTCCTACTTATCATTACTCCTAAATCTCTCTCGCAGTCGGAATTCTCTATGGCATCGTTGTTCATCTGGTATCTGGTTTCCCTGTTTACATTTCCTATACTGAGTACTTTACATTTGTCAATGTTGAATTTCATCTGCCATTTTTCAGACCATTCGAAAAATTTGTTTAGATCCTCCTGTAGTTTTGCCGAGTCCTCATCAGATTTGATAACACGTCCTATTTTAGTATCATCAGCAAATTTACTTATGTTGCTGTCTATGCCGATATCTATGTCGTTTATGTATATAATAAACAATAATGGTCCAAGTACTGAGCCTTGGGGAACTCCACTTGTGACGTTGCTCCAATGGGACTTAGTGCCGTTAATGCTCACTCGCTGTTTCCTGTCCTGTAACCACGCCCTAATCCATTTAAGGATGTCACCTTTGATGCCATGAGCTTCTACCTTTCTAATTAGTCTTTCGTGGGGTACTCTGTCGAAGGCTTTGCTAAAGTCGAGATATACCACATCATAATTGTGCCCCTCGTCCACTGATTCGAAAACTGATGAAAAGAATGTTAATAGATTAGTTAGGCAAGAACGTCCGCTTGTGAAGCCATGCTGGGAATCATTGATCAATCTGTGCTTCTCCAGGTGATTTCGAATAGAGTTTGAAATGATTGCTTCCAGTAATTTGCCTACTATTGATGTTAGACTGATTGGGCGGTAGTTAGAGCAAAGTGATCTATCCCCCTTCTTGAAGATCGGTATTACATTCGCTATCCTCCAGGATTCTGGTACTACACCTGTTTTTAAGGACATGTTAAACAACTTTGCTAAGGGCATACTAAGCTCTTCCTTACATTCCTTTAATACTCTGGCAAATACCTCATCGGGACCAGGTGACTTATTAGGCTTTAGTTTGTCTATTTGCTTACTAACATCGTTACTAGTCACTACTATCTCACTTAATTTGTTTTCTTCACTATCTCTGAATAGAGTCGGTGCCTCGGGTATCATGTTTAAATTTTCGCTGGTGAAAACTGTTGAAAAATATTTATTCAAATTATTGCTCATTTCTCCGTCGTTATCAGTGAGCTCGCCGGAGTCTGACCGTATTGGTCCAATCTTTTCTCGTGTTTTAGTTTGGTACATTTGGTAGAATCCTTTGGGGTTTGTCTTTGCCTCCCTTGCTATCCTTACCTCATTATTCCTCTTTGCTTTCCTTATCTCGGTTTTAACCCTACTCGCCAATACCCTATAATAGTCCCGGAGGTGAATTTCGCCACGATTTATCCTTCTACCTATAGCCTTCCTTTGGCCAATGATGTTCTTTAAATAATTATTTATCCATTTAGGGTCATTGTTGTTTGATCTGAGTTTTTTGTATGGTATGTTCTGCCTTTGTGCATTAAGTAACTCACTATTTAAATTGTCGTGGAACTCGGCAATCTCAGATCTCGTTATCAGGTCGGTGTCATCTGTCAGGTTCACGGCCAAGCGCGACACCCCCTCTCTCAGCTGCCTCTTTAAACTGTCAAAGTTTGCCCTTCTGAAATCTGGTACTTTAGTGGAATTTTCCTTACGTCTGCCCTGAAAATCTAACTGGAATCGAATTTCTTTGTGATCGCTGTTTGCAAGTTCGTTCCCTACCTCGACATTGCTAATGAGGTTTTCTCTGTTTGACAAAACTAAATCCAATATATTATTACCCCGTGTGGGTTCGGTTATATGTTGACTTAGGAAACAGTCCTGGATCGTCTCGAGAAAATCCTCTGATTCTGAGTTTCCCGTAAGGTCGGTCCAATCTATTTGGCCAAGGTTAAAGTCGCCTACTATACAGACTTTGTTGTGTATGGAAGCCCTGCGCATTTCATCCCAGATAAGTCGCTCATTGACTCTGTCAAGATTGGGGGGTCTATATATTACTCCTGTGATTAATTTTTCCCGACCGTCGCTTAATTCTATCCAAATTGTTTCTGTATTCCTCTCAGTTTTTATTTCCTTATTTATTTCACACTTCAGGTTATCCCTAACATAGATTGCTACTCCGCCTCCTTTCCTGGTCTGCCTATCGGTATGGAACAGTTTGTAACCCGCAATTTGGTATTCGACTGGTAATTCACGTGTGTCTAGGTTGATCCATGTTTCAGTGAATGCCATTATATCGATTTCTTCGGTACATACCAAGACCCTAATATCATCCATTTTGTTTCTCATACTTCTACTGTTCGCGTAATATACATTTAAGTTAGTCGTGTTCTGAGTCCTTCCCTTACCGCGTTTAGTTTTAAACTCCCTGTCTAATTTAGTTATGTCATCATTCCTAACACTATTTCCCTGTAATCTTTCGCCTTGTTTACCGGCTCCCACTGCAGTCTCCTCCACCCCCGTGCCCCTATGTTCTCTTAGCAGTTTAAAGACTTCGATATCTTTTGAACTGCCCCCTCTAGAGCCCCAGCCAGGGTTGCTACTCCATCCCTAGACAGGTGCACCCCATCCCTAGCATAAAGGTCCCTTCTGCCATAGAAGTTGTCCCAGTTGTCAATGAATGGGACTGATATTGACTTGCAATATCTGTCAAGACGGTCGTTAACACCAACTGCCCTTGACAACCATTCACTGCCAACTCTCCTTCTAGGCAGGACACCGCATATGATAGGGATCCCTCCCTTAGTCCTAATACGATCTATGGCTGCCTTGAACTTATCAAGAAGCTCCTCGCTCCTACACCGGCCAATATCATTGCCTCCTGCACTGAGGCAGATAATGGGTTTGTTCCCATTACCAGACAAGATATTGTCCATCCTGTCAATTATATCCCCCACCCCAGCTCCTGGCAAACACACCCTCATCCTATTTTTGTTTTTACCACAAAAGGCCCTGTCCATGTACCTTACCTGTGAGTCACCAACAATTAAAGTTTTTATACCTTCCTTGTCATCCCTTTCCCTGACTGTACTATGCAATTACCGGCAGTAGAGGAACGAAAACGAAAAATGGCAACAATTGCTTTATATGTGATTAATGGCAGCAGTGGGGCGATAACAAAAAATGGCAACAACTGCCTTATATGTGATTAATGGCAGCAGTGGGACGAAAACAAAAAATGGCAACAATTGCCTTATATGTGATTATTGGCAGCAGTGGGGCGATAACAAAAAATGGCAACAACTGTCTTATATGTGATTAATGGCAGCAGTGGGGCGAAAACAAAAAATGGCAACAATTGCGTTATATGTGATTAATGGCAGCAGTGGGGCGAAAACAATAAATGGCAACAATTGTCTTATATGTGATTAACGGCAGCAGAGGGGCGAACACAAATAATGGCAACAATTGCCTTATATGTGATTAATGGCATCAGTGGGGCGAAAAGAAAAAAATGGCAACAATTGCCTTATATGCGTTTAACGGCAGCAGAGGGACGAAAAAGATGGCAACAATTGCCTTATATGTGAATAATGGCAGCAGTGGGGCAAAAGCAAAAAATGGCAACAATTGCCTTATATGTGATTAATGGCAGCAGTGGAGCGAAAAAAAATGGCAACAATTGCCTTATATGTGATTAATGGTAGCAGTGGGGCGAAAACAAAAAATGGCAACAATTGCCTTATATGCGATTAACGGCAGCAGAGGAACGAAAAAAAAATGGCAACAATTGCCTTATATGTGATCAATCGCAGCAGAGGGGTGAAAACAAGAAATGGCAACAATTTCCTTATATGTGATTAATGGCAGTAGTGGGGCGAAAACAAAAAATGGCAACAATTGCCTTATATGTGATTAATGGCAGCAGTAGAGCGAAAACAAAAAATGGCAACAATTGCCTTATATGTGATTAATGGCAGCAGAGGGACGAATACAAAAAATGGCAACAATTGCCTTATATGTGTGATTAATTACAGCACTGGAGCGAAAACAAAAAATGGCAACAATTGCCTTATATGCGATTACCGGCAGTAGAGGGACGAAAACGAAAAATGGCAATAATTGCCTTATATGTGATTACTGGCAGCAGTGGTGCGAAAACAAAAAATGGCAACAATTGCCTTATATGCGATTACCGGCAGCAGAGGGACGAAAACGAAAAATGGCAACAATTACCTTATATGTGATTAATGGCAGCAGTGGGGCGAAAACAAAAAATGGCAACAATTGCCTTAAATGTGATGAAAGGTAGCAGTGGGGCGAAAACAAAAAATGGCAACAATTGCCTTATATGTGATTAATGGCAGCTGTGGGGCGAAAACAAAAAATGGCAACAATTACCTTATATGTGATTCATGGCAACAGTGGGGTGAAAAAAAAAATGGCAACAATTGCCTTATATGCGATTAATGGCAGCAGTGGGGCGAAAACAATAAATGGCAGCAATTGCCTTATATGTGATTAATGGCAGCAGTGGGGCGAAAACAAAAAATGGCAACAATTGCCTTATATGTGATTAACGGCAGCAGAGGGACGAAAACAAAAAATGGCAACAATTACCTTATATGTGATTAATGGCAGCAGTGGGGCGAAAACAAAAAATGGCAACAATTGCCTTATATGCGATTACCGGCAGTAAAGGGACGAAAACGAAAAATGGCAATAATTGCCCTATATGTGATTACTGGCAGCAGTGGTGCGAAAACAAAAAATGGCAACAATTGCCTTATATGCGATTAGCGGCAGCAGAGGGACGAAAACGAAAAATGGCAACAATTACCTTAGATGTGATTAATGGCAGCAGTGGGGCGAAAACAAAAAATGGCAACAATTGCCTTATATGTGATCAATGGCAGCAGTGGGGCGAAAACAATAAATGGCAACAATTGCCTTATATGTGATTAATGGCAGCAGTGGGGCGAAAACAAAAAAATGGCAACAATTGCCTTATATGTGATTAATGGCAGCAGTAGTGCGAAAACAAAAAAAGGCAACAATTGCCTTATATGTGATTAATGGCAGCAGTGGGGCGAAAACGAAAAATGGCAACAATTGCCTTATATGTGATTAATGGTAGCAGTGGGGCGAAAACGAAAAATAGCAACAGCCTTACATGTGATTAACGGCAGCAGAGAGGCGAAAACGAAAAATGGCAACAATTGCCTTATATGTGATTAATGGCAGCAGTGGGGCGAAAACAAAAAATGGCAACAATTGCCTTACATGTGATTAATGGCAGGAGAGGTGAAAACGAAAAATGGCAACATCTCCACGAAGATAACAGCAGTAGAGTGGCGACAAAGATAAATGGCAACAATTGCCTTATATGTGATTAATGGCAGCAGTGGGGCGAAAACGAAAAATGGCAACAATTGCCTTATATGTGATTAATGGCAGCAGTGGGGCAAAAACAAAAAATGGCAACAATTGCCTAATATGTGATTAATGGCAGCAGAGGGACGAAAACAAAAAATGGCAAAAATTGCCTTATATGTGATTAATGGTAGCAGTGGGGCGAAAACAAAAAATGGCAACAATTGCCTTACATGTGATTAATGGCAGGAGAGAGGTGAAAACGAAAAATGGCAACAATCGCCTCACGAAAGATTAACAGCAGTAGAGTGGCGACAAAGATAAATGGCAACAATTGCCTTACATGTGATTAACGACAGGAGTGGGGGCGAAAGAGAAAAATGGCAACAATTACCTTACATGTGATTAACGGCAACAGAAGAGGGAAAACGAAAAATGGAACAATTGCCTTACATGTGATTAAGGGCAGCATTTTGGCGAAAACGAAAAATGGCAACAATTGCCTTACATGTGATTAAGGGCAGCAGTTTGGCGAAAACGAAAAATGGCAACAATTGCCTTACATGTGATTAACGGCAGCATTGGGGTACAAACGAAAAGTGGCAACAATTGCCTTACATGTGATTAACGGCAGCAGAGGGGCGAAAACGAAAAATGGGAACAATTGCCTTACATGTGATTAACGGCGGCCGTGGGGCGAAAATGAAAAATGGGAACAATTGCCTTACATGTGATTAACGGCAGCAGTGGGGGGGAAACGAAAAATGGGAACAATTGCCTTACATGTGATTAACGGCGGCCGTGGGGCGAAAACGAAAAATGGCAACAATTGCCTTACATGTGATTAACGGCAGCAGAAACATGGTAATTAAATGTAAACGCTTCAGAAACCTGTCAGCAAAATACAATTTAAAGTTATATAGAGCCTATGTCCAATCCCGACTAGTATATCCACCAATTCCCCTACATGCAATAAAAGAAACAAACAAAGAAACTGCAGACACTTCAAAACTTAGCCCTTAGGGATGTATACAACATCAGATAATGTGACAAAGTCACCAACCGTCAACTACACTAACGAGCGCAAATAGAACCCCTAAACGTTTACCTACACCAACACTAAAAAAGAATATGGACAAAGTTAGAAGAAATAGAGACAAGATCAATCACAGAATGGATGGAAGAGATAGAAGAAGGAAGAAAAGAACACCCGTGGTTCCCTCGCAGTAAAAGAAGAGCCCTAGAACCCACACCAACTCCACTCTATTGAAAGATGCAACGTTGCCCCAGTGACAACCTTGGTAGCCCCTCCCACTTACAACATTAGATCATAAAAAGACGGGATGTTCTTAGCAGAAACACAAGTACCTGCCCTAGACTCCCCACCATTTTCTAGACACAAGACCCGAAGATGTAAGGCATACAAACACCTGACATAAATATAACAACTAAGACGAAAATTAACTGAAACACAAACATGAGAAAACAGAAGCACTTGGGTTGAGCTTCTACTAATACTTTCCAATTTCCTGGCCTTTCTTCTTGCACTATCCACCTACCACAAGTCCCCGCAAATTCCATCATCATTCTTCAAGTCCAGTTCCAGCATCACCAATCTATGCGCCAGCATCAAAATCTCTTCATACTTTACTTCACCCACCCATAGTGGGCATCATTCTACCCAACGCTCTCAAACCAACAAGACCTCTCAACAAGCTCCTCAACCAACAAGACCTCTCAGCAAGCTCCTCAACACAGCAACTCCCTAGCACCGCACTGTGCTTACAATATATTTATATACAGAGAACGCTATTGTAAGCTTCACTTCTTACCTCCATCCTGAGTGTGAGATCTCTTACATGTACGTATGTATGTGAGCCTATCAAAGAGAAATAGACAAACATAGAGAAACTTGACAACTGGCCACATACAGTACGCTACAATTGGTGACCCCCGGAGTACAGCACGCTACAATTTGTGACCCCGAGAGTACAGCACGCTACAATTTGTGACCCCGAGAGTACAGCACGCTACAATTGGTGACCCCCGTAGTACAGCACGCTACAATTGGTGACCCCCAGAGTAAAGTACGCTATAGTACTACCAATTGGGAAGATATTGGAATCATAATGTGTTGTTAATGGTAGACCCTGCTGCCATATGGCGTGGCAAAAATTGTGACCAAGTCCCAGATTACTGATTTGACTTTCTGCCCCATTTACACACAATTGCAGGGTTTCAATTGATTCTATCACTTTGACACCACAACATACATATATCGTTTCTCACTATTGATCAGTTTTAATTTTTGTATTTCTTTGTTGTTATTATTATTATTATTATTATTATTATTATTATTATTATTATTATTATTATTATTATTGTTATTATTATTATTATTTAATTTTTATTTTTGCATGTAATATAAATTTTATTTACTATGAACTAATTATTATTATTATAATTATTACATTTTCGCCTCCCATGCCACGATGTAGGCTACTATAACCTGTGCCGGGTGGGCTAATCCCGTAAAAAAAAAATCACCTCTCATATAATGTTCTCTAGTACTGTACTTTAAACACTACGTTAGTCTAACTCACTGGGCATTAATTGTTCGCGTAAAGGTGACTCACATATGACAATTTTCCAGTCGCTTCCGTTGAACATGTCGATTCCAATGGGCTCTGCATGCTCGTTTGAGCAACTCCTTCAGATCAGATAAAATATATGCGTGGTCTATATAACTATAAATTCTTATCGGCATAGTATATCTGTACATGTCTTGGATGTACAGTACTTATTTTATTATTGTAAAAAAAAAGACGAACCCATATATACCAGCAGCTCACACTGACGCTTTCAGGCGATAAGCCAGTCAGTGGAGGTCGTGAGATATATCACAAAACATCTCTTGTGTCCTGTCCGTCCTCGAGAAAAAAAAAACCACATTTTGTGTAATGTTCACACTAGAAAAACAAACTTGTTGCCGGAAATGAATTTTATCGCAGGCAGCCTGTAACTAATTCTTTTATAATAACAACGGTACGCAGTTTTGTTTCAATATGCAGCTACGGAACAATTTATCTATAACTAGCAGTGATAAATTAATACAAAATGTGAGTTGTTATGTGACTGGGCCGCGCGAGTGTTGACAGGACAGGAAACCGGTGTGACTGTGGAGGCCAGATAAAGCTTGGTGAGGTTAGTCTGGAGGAGTTGTGTGTACGGTGGTGACGCGCGGCTGAGGCTTTCCTCACACTCCCTCTAATACACGGGTAAGTTTACTTATCACTTTATACATTATAGGTGTAGCATTGATGATATTTTAGTGTACTGTTGTATCAAAACTGTTTTCGTTCTTAAAATAATTCTTTTCTCCATCACCACCACGAAGGAATACAACACCGCTGCGATACAAGAAAAATTGAATACAGTTTTATGAAAAAGTATAGTTTGAAAATACTTAAAATAACCTGAAAATTATTAGGGAGTATATATGTGCTGTACTTCCCATCACGGTAATTGTTATTGGCTTTAATTAGAATTTATATCACATGAGAAATAGAACTGGAGAAAGCAGCGTCATTAGGGTGTGGCAACAGAATACTTGCGCGTGTGTGTCGTATTCCCATTCGCTAGCGGCCACACACCAAATAAATTCTACTCTTCCCTCACCTTTTATTTACCATTTCAGAATCGAAACCAATTCATAAACAACAGCACACCGGCGGAATATCCGCCAAGATGCGGACTCGTATATGTGCCACCTGGATCACCACAGATAATAACTATAAGTGCCTCTTTAATAGCTTGCCTTAGACATATGTATTCCCAACATGGTGTTTTATTTTTCAAAGGCAAGGGACCAATATATAAATATATAGAACAAATAGAAAACACAGACAAGTAATGCGATATTCTATTCGCAAATTATATGATCTGGAACTTAAAAAAAAAATTCGGTAATTCATAGCGACTGCTAAAAAGGACACCAGGCAGTGTCACCTCGTAATATTACATCACATAAAAGTTAAATGAATAGATGCGACGCCATCTACATGAACAGCAAGAGTTACAACTGGTGTTACTTGTACAGAAAGGGAAAAAGAAAGTTAGTTGGATACTCCAGTACCTGTGAAGTTTGTATAATCTAAACGCTGCTTTATATAAATTCTGATCCGTTTCAGTTGTGTGTGAGAGAGAGAGAGAGAGAGAGAGAGGCACGTTGCCGCGGTAATCCTCCTAAGTCTCTACTACTCACGTCAGCATCTCATAAGCAAACCTTTGAGTGCAAGTAATCAAAAGTACGAGGAGGGGAATCCGTGATTGTACCCGTCTACCTTATAAGAAATCACACCAAACATTTTACCGATGATAAACAAGGAGGCGGTGGCTAACACTTGGGTCAGGCTCTCAATATGCTTGTGCTAGAAAGCCTGATGTCACATCCTGTGTGAAAAAACTTGGGTTACACATACGGGGCAGATTTGTCCTTAATGCACATGCGCAGTGAAGCGCCGCATCCGGTAGGTACAGATCACACCAAACATTATTGAGTTAGGTTAAACTGCACTTGGTTTTGTTTCCTATCAATCATAAATGGTTTATGTTGCAACACAAGCAGTTGACACACCCGGTTCAGGTCATTTTTCGGTGTTTGTCGAATAGCTTGTCATGCAGGCGCGAGAATGGAAAGGGAAAGTCATTTTATAGTGCAGTATTCAGTTATGTTGCCATGTTGGTACCCACATATAAGGTGAGCTTGAGACCATGCCACTGTTCCCTTAATACACTGTAGATAATATAATACGTCACAAGTACTGTAGGAGTGGCGTTTATCTGTACAGGAACAAACTTCTGATTCACGCTGTTCATCCACCGCTGCTGTTATTAATCTATGATTCCTACTTCTTAGCAGCTTACTAGCCGTTCGGAAGGTTGGTCTATTCTTTGCTATTTTATTACAACCTTCAGTGTCCAGTAGAGCAATAATCTAGAATGCATAAGTGTATCTTGGGAAGAATGTCATGATCTGAGTCACCTTTTATACTTGGGCGGCTAGTATAAAGTCGATCACGTTCCCCTGGGAGCCGTACAGCGTTTACGTTCCTGTAACTGTAAGGCGCCGACTAAGCATATCACCGCCTCCCTAATCGGAAGCACGAGCAAATTAATTTTGTAAGGTGGATCTGAATCAGTAGCGAGAGACATTGAACGAACAGTTAAGTGAAGGTTTGCGTGTGAGATAATGATTTTTTTTTTATAGTTACGTTATTTTTCTTGTATATTTACTTCGTTTTCTTTAGCAATTAAGCTTCTGATTGACGTGATAACATCATTGGGATCACCTAAAGACTAAACATCACAGTTTATTTCTTAGGATATTAACCATAGCCACCCAAACGCTATCTGTTGGTGGTTAAGTTAGTCTAGGTTAGATTGTTAGGTTAGGTTAGGTTAGGTTAGGTTAGGTTAAGTTAGGTTAGGTTGTTAGGCTAGATTAGATGAGCATTAGGGGAGTTAATCTTCAGAAGCAAGACGCTGGGGTGTCTAATCTTCAGGTAATCCCTGTATAGTTTGGACAGTATGAATCATTCTTATAACAATAACAGCAAGGCGCGCACAATACTATCAAGGGAAGCTTCCTCGTACAGTCGGTCAAATAAGTTCGCAGAGACCCAACACGTATGAAAGTGGAACCCATAGGCCTCCCCTCTCCCTCACCCTTATATAATTACGAGATCGGTTACCTTACTCTGTGAACTTATTAGGTCGACTGCACCACGAAACAGAGGTGTTTATAAAGGGACTAATACGACTAGTATGTTCACAAGGATTCTGAACATTAGACATATCAGTTAATTTCACCTGATGATTAAACGCTAACCTAATCTAATCTAACAAAACCTAACCTAACAAATTAATCTAATATAACTTAACCTAACCTAACATAACTTAAAGTAGTCTGATTCAACCTAACAGAATTTAACCTGACAGTTCCTAATCCCCCCCCCCCCCTAGATAGCGCTAGGGTGGTGAATCTTCATGTAAAATAAGCTGGAGTGGCTAATCTTCAGGTGATCTCGCAACTGCATGTATCAATATTTCTATGGATCAGTCTACAGAGTTAAAGCTCCCCATCTAACAGCAGTGACAACACACTCATCCATTTATATGTGAAATGATACAATTAATATTACGTTTTTCATTTTTGGGAGTAGGTCGAACCCCCTGGGGAGGTTAGAGCCCCCCTGGGGAGGTTAGAGCCCCCTGGGGAGGCTAGAACCCCCCTGGGAAAGATAGAACCCCCTGGGGAGGTAAGAACCCCCTGGGGAGGTTAGAGCCCCCCTGGGGAGGTAAGAACCCCCTGGGGAGGTTAGAGCCCCCCTGGGGAGGCTAGAACCCCCCTGGGAAAGATAGAACCCCCTGGGGAGGTAAGAACCCCCTGGGGAGGTTAGAGCCCCCCTGGGAAGGCTAGAACTCCCCTGGGAAAGATAGAACCCCCCTGGGGAAGTTATAACCCCCTGGGGAAGTTCGAACCCCCTGGGGAAGTTCGAACCCCCCGGTGAGGTTAAAACCCCTGTGGAAGTTAGAACTCCTGGGGAAATTAGAACCCCTGGGGAAGTTAGAACCCCTGAGGAAGATAGAATCCCTGGGGAAGTTAGAACCCCTGGGGAAAATACAACCCCTGGATAATTTAGAACCTGGTAAAATTATATATATATATATATATATATATATTATATATATATATATATATATTATATATATATATATATATATATATATAATATATATATATATATAAAAGCCTTTTGAACACATGTTTACTCATCACCTCTTAAAGCCTTTGCAACACCTGGTTACTTACCTCTTAAAGCCTTTGCAACACATGGTTACTCACCTCTTAAAGCCTTTGCAACACCTGGTTACTTCCCTCTTAAAGCCTTTGCAACACATGGTTACTCACCTCTTAAAGCCTTAGCAACACCTGGTTACTTACCTCTTAAAGCCTTTGCAACACATGGTTACTCACCTCTTAAAGCCTTTGCAACACCTGGTTACTTACCTCTTAAGGCCTTTGCAACACATGGTTACTCACCTCTTAAAGCCTTTGCAACACCTGCGGTAAACTAACAAGAACATTGTATCAAGGTGAAGACCACCAAATTAAAGACTCTACACCCCGTCTTTAAACCCCAATACAGCCCAAAGATCACACCATTAGAGACCTTATATAGCCCCTTGTCTCAATAACAACGCCACTCACCATGATAAACCACCATGATAAAGTACCAAACACAAAGACTCATCTAAATACAATAACGAACCACTTAAAAACATCTAGACATACTTCTTCAAATGACTCTGTATAACAGGCATGGGCAACCTTTCCTCAGTCATGGGCCGCATTACGGTTTAGGTATTTTTCTGCGGGCCATCCCACCAAAATTTATATCCTATCTAACCCAAAAGTAATGTTAATATTGTATTAGCACGGACAGTGGAACAGTTTATCGTCACGTCCACCTTACGTTATTTTCAGCTTACAATTTCAGTCTTTTTTCCCATTTATGAAACAAATCAATCGAAATAATTTTTTAAGTAAAATTTTAATGTTTCTTGGCATTTAACAGAACATGAGTGAAACAGTCTGTGAATACGTTGATTTTTCCTACAGTTACAGAATTTTCCTTACTTATGAGACGCACCCACCAGAATAATGTTAATGTTAATCTTGATGCGTGAGGAACTATAATGAAACAACCTATAGGAACATCTATTATTTTACAGGCATGAAGGATGAGGTACTGTGGAGAGAGAGAGAGTTTGTCAATCAGAAAGAGACCTTTACCTTTGACCCGTGTCAGGGTTGAATCCAGGGATATCACAGAATCAAGAAGCTTTGGGTGGGGGAACATGGCGAACAAAGCGAGGCCACCCAGCTGAATTTTTTTTTTTTGGGGGGGGGGGGGGTATAAGCCCCCCCCCACCCTGAAGATTTTTTCAAGTCTGACTAATATCATGAGAATTTTGAGGCCATGTGCACTTGATAATAGGAGATATTCTGAGGACATTAGTAATTACTTTTTACTATACAAGATAATCCCTGAGTACAATAACACTGGGGAACAAAATTCAACTTTTTGTCAGTTGCATACATTTTGAGACATGTTTCTGGGTAAATTGAGGTCACTGATTTCAAATATGGCACCGGTTTTTTTTCTATCGGGTCTAGTTTTGTTGCGGTGAGTTACCTACCATTTACAGTACTACTATATATAGTTAGACTACCATATACTTTTTTTTTTTTTTTTTTTTTTACGCGGCCTCCAGCCTCCCCCAATAGCCACACCTTCGCCACCATTTATTTACCTTAATATTAAATATCCTAATACATAAGAAGCTATCCTATCTGTGTTAAATTAGTTGAGCCGCAGATCCATGCGGCATTCAGTGACTGTAGCCTCATAGTCAATATCTGCAGCAGTTGTCGGAGTAGGGGCAGAAGCTCTCGTTCCCCTGAGGCAGAGCAAAGCCGACCGAAGGAGAGAGAAGGACAGTCGACATCTCATCTAGGCTGTGACATAACTTCTGGGCTGCTGCTTCTGTTTGGAGATCAGCTCCGCGAGTCTGGCGTAGAAACATCTTGCACTTGGGCCCATCCCACCAGAGGTTGTGAACACTAGAGGAGTGAAGCTGCCTTGATCAACATTTTGAATTCTCTCCCCATATGCCCTTCTCTTGTCGTTCTCGTTCCTCCTATGCGCAGCATCGAGAGCTAGGTTACGGTGACAAACGGCCATGGGATCAAAAATCCTGATGTCGAAGAAAGCTCGCTGTCCCCGCGTCCAGAATCCTCGAGCACTGACGTCCACACGGGCTTCGTTAGATGTGTTTGAAGTCCTGTGTTGGAGGATCTCGCCATCCAGTGGAAGGAGGGTCGGTTCTACCATGACGTCCCGGCAGATTTCCTTCAACATATTTGCTGTGAGATCCCTTACCTCGTCATGCCTCATGCATATGAAGCCCCCCTTCTTGCAACCCATGGCGTGATCGCCATCATAGGAATAGCCACACACGCATTGGGAGGGCAAACCATCTACTGGCCAATCGTACCTTAGAGCAATGGCATCTGTAAATTCTTGTTTGTTAAGGCTGAAACCATTTGCCCTTATCGGTAACGTAGTTAACCAGTTCGAGGCGCCCACCTCCTGCGCTATAGCTACTTTTTTTGTCAAATTTTCTGGAACCTGCAGCAATAGTTGCTGCAACATGTCATTTTGGCAGTGCTGCCGATCTGTTGTAATGGACCTACGGATCTTATTAACTTCGCTGGTGTCCACTTCCCCTGTTGCATTCTGGTCTATTATGTGGTCAGTGAGGGCTGCCGTGAGCTTAAGTGAATTTTGATGTTCAGAGTCAGCAATCTCCTCTGGATTAGTTAGTCCCATCCCTCCCAGTCTTGGTGGAAGTGCAAGAAGTGTTCTTTCTACTGGGGTTAAGTCGTGGTGTTTCACTAGTGTGGGAAAGAACTTGACACTGATTGCTTCTTCCAAAGGGTGGAGGAGGGGTCGGATCTCAGGGATGGTACGCATCAGGTAGTTCCAACGATGCTTGACTCCATGTGTGAATGCTGCAAAGGCCGCATGTGGCTCTGTGTTAGCAATCTCCGATAGAGCATGGATTTCGCTAACCCACTCATTCACCTTTCCCCCTACGTACTGGGTCTTGAAGTCCGTAGTGCCAAAAAATCTAAACCAGCACACAGAGAGGAATTACCAAACACGTAGAATTAATTTTTAATTACTTTTATTTACCTTGACAAGCATATTTTGGATTCATCAGTTGCTTTTGTGAACTATGCCAGATTTATTCAGGCACAAACTTGCGTTTAATGGACTGTCTTGAATATCGCCTCTCAGTGCAGTCTCGCTGAATGCTCCAGCAATAGTCCGCCATCATGTGAATGTCCCAGCGACCTTGATACCTGTCTTCCATGACTTTGATATCCTGGTGAAAGCGTTCACCTTGCTCATCACTCACGTCCCCCAAGTTTGCCGGAAACAGTTCAAGATGACTGTTCAGGAAATGCATCTTAATGCTCATGTTGCAAACTAACACATGGAACTTTCCATCAAAGATTCAACGAGCTTTTTATAGTCCTCTGATTTCCTGTTTCCAAGAAGTTCCTTACAACAGAAACGAATGCTCCCCATGCATTTCTCTCAACATCAGTCATGGATTGAGTGAAGGCTTGGTCTTTAATCAGCGTCCTAATTTGAGGGCCGTCGAAAATACCTGCTTTGAGTTTTTCTAGCGTTAAACCAGGGAACACTTCACACAGATACTTAAAACAGTCACCGTCAGTATCGAGCGCCTTGACAAACTGTTTCATAAGGCCCAGCTTGATGTGAAGGGGCGGGAAAACAATTTTTTCACGTTCCACTAGGGGTTCATAAATGATGTTCTTTTCCCCAACATTGAGGCTTTCCCTAACTGGCCATTCCTTCTGAATCCAGTGTCTGTCTTTGGCTCTGCTGTCCCAGAGGCAGATAAACCAAGGAAATTTTGTATACCCACCTTGCTGTCCTAGCAAAAAATTGACCATTTTTAGATGAACACAGATGATCCATTTGTGTTCTTCATATTTGAGTAGCTCCAAAACCGTTTTGATGTGTTCATATTTTTCTTTCAGGTGTACTGAGTGTCCTATGGGTATTGCGCCAAAGATGTTGCCTATATGTAATAAAACACACTTCAGACTCCGCTTAGAGCTATTTATAAAGAGGCGCCACTCTTTCGGATCATAACCTGGAGCTCCCATCGCGGTGACTAATCCAGAAATATCACAACAGTAGACGAAGTCAAATTTAGAATCAAAGAACTGTAAGAGGTTCTTTTCTCTGTTGCGAAAGAATGTTACCTTTGTGTCTATTTTCAGCAAGTTTTTATCTTTTAACCGTGAAGCCAACAATTCTGACAGCTTTTTAGACAGACCCAGATCTCGAACTAAGTCATTGAGTTCTGCTTGGCTAAATGTTTGCTGTTCTGTTGATATGCCTGCAAAATCTGAGTCACTATTTCTGTTAGTTGACTCCTCTGTGACCTCAGTGTCATATTCACTGTCAGATTCAACGGAAGCAAGTTGAGTGAAGATAGGCTTTGGAACATCATCTGAATGGGGCACAGGCCTGATTGCTGAATCTAGACTAGGGTATGTGATAAGATGACGAGTTTTACCAGTGAAACCAGCAACACGAGTCATGCAAAAGTAACAGTCTGTGACATGGTCCCGTGGCTCACGCCATATCATCGGAATACCGAATGTTATTTTGTCTTTTCCTTTAGTCCATTGACGCAAGTTTTCTTCGCAGGAATGACATACCTTATGCGGTGCCCATGGTTTGTCTTGATCTCCAAGTTTCACTTTAAAGTAGGAAAAGTAAGCTCTCTTCACAAATTCACTAATGTTCCTTCTTTGCTTTGGAGCTGTGAATGCACCACAAATATAGCAGAATGAATCCGGGCACGTCACACATTTCCTTCTACTTGCTATAGAGGCCATGTTTCCTTTGATTGAAGTCAACACTGTTTACAGAATGATCACACCAGGAAAAGAAATAAAATAATTGTTTTAATTAAATAAAATAATAATGCACACACAAATCTATATTTGACGCACTGATGTAATTAAGAATTATATTTGATGAATGTAAACTAATATGCTTATTACCTCCCTTTGCTATTTTCAGAATCTGTGACCTGATATGTAAATTGCCGCGTAGCATCAAAACTAGACCTGATCTGCACAAACGAATGCCATTTTCAGAATCTGTGACCTCAAATCTACCAGAATCAAGTGTCAGAACTCATGCAACCGAAAGTGTGTTCCCCAGTGTAATGTATTAAAGAAAGAGCATTGCATTTTTTTGATGAAAAGAGGGGGTCCGAACCCCCAGGACCCTCCATGCGTGTGACCACCGGTTAAGTGACCCAGTGCCACAATGCAGCTAACCCATCAAACAGACCGAACCGAACTTGGACCGTAAACTCAAACAAGTTAAAATGTTTAGATTGTTGACTATTTATACTTATTTCACAGTTACATTTTTGTAGTTACTTACTCTTAGGTGATGAAACAGCAATGAATTGTCTGTGAAGATTATTATTTTAAGGACATTGCTTTACTCACCATAAACTGGCTGCATCTACCTGAACCGCAGGCCACATTAAATAGAATTTCTCAATCACTCTGCGGGCCGCACAAAACATGGTTCGAGCTGCGGGTTGTCCATGTCTGCTGTGTATAATATAAATTTCATGACAGTGTGGCATCATGAATATACTTATACTTTTATACTACTTATAATGACGATGTTAAGTAGGTCTTACGTACATTTCTACCGTATCTAGCAAAAAGCTACCACCACCACTTTGATAATTACGTCACCGCATAGCTCTTAATGCACCTCTGTATCCAAATCATTATATTTATATTTTTTGGGAGTAAATAAACTCCCCTTGACTCTGTTTCGTCTTTTGATCCCATATTAAGGGATTCAGACACCTCTAAGGATCCTCGTAAATCAAAGGTCCAATCGGTGTGAGTTTTGGAGAGAGTGAATCCTACCTTCATCCTTCAAATACTGTGTCAACATTTCAGTTTCCGCTAAGGGTGATTGTGGGTTGACGTCAGTGCGTGTGTGTGTACGTGTGAGTGTAGATGTATGTATGTGTGTGTGTGTGTGTGTGTGTGTGTACGTGTGAGTGTAGATATGTGAGTGTACGTGTGAGTGTAGATATGTGTGTGTGTGTGGATGTACGTGTGAGTGTAGATGTGTGTGTGTGTGTGTGTGTGTGTTTGACTTCTTACGTGGAATAACTTCAGGAAACGGATATTTTGTCACATACGAGAAATCGGAGAGCGAAGATGTTACGCTTGTGAGTGTGAGTGTGTGTGTGTGTGTGTGTTATACTCATTTACATAAGAAAGTATGTATCAATGTAACAATACGATAGAAAGATTTACATTATGAGAGAGAGAGAGAGAGAGAGAGAGAGCAACTGTGGTTTACCGGATCTGACCTGACGAACAAACACACTGAACATGGTATCGTCTTGTGCCTCTGTTATCGCTGTTTCCGCTGCTGCTCCTAAACTCATAATGTACGCTCCCTTTGTTAAGTTAAAAGTGCCCCCCCCCCCCTCCCAAACTGGCCTAACCTAACCTAACCTAAACTACACATGATTTTTAAGGACCTTCAATCTTTATGTTAAGTTAGGAGCCCTCAGCCTCGATGTCAAGTAAGGTGTGTCTTGAGCCCTACAACTTACAACAAAGACTGAAGAGCTGCTAACTTAACATAAAGACTGAGGGCCCCTAACTTAACATAAAGACTGAAGGTCCTTAAAAATCATGTGTAGTTTAGGTTAGGTTAGGTTAGTTTAAGGGGTAAAGACAGTTTCAGGTAAAGTTAGGCTAAGGTTAGGTAAAAGTTAGGTTAGTTTAGGATTAGGTTAGCTTGGGATAGATTGAAGTTAGGTTAAGGTTAGGCTAAAGTTAATTTAGATTAGGTTAAAGAAAGGTTAAGCTAGGTTACGGTTAGATTAATTTAGGTTAGGTTAGGTTAGGTTAGGTTAGGTTAGGTTAGGTTAATTTAGGTTAGGTTAAGTTGGGTTAGGTTAGGACATTCCAACTGTGATTTTTCTTCCCGTGATTTTTCCCTACACTCTGCACGCAAGGTAACACGGCAAATTAATACAAGTAACAAAAATACAGCAAAATAATACGAGACCGTCACCATTTTAGTTGAACTCAAACCACTGTCAAGATAATATACCTATATTCTGACTGTGAGTCTAATGAATTCCGTGACATAAATAACCCCCACTATCGTCCACTTATCATACTAAAAACTCGTGAGTAACTTGATAAAATATATAACCCATCTTGTCTCATCCGCTCAGAGGGATAATTATGCAGTATTATATGTTGTGATTTTTTTAATCATATTTTGTGATTTTCTTTTCACTCATATTTATGATTTTTTACTCATATTTTGTATTTTTTTATTCATATTTTGTGATTTTTCTCAGAATTTGTGAATTTTTTCTTATAATTTGTGAATTTTTTGTTCTCCTATTTTGTGATTTTTTTTACTTATATCTATCTATCTATCTATCTATCTATCTATCTATCTATCTATATATATATATATATATATATATATATATATATATATATATATATATATATATATATATATATATATATATATATATTATATATTTTTCTACTCATTTTGTGATATATTTTTTTTCTCGGTTTCAATTTAACATGCCTAATTTATTTTCATTTCTGGCTCGGTTCAATTTAACAATCTCAGTTTTGTTGTGGTTTACTGGGTTTAAATTAACGCAATATTCGCCTTTTCTGACCTGGGAGAGGATGTTTTGTTCGTGTGAGGTTCAAATGTCGACACTTGATATTTTAGATTATACGAGGGATGTGTATTATCTGATGAAATGTCCACACACACACACACACACACACTACATCCTTGACCACCGAAGGGTCAAGACGTACCTGGCGCTCCTCTCGGAGCAGCCAGGTCAACTGTTAAGTTGGCCCATACCAACCCCTTCCCCTGAACCCTCCTCCCCACCGGAATATCAACAAGTTCTCGCCAGAAGTTACAATTTCATTTAGGAAAGGAATGGAACCAGTGTTAAACAGAGGTGAACAGTGGTGATCAGTGCTTAAGTCAGTGAGAACAACTCAACAGTAACAGTCGTACCCAAGTTAACCTTCACACAGTGAGGTCCCAGGTACCCAGTGATAACGGCCCGTGATAACCAGCGATGTGTTAATTCGTCTACGATAGGAAGGCCTGGGACCAAACCTCACTCATATAACACCATCTGTGAGGGAATTACTACACCACATGTCCCTCATAACACCATATGTGAGGGAATTGCTACACCACGTCAAGTCCCTCATCACACCATCTGTGAGGGAATTACTACACCACGTGAGGACCCTCATAACACCATCTGTGAAGGAATTACTACACCACGTGAGGCCCCTCATAACACCATCTGTGAGGGAATTACCACACCACGTCAGGTCCCTAATAACACCATCTGTGAGGGAATTACTACACCACGTGAGGACCCTCATAACACCATCTGTGAGGTAATTACACCACGTGAGGTCCCCCATAACACCATCTGTGAGGGAATTACTACACCACGTGAGGTCCCTCCTAACACCATCTGGGAGGGAGTTACTACACTACGTATTTGCTGTTCAACACGTACAATCCTACATTAATCTGTATGTTCACTGTATGTTCCTTTACCTTTCTCTAATGAAGGCTTTTGTTAAACCACCAATGTATGTAATAAGTCATTTATGTCCAATGTATATTTTCAGCCTTCGGGCTGCATAACTTTTTCAATAAACCGTTAATTATTATTATTATTATTGTTATTACACACACACACACACACACACACACACACTCTCTCTCTCTCTCTCTCTCTCTCTACCACACCTTAGTACTGAAGTAGTGTGGCAGCAAAATACTTAGTGATATATTGACAATATTGATGAATTTTATTGAACTACAAACAAATGATTACTTATATAGACTTATTAGCTGTAATCATATATGTAACTTAAAAGATAGTAAACTCTTAAGTTACATACGTGCAATGAAATCACCAATATAAATTACTTAAGCAATTAAATCACTTATATGGAGAATGTTGTAAATGAAGTTGATAATGAAAAATTAAAATGTTTATATATTTCTACTATGTTGCATACTAATATAGGTTACAGATGTGTTACTTGAAGTGCCATTAATGATATTCCAGAAGTCGTGAAGAGAGAGATGGGGCGGTGGAGTGCAGTGGTGATGATGGTGGTGGTGGTGGTGATGGCGGCGGCACAAGAGAGAGTAGACAGCTGCCATTCAAAGAGGAACTGCAAAGACTGTATCCAGACACCCGACTGTATGTGGTGCACTAATCCCAAGGTCAGATCATGCGGGTGTGTCTGTGTGTGGGAGGGGGGAGGGGTCAGGTCATGTGGGGGGTTAGATCATGTGGAGGTTACATCATGTGGGGGTTAGGTCATGTGGGGGTTAGGTCATGTGGGGGTCAGGTCATGTGAGGGTCAGGTCATTTGGGGGTTAGATCATGTGGGGGTTAGATCATGTGGGGGTTAGATCATGTGGGGGTTAGATCATGTGGGGGGTTAGATCATGTGGGGGGTTAGATCATGTGGGGGGTTAGATCATGTGGGGGGTTAGATCATGTGGGGGTTAGATCATGTGGGGGTTAGATCATGTGGGGGTTAGATCATGTGGGTGTTTGATCATGTGGGTGTTTGATCATGTGGGTATCAGGTCATGTGAGGTCAAGTTAACGAATGTATGTAATATTCGAGGTCATAACCCACCTAACCTAACCTAAGCTACCACAGATGAAGAAATAATTCACAACTTCATAAGCTTCTCATCCTGTTACAGTAGAGGTCAAATAGTTTTATCCAGGTTGAATGTGAGTAAGACGCATGGGCCGGACGGAAAACCCCCTCGAGTTTTGAGGGGGTGTGCTGAAGCTCTGGTCCTTGTGCTTGCTCGCCTCTTTCGCCTTTGCCTCAAAACCCAAACGTTTCCTTCTTCTTGGAAGCATGCCTAGGTTCAGCCCATCCCGAAGAAGGGCTACCATTCCAATCCCTCTACCTATCCCTCTCTAAGATTTTCGAAACTATCTTGAACTTTCATTTTCTCCGTCACCCTGAACGCCATTCAATTTTGTCGGATCACCAGTATGGCTTTCGCCAGGCGAGATCTACTAGTGATCTGCTCTCCTACTGCAACCACCTTTGGTCATCCTCTCTTAGGGATTATGGGGAAACTTTCGTCATGGCTCTCGACATCTCCGAAGCATTCGACAGGGTATGGCACAAGTCTTTGCTTTCCAAACTTCCCTCTTATGGTTTTTCTCCCCCACTTTCTCTAATTTCTAGCTTCCTTGAGAACCAATCCATGGCAGTTGTTGTCGAGGGATCGATCTCTCGCTCTTTCTCTACCAATAGTGGTGTCCCACAGGGTTCTGTTCTTTCACCTACTCTCTTCCTTCTTTTTTATTAATGATTTACTTCAACTACGACTAATTCGATCCATTCTACTCTTTACTTTTCTTCACATTTTTCCCTTCCCCCTAATTCTCAAACTAGATCTGTTTCTAGAGCTGATATCATTACATCTCTCAATGCGGATTTGTGCAGCATCTCCGAATGGGGAGGTAGAAACTAGGTGAAATTCAATAGTAATAAAACTCGGTATTTACCAATCACACTTTCCAAATTAGATGATCTCTCACCACTCACATTTCAGGACACAATCATTCTGTCAAATTCTATAATAGATATGCTAGGCCTCACCATTTCCTCTAATATGTCAGGGAAGCCACACATCCTCAACATTACTAAAGCTGCCTCCCAAAAGATGGGAATGCTGTACAGATACCGTAGCTACTTCACTCCCGAGCAGTTGCTTCAAGTATATAAGGGATTCATTCGTCCTAACTTGGAGTACTGCTCTCATGTCTGGAGTGGCTCTTCTTCTGTCCAACTGTTAGATAGGGTGGAATCAAAGGCATTTCGTCTTATTAACTCTCCTCCTTTGGTTGATAATCTTTCTTCCCTTTCTCTTCGCCGCAATGTTGCTTCACTCTCTCTCTTTTACAGGTACTTTAACGGGCAATGTTCGGTGGATTTAGCATCCTGTGTACCGTCGGCAAGGCCGTGGGCTGGTAACACTCGTCTTGCCCGCGGTGCCCACCGTTTCTCTGTGTATGTCGGTCACACTTGAAAAACCCGTTATAGTACATCCTTCATTCCTCACACAGCCAAACTGTGGAATGCTCTGCCTTCTTCTGTGTTTCCATACTCATACAATCTGTCTCACTTTAAAAAGCTAGTTTTCCGGCATCTTCGTGGTGTAGATTAGCACAGTATAACCTTTTTCTTCTCAATTTTTAATTTCTTTTTACTTTTATTTTTTCGCCCCCTAGGCCCTGTTGTTGGTCGATGACCAGTGCCAGGGTGGGCTAGTCCCCGTAAATTTTTTTTTTATTTCGTGAATGGTTATGGTGACCCAACATGTACAATCCCCTTCACTAGTGCGTTTACAGGGGCTCGTCAGGTGTTGTGCAGTGTGGCAGAGCTGTGTTTGGTTACATTCGACAGAAGGAAACTGGCAATAGTAAGCATACTATGGAATCAAATTAAAATAATATAAAAAATATCTCAACGTAATGATTTCTGGAATATTTACTGTATATAACGAGTCCCTGTAAACGTACTAGTGAGGGGGACTGTACACATAGGAAGTGGGTTTCTCTTTGTAAACAAGAGGTGTAGAAGGAATAGTTAGGTGGAAGGAGAGCAGCTGTCTTATGTCCATTGGTCAGGGAATTACACTTGCATCAGTTATTTACAGATGTCTTGTTAAGTTGTAAGCATCTGTATCCCGTATTATATAAAAAAAGATAAATTTGAATAAGGATTTTAATAATAATAATAATAATAATAATAATAATAATAATAATAATAATAATAATAATAATTAATACCTTGTTATTCTCACAATTAATAATAATGTTAAGAAAATATTACGACTATTACAATTACCACAACTACAACTCATATATAGAATAAAAAACTACTATTCCTACTATAACCACCTCTACCACAACTACTAATAACGCCACACACACACAGATGGTACCAACCAAGATTGAACACCAGATTTTCTGCCGACACATTAGCACCAACGTCACCGAATTTTGCGACGAAGAGAACCTCGAAAACCCCACCAACTTCATGAACATCGTCGTCCAGAACCATCTGACTGGTGAGTATGAGCCCCGGTACTCTATTCCGCATCTCTTGTTGACGGTTTTTGGTGCAGGGAAGTTGTCACCTGTCTTGTTTGGTCACAGTCGTCTTCTGGAGAGCGTTTGTAATAGATCTTGTATCATACTTCTTTTGTTTTTACCACACTATTTTTACCAAGATGTGGATCTACTGGTTTATTGGGCATACTCTGAGGTCTGTCTTTGTGGTGTTGGGTGGGGTTACCATCGGTATAATGGGAATTTACCAGGTGAAGTTTTATTGGCTTAACTATTAGAGCCTTGAACCAGTAGAGTTTATTAAGGTCTCTTTTCGAAAACCCGAAGAGGACATGTTCAGATTCAGAAGGGCACCTCAGCTTTTGTATTCCCTCGGGGTATTGTTGTTTGTCCAGTCTTTGGGGGAATGTTTGGATTTCCCGTTTTTTTTCTCGATTTCCTTTCTGGTGTTGTGGACTTGACTCTCCTCGGTGTGCTGTTATTGGAGTATATCAACTTCATAGACGACATCTTTGTTTTCCATCCTTGTTGATAAATTTTTGTGTTGAGTGAAGAGGAAAACATAACAGTGAGGAAGCTGGGGAGGTGAAGGAGGAGTTGAATACGTAGGTGTAATATTATATACAATACACATATTCTTGTATGATCGAGTTAAGATGTCATTGTGTAGACGAGTAGAAAGTTTTCTCCCACTCCTACGGTCTAGATTATTAGATTCTAGAAAATGACACAGTGGCTTTTAGGTGTTGGAAACGAGGCCTAATTTTATATTTCTACCACCATAAGATTTATTAAATATCACGGGGAATGAGATGGCGCTGGCAACCGTTTACTATGGTAAACATGCTTTTCGTAAACCTCAACTGTCTCTCATTATTTAATTCAACTCCAGACAACTCGTCAAATAATTTTTAATGAGGTTTTTCAAGAGATCAGTCGGGTAGTAGGAGGAAGGAGACGACACGGGACCTCTGTGTGTTTTTCACTGTTTCGGTGTTATAGGGTGACAGTGGCACCTCTATACCCGAGGCCAGGCAGACGTCCATTGTAGTTCTCAGTCTTACCGGTGATGAGTTGTGTATGTGGAAGAGGATCTCCTTGGTGATGGGTGTCTAGCAGTGTGTTCCTCCTTGTTAAAAGGTATGGCCACGGGGTTTGTTCACATGATCTCTCACACATTATATCAGTGCCATTAAACTATTTTTTTTAACTACCTCACTTAAACTAATTATCATAAAAACCCTCTCAGAGCAATTGAATAAACGTTAATTTCCCTTAAAAAACATCTCACAGCTTTCCCAAAACAGCTTCAGAATCAGAGACATTACATTTATGCTAATTACCCTTGTACAAATTGTCACAGCTCACCCAATCAACTTTAAGGAATCCAAGATATTATATAAACAATAAATTCCTCCTCAAGTCGACTATATTTCCCACTGTGTTCCAGAAACGGGCAAGAGGACGACTGCAGAAGACGAAGAGGACATTATCCAGATTACACCCCAGAGAATTAAGCTCAAACTACGAAAAGGTGAATCAACAGTAGGACTAGAGAGAGAGCAGCTCCTTGGTGACGCCTGGTTGGGGGAGGGAGGGATGTTCAGTCATAATTCAGGCCTTACAAAGGTGACGCTGGGTAGGGAGGGGGTAGGGAGGTGGCGGGGGGGGGGAGGTAATGAGTGGGCGCATAGTTAGCGATCGTTGTATCGATTAGAGGAAACGAATTCACTGGAAAAATTCACATTTGTCCTTACCTAACCTAACTTAACCAAAAATAACCCAATCTAAATACCCACCCTCCCCCCCATCCACACTCACACAACGGTAACGCGTCATGTTTTTTTCGGGGGGGGGGGGGGGGGGGGTTCCATAATAAACACCTCACCTATTTTGTGGGGATAAATTCTGGGAGAGTTTTTTACGTACGTAGTTTTAGATTTAGGTACGAGAGGAGGGGACAAAATAAATATATACAACACCATATATTAACCAAAAAACATAAGCGGCTCTTTTTATATAACCTTAAAAAAACACCCATATAATTAGTTCCAGTAAGAAAATAATAATATAAAATGACCAAGCTTATATGACCTTATATAAGCAGTATAACAGAAAAAATGAAATCATTGAGACAAAACCCCTTTAACCTCAAACGTATCTTAGTTAATACTTATCACCTGATGCCTTGTATATCATCCACCAATAACATGTCATTACGGGTCATGAGAAAGTGGCACTGGGGAAGGTTAAGGCATAAATCATACCACTGGGGAGGGTAAAGGCATAAATCATGCCACTGGGGGAAGGTTAAGGCATAAATCATAGTACTGGGGAAGGTAAAGGCATAAATCATAGCACTGTGGGAGGGTAAAGGCATAAATCATACCACTGGGGGAGGCATAAATCATGGCACTGCAGACACAAGTACACCTCAAACAACAGACGACACAAATGAACTTCAAACCATACTGGCTCTTCCTCACAGGTACGCCAATCAACGTCACCCTGACCTACAGACAAGCTCGAGACTACCCGATTGACCTCTACTACCTGATGGACTTGTCTAACTCCATGAACGACGACAAGCAAAAGCTGGGAGAACTCGGGGATGAGTTGGCGACACTGTTGGGTCAACTCACCAAACAATACCAGCTGGGCTTTGGATCCTTTGTCGATAAGGTCATGATGCCGTATGCTGACACTGCACCCAATAAGTAAGTAGTGAGGGGTTTTGTGTTGTGTGTATGGCTGTGCAGTATGTCAAGGCTGAGATCGAACCCTGATCTCCCTTTGTGAAAGGCGAAGATGACTGCCATTATATCAACTCTTTAAGGTAGCATCTATGCTCGCCAAGTAGAAACGAGACCAAGGCTCGACTCCAATTTTGAGTACTGTATAAAGTTCTGTTCATTATCACTGCTAACAGAATGTGTAGCAGGATTTTCCAATATAATTCCAGTCCACTCTGTGTGTGTGTGTGTGTGTGTGTGTGTGTGTGTATCACATCAAATAGGAATGACTGCGAGGTCAACACACACAAACACACACACACATATATATATATATATATATATATATATATATATATATATATATATATATATATATATATATATATATATATATATATATATATATATATAAGGGTGATCAGATATATAACCTCATCTATTCGAATTTATATATAGTTAGGCCAATGTTAAAATAGAAAATGACGTCTTAAGTGGCACTCAAGCCAATTTCACCACATGCGAACAATAAGAGTCAAAAGGTAATAAATAATCGCATATTGTGGCGGTCCACAGAATCGACAAACCGTGTCATGGATGCGCCCCGCCATTCTCCTTCAGGAACGACCTCCCTCTAGACAAAAACCCCAAACTTTTTACAGTGAGTTACCTCTACCATTATTACCTCCACCTGCTGTCATTAATACCTCCAACTGCTGTCATTATTGCCTCCAACTGCTGTCATTATTACCTCCAACTGCTGTCATTATTACCTCCAACTGCTGTCATTATTACCTCCACCTACTGTCATTATTACCTCTACTTACTACCATTTACCTCTACTTGCTACCATTATTACCTCTACTTGATACCATTATTACCTCTACTTGCTACCATTATTACCTCTACCTGCTGTCATTATTACCTCTACCTGCTGTCAAAATGACCTCCACCTGCTGTCATTATTACCTCTACCTGCTACCATTATTACCTGTACCTGCTACCATTATTACCTCTACTTGCTACCATTATTACCTCGACCTGCTGCCATTATTACCTCTACTTGCTATCATTATTACCTCTACATGCTATCATTATTACATCTACCTGCTGTCATTATTACCTCTAACTGCTGTCAAAATGACCTCCACCTGCTGTCATTATTAACTTTACTTGCTACCATTATTACCTCTACCTGCTACCATTATTACCTCTACTTGCTACCATTATTACCTCTACATGCTACCAGCATTACCTCTATTTGCTACCATCATTACCTCTACCTGCTACCATTATTACCTCTACCTGCTGTCATTATTACCTCTACCTGCTACCATTATAACCTCTACCTGCTACCATTATTACCTCTACCTGCTGTCATTATTACCTCTACTTGCTACTATTATTACCTCTACCTGCTACCATTATTACCTCTACTTGCTACCATTATTACCTCTACCTGCTGCCATTATTACCTCTACCTGCTGCCATTATTACCTCTACTTGCGACCATTATTACCTCTAACTGCTGTCATTATTACCTCTAACTGCTGTCAAAATGACCTCCACCTGCTGTCATTATTACCTTTACTTGCTACCATTATTACCTCTACCTGCCACCATTATTACCTCTACCTGCTATCATTATTACCTCTACCTGCTGTCATTATTACCTCTAACTGCTGTCAAAATGACCTCCACCTGCTGTCATTATTAACTTTATTGCTACCATTATTACCTCTACCTGCTACCATTATTACCTCTACTTGCTACCATTATTACCTCTACATGCCACCAGCATTACCTCTATTTGCTACCATTATTACCTCTACCTGCTACCATTATTACCTCTACTTGCTGCCATTATTACCTCTACCTGCTGTCATTATTACCTCTACCTGCTACCATTATTACCTCTACCTGCCACCATTATTACCTCTACCTGCTGTCATTATTACCTCTACTTGTTACTATTATTACCTCTACTTGTTACTATTATTACCTCTACCTGCTACCATTATTACCTCTACTTGCTACCATTATTACCTCTACCTGCTGCCATTATTACCTCTACTTGCTACCATTATTACCTCTACCTGCTATCATTATTACCTCTACCTGCTGTCATTATTACCTCTAACTGCTGTCAAAATGACCTCCACCTGCTGTCATTATTACCTTTACTTGCTACCATTATTACCTCTACCTGCTACCATTATTACCTCTACTTGCTACCATTATTACCTCTACCTGCTACCATTATTACCTTTACTTGCTGCCATTATTACCTCTACCTGCTGTCATTATTACATCTATCTACTGTCATTATTACCTCTACCTGCTGTCATTATTACCTCTACCTGCTGTCATTATTACCTCTACCTGCTGTCATTATTACCTCTACCTGCTGTCATTATTACCTCTAACTGCTGTCATTATTACCTCCACCTGCTGTCATCATTACCTCTACTTGCTACCATTATTACCTCTACCTGCTGTCATTATTACCTCTACCTGCTACCATTATTAGCTCTACCTGCTACCATTATTACCTCTACCTGCTGTCATTATTACCTCTACTTGCTACCATTATTACCTTTACTTGCTACCATTATTACCTCTACTTGCATCCATTATTACCTCTACTTGCTACCATTATTACCTCTACTTGCTACCATTATTACCTCTACTTGCTGTCATTATTACCTCTACTTGCTACCATTATTACCTCTACCTGCTGTCATTATTACCTCTAATTGCTACCATTATTACCTCTACCTGCTCTCATTATTACCTCTAACTGCTGTGAAAATGACCTCTACCTGCTGTCATCATTACCTCTACCTGCTACCATTATTACCTCTACTTGCTACCATTATTACCTTCACCTGCTGTCATCATTACCTCTACCTGCTACCATTATTACCTCTACTTGCTACCATTATTACCTCTACTTGCTACCATTATTACCTCTACTTGCTGTCATTATTAGCTCTACCTGCTGTCAATATTACCTCTACCTGCTGTCATTATTACCTCTACCTGTGTCATTATTACCTCTACTTGCTGTCATTATTAGCTCTACTTGCTACCATTATTACCTCTACCTGCTGCCATTATTGCCTCTACCTGCTACCATTATTACATCTACTTGCTGTCATTATTACCTCCACCTGCTGTTATTATTGCCTCTACCTGCTGTCATTATTACCTCTACCTGATGTCATTATTACCTCTACCTGCTACCATTATTACCTCTATCGTCTGTCATTATTACCTCTACCTGCTGTCATTATTACCTCTTCCTGCTACCATTATTACCTCTATCTTCTGTCATTATTACCTCTACTTGCTACCATTATTACCTCTACCTGCTGTTATTATTGCCTCTACCTGCTACCATTATTTCCTCTACTTGCTGTCATTATTACCTCCACCTGCTGTCATTATTGCCTCTACCTGCTGTCATTATTACCTCTACCTGATGTCATTATTACCTCTACCTGCTACCATTATTACCTCTACTTGCTGTAATTATTACCTCTACCTGCTGTCATTATTACCTCTACCTGCTACCATTATTACCTCTATCTTCTGTCATTATTGCCTCTACCTGCTGTCATATATTATCTTTTCCTGATACCATTATTACCTCAACTTGCTGTCATTATTACCTCTACTTGTTACCATTATTACCTCTACCTGCTGTTATTATTGCCTCTACCTGCTACCATTATTTCCTCTACTTGCTGTCATTATTACCTCCACCTGCTGTCATTATTGCCTCTACCTGCTGTCATTATTACCTCTACCTGCAGTCATTATTACCTCTATCTGCTGTCATTTTTACCTCTACCTACTGTTATTATTGCCTCTACCTGCTACCATTATTACCTCTACTTGCTGTCATTATTACCTCCACCTGCTGTCATTATTGCCTCTACCTGCTGTCATTATTGCCTCTACCTGCTGTCATTATTACCTCTACCTGATGTCATTATTACCTCTACCTGCTGTCATTATTACCTCTACCTTGCTGTTATTATTGCCTCTACCTGCTACCATTATTACCTATACTTGCTGTCATTATTACCTCTACCTGCTGTTATTATTGCCTCTCCTGCTACCATTATTACCTCTACTTGCTGTCATTATTGCCTCTACCTGCTGTCATTATTACCTCTACCTGATGTCATTATTACCTCTACCTGCTGTCATTACTACCTCTACCTGCTGTCATTATTACCTCTACCTGCTGTTATTATTGCCTCTACCTGCTACCATTATTACCTCTCCTTGCAGTCATTATTACCTCTACCTGCTGTTATTATTACCTCTACCTGCTACCATTATTACCTCTACTTGCTGTTATTATTGCCTCTACCTGCTACCATTATTACCTCTACTTGCTGTCATTATTACCTCTACCTGCTGTTATTATTGCCTCTACCTGCTACCATTATTACCTCTACTTGCTGTCATTATTACCTCTACCTGCTGTTATTATTGCCTCTACCTGCTGTCATTATTTCCTCTAACTGCTGTGAAAATGACCTCCACCTGCTGTCATCATTACCTCTACTTGCTACCATTATTACCTCTACCTGCTGTCATTATTACCTCTACCTGCTACCATTATTAGCTCTACCTGCTACCATTATTACCTCTACCTGCTGTCATTATTACCTCTACGTGCTACCATTATTACCTTTACTTGCTACCATTATTACCTCTACTTGCATCCATTATTACCTCTACTTGCTACCATTATTACCTCTACTTGCTACCATTGTTACCTCTACCTGCTGTCATTATTACCTCTACTTGCTACCATTATTACCTCTACCTGCTGTCATTATTACCTCTAATTGCTACCATTATTACCTCTACCTGCTCTCATTAATACCTCTAACTGCTGTGAAAATGACCTCTACCTGCTGTCATCATTACCTCTACCTGCTACCATTATTACCTCTACTTGCTACCATTATTACCTCCACCTGCTGTCATCATTACCTCTACCTGCTACCATTATTACCTCTACTTGCTACCATTATTACCTCTACTTGCTACCATTATTACCTCTACTTGCTGTCATTATTAGCTCTACCTGCTGTCAATATTACCTCTACCTGCTGTCATTATTACCTCTACCTGTGTCATTATTACCTCTACTTGCTGTCATTATTATCTCTACCTGCAACCATTATTACCTCTACCTGCTGTCATTATTACCTCTACTTGCTGTCATTATTAGCTCTACCTGCCGTCATTATTACCTCCACCTGCTGTCATCATTACCTTTACCTGCTACCATTATTACCTCTACTTGCTACCATTATTACCTCTACCTGCTACCATTATTACCTCTACTTGCTACTATTATTACCTCTACTTGCTACCATTATTACCTCTACTTGCTGTCATTATTAGCTCTACCTGCTGTCATTATTACCTCTACTTGCTACCATTATTAGCTCTACATGTTACCATTATTACCTCTACCTGCTCTCGTTATTACCTCTATTTGCTGTCATTATTAGCTCTACCTGCTACCATTATTACCTCTACTTGCTACCATTTACCTCTACCTGCTGTCATTATTACCTCTACCTGCTACCATTATTTGCTCTACCTGCTACCATTATTACCTCTACTTGCTACCATTATTACCTCTACTTGCTACCATTATTACCTCTACCTGCTGTCATTATTACCTCTAACTGCTGTGAAAATGACCTCCACATGCTGTCATCATTACCTCTACCTGCTGCCATTATTACCTTTACTTGCTACCATTATTACCTCTACTTGCTGCCATTATTACCTCTACCTGCTGTCATTATTACCTCTACCTGCTGTCATTATTACCTCTACCTGCTGTCATTATTACCTCTACTTGCTACCATTATTAGCTCTACCTGCTACCATTATTACCTCTACCTGCTGTCATTATTACCTCTACTTGCTGCCATTATTACCTCTACTTGCTACCATTATTACCTCTACCTGCTGCCATTATTACCTTTACTTGCTACCATTATTACCTCTACCTGCTGCCATTATTACACTTTACTTGCTACCATTTACCTCTACCTGCTACCATTATTAGCTCTACTTGCTACCATTATTACCTCTACTTGCTACCATTATTACCTCTACCTGCTACCATTATTAGCTCTACCTGCTACCATTATTAGCTCTACTTGCTACCATTATTAGCTCTACTTGCTAACATTATTTCCTCTACCTGCTGTCATTATTACCTCTAACTTTCTGTCAAAATGACCTCCACCTGCTACCATTATTACCTCTACTTGCTACCATTATTAACCTCTATTTGCTACCATTATTACCTCTACCTGCTGTCATTATTACATCTACTTGCTACTATTATTACCTCTACCTGCTGTCATAATTACCTCTATCTACTGTCATTATTACCTCTACCTCCTGCCATTATTACCTCCACCTGCTGTCAATATTTCAATTACCTGCTGTCATTATTACCTCTACCTGCTACCATTATTACCTCTACCTGTTGTCATTATTTCCTCTACCTGCTACCATTATTATCTCTACCTGCTGCCCTTATTACCGCTACTTGCTACCATTATTACCTCTACCTGTTGTCATTATTACCTCTACCGGCTACCATTATTACCTCTACCTGTTGTCATTATTACCTCTACCTGCTACCATTATTACCTCATCCTGCTGTCATTATTACCTCTACCTGCTACCATTAATACCTCTACCTGATGTCATTATTGCCTCTACCTGCTACCATTATTACCTTTACTTGCTGTAATTATTACCTCTACCTGCTGTCGTTATTACCTCTACCTGCTACCATTATTACCTCTATCTGCTGTCATTATTACCTCTACTTCCTACCATTATTACCTATACCTCCTGTCAGTATTACCTCTTCCTGATACCATTATTACCTCTACCTGCTGTTATTATTACCTCTACCTGCTACCATTATTACCTCTACTTGCTGCCATTAATACCTCTACTTGATGTCATTATTACCTCTACTTGCTGTCATTATTACCTTTACCTGCTGTCATTATTACCTCTACCTGCCGTCATTATTACCTCTACTTGCTACCATTATTACCTCTACCTGCTGTTATTATTACCTCCACCTGCTACCATTATTACCTCTACCTACTGTCATTATTACCTCTACCTGCTGTCATTATTACCTCTACCTGCTGTCCATTATTACCTCTACCTGCTACCATTAATACCTCTACCTGATGTCATTATTACCTCTTCCAGATACCATTATTACCTCTACCTGCTGTTATTATTACCTCTACCTGCAACCATTATAACCTCTACCTGCTACCATTAATACCTCTACCTGATGTCATTATTACCTCTACTTGCTACCATTATTACCTCTACCTGCTACCATTAATACCTCTACCTGATGTCATTATTACCTGTACTTGCTGTCATTATTACCTCTACCTGCTGCCCTTATTGCCTCTACCTGCTGCCATTATTACCTCTACCTGCTACCATTATTACCTCTACCTGCTACCATTAATACCTCTACCTCATGTCATTATTACCTATACTTGCTGTCATTATTACCTCTACTTGCTTCCATTATTACCTCTACCTGCTGCCATTATTGCCTCTACCTGCTGCCATTATTACCTCTACCTGATACCATTATTACCTCCACCTGCTGTCATTATTGCCTCTACCTGCTACCATTATTACCTCTACTTGCTGTAATTATTACCTCTACCTGCTGTCGTTATTACCTCTACCTGCTACCATTATTACCTCTACTTGCTGTCATTATTACCTCTACTTGCTACCATTATTACCTCTACCTGCTGTTATTATTACATCTACCAGCTACCATTATTACCTCTACCTACTGTCATTATTACCTCTACCTGCTGTCATTATTATTTCTACCTGCTGTCATTAGTACCTCCACCTGCTGTCATTATTACCTCTACCTGCTGTCATTATTACCTCTACCTGTTGTCATTATTACCTCTACCTGCTGTCATTATTACCTCTACTTGCTACCATTATTACCTCCACCTGCTGTCATTATTACCTCTACTTGCTACCATTATTACCTCTACTTGCTACCATTATTACCTCCACCTGCTGTCATTATTACCTCTACCTGCTGTTATTATTACCTCTACCTGCTACCATTATTACCTCTACCTACTGTCATTATTACCTCTACCTGCTGTCATTATTACCTCTACCTGCTGTCATTATTACCTCCACCTGCTGTCATTATTACCTCTACTTGCTACCATTATTACCTCTTCCTGATGTCAATATTACCTCTACTTGCTGTCATTATTACCTCTACTTGCTACCATTATTACCTCTACCTGCTACCATTATTGCCTCTACCTGCTACCATTATTACCTCTACTTGCTACCATTATTACCTCCACCTGCTGTCATTATTACCTTCTACTTGCTACCATTATTACCTCTACTTGCTACCATTATTACCTCCACCTGCTGTCATTATTACCTCTACCTGCTGTTATTATTACCTCTACCTGCTATCATTATTACCTCTACCTGCTGTCATTATTACCTCTACCTGCTGTCATTATTACCTCCACCTGCTGTCATTATTACCTCTACTTGCTACCATTATTACCTCTACCTGATGTCAATATTACCTCTACTTGCTGTCATTATTACCTCTACTTGCTACCATTATTACCTCTACCTGCTACCATTATTGCCTCTACCTGCTACCATTATTACCTCTACTTGCTACCATTATTACCTCCACCTGCTGTCATTATTGCCTCTACCTGCTGTTATTATTACCTCTACCTGCTACCATTATTACCTCTACCTACTGTCATTACAACCTCTACCTGCTGTCATTATTACCTCTACCTGCTGTCATTATTACCTCCACCTGCTCTCATTATTACCTCTACTTGCTACCATTATTACCGCTACCTGATGTCAATATTACCTCTACTTGCTGTCATTATTACCTCTACTTGCTACCATTATTACCTCTACCTGCTGCCATTATTGCCTCTACCTGCTACCATTATTACCTCTACTTGCTGTAATTATTACCTCCACCTGCTGTCATTATTGCCTCTACCTGCTACCATTTTTATCTCTATTGGCTGTCATTATTACCTCTACCTGCTGTCATTATTACCTCTACCTGCTACCATTATTACCTCTATCTTCTGTCATTATTACCTCTACTTGCTGTCATTATTACCTCTACTGGCTGTCATTATTGCCTCTACCTGCTACCATTATTACCTCTATTTTCTGTCATTATTACCTCTACCTGCTGTCATTATTACCTCTACTGGCTGTCATTATTACCTCTACCTGCTACCATTATTACCTCTATCTTCTGTCATTATTACCTCTACTGGCTGTCATTATTGCCTCTACTTGCTACCATTTTTATCTCTACTGGCTGTCATTATTACCTCTACCTGCTACCATTTTTATCTCTACCTGCTGTCATTATTACCTCTACCTGCTACCGTTATTACCTCCATCTTCTGTCATTATTACCTCTACTTGCTACCATTATTACCTCTACTGGCTGTCATTATTACCTCTACCTGCTGTCATTATTGCCTCTATCTGCTACCATTATTACCTCTATCTTCTGTCATTATTACCTCTACTTGCTGTCATTATTACCTCTACCTGCTACCATTATTACCTCTATCTTCTGTCATTATTACCTCCACCTGCTGTCATTATTGCCTCTACCTGCTACCATTATTACCTCTACTGGCTGTCATTATTACCTCTACTGGCTGTCATTATTACCTCTACCTGCTGTTATTATTACCTCTACCTGCTACCATTATTACCTCTACCTGATGTCATTATTACCTCTATTTGCTGTCATTATTACATCTACTTGCTGTCATTATTACCTCTACTTGCTACCATTATTACCTCTACCTGCTGCCATTATTGCCTCTACCTACTACCATTATTACCTCTACCTGCTGTCATTATTACCTCTACTTGCTGCCATTATTACCTCTACTTGCTACCATTATTACCTCTACCTGCTGCCATTATTACCTTTACTTGCTACCATTATTACCTCTACCTGCTGCCATTATTACACTTTACTTGCTACCATTTACCTCTACCTGCTACCATTATTAGCTCTACTTGCTACCATTATTACCTCTACTTGCTACCATTATTACCTCTACCTGCTACCATTATTAGCTCTACCTGCTACCATTATTAGCTCTACTTGCTACCATTATTAGCTCTACTTGCTAACATTATTTCCTCTACCTGCTGTCATTATTACCTCTAACTTTCTGTCAAAATGACCTCCACCTGCTACCATTATTACCTCTACTTGCTACCATTATTAACCTCTATTTGCTACCATTATTACCTCTACCTGCTGTCATTATTACATCTACTTGCTACTATTATTACCTCTACCTGCTGTCATAATTACCTCTATCTACTGTCATTATTACCTCTACCTCCTGCCATTATTACCTCCACCTGCTGTCAATATTTCAATTACCTGCTGTCATTATTACCTCTACCTGCTACCATTATTACCTCTACCTGTTGTCATTATTTCCTCTACCTGCTACCATTATTATCTCTACCTGCTGCCCTTATTACCGCTACTTGCTACCATTATTACCTCTACCTGTTGTCATTATTACCTCTACCGGCTACCATTATTACCTCTACCTGTTGTCATTATTACCTCTACCTGCTACCATTATTACCTCATCCTGCTGTCATTATTACCTCTACCTGCTACCATTAATACCTCTACCTGATGTCATTATTGCCTCTACCTGCTACCATTATTACCTTTACTTGCTGTAATTATTACCTCTACCTGCTGTCGTTATTACCTCTACCTGCTACCATTATTACCTCTATCTGCTGTCATTATTACCTCTACTTCCTACCATTATTACCTATACCTCCTGTCAGTATTACCTCTTCCTGATACCATTATTACCTCTACCTGCTGTTATTATTACCTCTACCTGCTACCATTATTACCTCTACTTGCTGCCATTAATACCTCTACTTGATGTCATTATTACCTCTACTTGCTGTCATTATTACCTTTACCTGCTGTCATTATTACCTCTACCTGCCGTCATTATTACCTCTACTTGCTACCATTATTACCTCTACCTGCTGTTATTATTACCTCCACCTGCTACCATTATTACCTCTACCTACTGTCATTATTACCTCTACCTGCTGTCATTATTACCTCTACCTGCTGTCCATTATTACCTCTACCTGCTACCATTAATACCTCTACCTGATGTCATTATTACCTCTTCCAGATACCATTATTACCTCTACCTGCTGTTATTATTACCTCTACCTGCAACCATTATAACCTCTACCTGCTACCATTAATACCTCTACCTGATGTCATTATTACCTCTACTTGCTACCATTATTACCTCTACCTGCTACCATTAATACCTCTACCTGATGTCATTATTACCTGTACTTGCTGTCATTATTACCTCTACCTGCTGCCCTTATTGCCTCTACCTGCTGCCATTATTACCTCTACCTGCTACCATTATTACCTCTACCTGCTACCATTAATACCTCTACCTCATGTCATTATTACCTATACTTGCTGTCATTATTACCTCTACTTGCTTCCATTATTACCTCTACCTGCTGCCATTATTGCCTCTACCTGCTGCCATTATTACCTCTACCTGATACCATTATTACCTCCACCTGCTGTCATTATTGCCTCTACCTGCTACCATTATTACCTCTACTTGCTGTAATTATTACCTCTACCTGCTGTCGTTATTACCTCTACCTGCTACCATTATTACCTCTACTTGCTGTCATTATTACCTCTACTTGCTACCATTATTACCTCTACCTGCTGTTATTATTACATCTACCAGCTACCATTATTACCTCTACCTACTGTCATTATTACCTCTACCTGCTGTCATTATTATTTCTACCTGCTGTCATTAGTACCTCCACCTGCTGTCATTATTACCTCTACCTGCTGTCATTATTACCTCTACCTGTTGTCATTATTACCTCTACCTGCTGTCATTATTACCTCTACTTGCTACCATTATTACCTCCACCTGCTGTCATTATTACCTCTACTTGCTACCATTATTACCTCTACTTGCTACCATTATTACCTCCACCTGCTGTCATTATTACCTCTACCTGCTGTTATTATTACCTCTACCTGCTACCATTATTACCTCTACCTACTGTCATTATTACCTCTACCTGCTGTCATTATTACCTCTACCTGCTGTCATTATTACCTCCACCTGCTGTCATTATTACCTCTACTTGCTACCATTATTACCTCTTCCTGATGTCAATATTACCTCTACTTGCTGTCATTATTACCTCTACTTGCTACCATTATTACCTCTACCTGCTACCATTATTGCCTCTACCTGCTACCATTATTACCTCTACTTGCTACCATTATTACCTCCACCTGCTGTCATTATTACCTTCTACTTGCTACCATTATTACCTCTACTTGCTACCATTATTACCTCCACCTGCTGTCATTATTACCTCTACCTGCTGTTATTATTACCTCTACCTGCTATCATTATTACCTCTACCTGCTGTCATTATTACCTCTACCTGCTGTCATTATTACCTCCACCTGCTGTCATTATTACCTCTACTTGCTACCATTATTACCTCTACCTGATGTCAATATTACCTCTACTTGCTGTCATTATTACCTCTACTTGCTACCATTATTACCTCTACCTGCTACCATTATTGCCTCTACCTGCTACCATTATTACCTCTACTTGCTACCATTATTACCTCCACCTGCTGTCATTATTGCCTCTACCTGCTGTTATTATTACCTCTACCTGCTACCATTATTACCTCTACCTACTGTCATTACAACCTCTACCTGCTGTCATTATTACCTCTACCTGCTGTCATTATTACCTCCACCTGCTCTCATTATTACCTCTACTTGCTACCATTATTACCGCTACCTGATGTCAATATTACCTCTACTTGCTGTCATTATTACCTCTACTTGCTACCATTATTACCTCTACCTGCTGCCATTATTGCCTCTACCTGCTACCATTATTACCTCTACTTGCTGTAATTATTACCTCCACCTGCTGTCATTATTGCCTCTACCTGCTACCATTTTTATCTCTATTGGCTGTCATTATTACCTCTACCTGCTGTCATTATTACCTCTACCTGCTACCATTATTACCTCTATCTTCTGTCATTATTACCTCTACTTGCTGTCATTATTACCTCTACTGGCTGTCATTATTGCCTCTACCTGCTACCATTATTACCTCTATTTTCTGTCATTATTACCTCTACCTGCTGTCATTATTACCTCTACTGGCTGTCATTATTACCTCTACCTGCTACCATTATTACCTCTATCTTCTGTCATTATTACCTCTACTGGCTGTCATTATTGCCTCTACTTGCTACCATTTTTATCTCTACTGGCTGTCATTATTACCTCTACCTGCTACCATTTTTATCTCTACCTGCTGTCATTATTACCTCTACCTGCTACCGTTATTACCTCCATCTTCTGTCATTATTACCTCTACTTGCTACCATTATTACCTCTACTGGCTGTCATTATTACCTCTACCTGCTGTCATTATTGCCTCTATCTGCTACCATTATTACCTCTATCTTCTGTCATTATTACCTCTACTTGCTGTCATTATTACCTCTACCTGCTACCATTATTACCTCTATCTTCTGTCATTATTACCTCCACCTGCTGTCATTATTGCCTCTACCTGCTACCATTATTACCTCTACTGGCTGTCATTATTACCTCTACTGGCTGTCATTATTACCTCTACCTGCTGTTATTATTACCTCTACCTGCTACCATTATTACCTCTACCTGATGTCATTATTACCTCTATTTGCTGTCATTATTACATCTACTTGCTGTCATTATTACCTCTACTTGCTACCATTATTACCTCTACCTGCTGCCATTATTGCCTCTACCTACTACCATTATTACCTCTACTTGCTGTCATTATTACCTCCACCTGCTGTCATTATTGCCTCTACCTGCTACCATTATTACCTCTACTGGCTGTCATTATTACCTCTACCTGCTGTCATTATTACCTCTACCTGCTACCATTATTACCTCTATCTTCTGTCATTATTACCTCTACTTGCTACCATTATTACCTCTACCTGCTGTCATATATTACCTCTTCCTGATGCCATTGAAACCTCTACCTGCTATCATTATTGCCTCTACCTACTACCATTATTACCTCTACCTGATGTCATTATTACCTCTACTTGCTGTCATTATTACCTCTACCTGCTTTCATTATTACCTCTTCTTGTTACCATTATTACCTCTACCTGCTGCCATTATTGCCTCTATCTGCTACCATTATTCCCTCTACTTGCTGTCATTATTACCTCCACCTGCTGTCATTATTGCCTCTACCTGCTACCATTATTACCTCTACTGGCTGTCATTATTACCTCTACCTGCTGTCATTATTACCTCTACCTGCTACCATTATTACCTCTATCTGCTGTCATTATTACCTCTACTTGCTACCATTATTACCTCTACCTGCTACCATTATTACCTCTACCTGCTGTAATTATTACCTCTACCTGCTTCCATTATTACCTCTACCTGCTGTCATTATTACCTCTACCTGCTACCCTTATTACCTCTACCTGCTGTCATTATTACCTCTACCTGCTACCATTATTACCTCTACCTGATGTCATTATTACCTCTACCTGCTACCATTATTACCTCTACCTGCTGTCATTATTACCTCTACCTGCTACCCTTATTACCTCTACCTGCTGTCATTATTACCTCTACCTGCTACCATTATTACCTCTACCTGATGTCATTATTACCTCTACCTGCTACCATTATTACCTCTACCTGCTGTCATTATTACCTCTACCTGCTACCCTTATTACCTCTACCTGCTGTCATTATTACCTCTACCTGCTACCATTATTACCTCTACCTGCTGTCATTATTACCTCTACCTGCTACCCTTATTACCTCTACCTGCTGTCATTATTACCTCTACCTGCTACCATTATTACCTCTACCTGCTGTCATTATTACCTCGCCTCTATCTCATTGCTGTTTTTGTACAAAGAGAAAGAAAGCACATTTTTTTTTCAATTCATGACAATAAAGATGATGATTTTAATGTTTGGTTTGGCGCGGGATTAAGCTTGATAATGAACCTTGGTTATTTGTCCGAGTCTTCATAAATAGCAGTTAATTTGAGTACCAGTTCGAATCCTTAAAAAAAAACACCCTCAGATTTAGTTAATTAAAATGCAAAAATCAAAAGTTCACTTAAAAATTAGTAAATGTTAATAATCAATCGCCTAATGAAATCTTTCTCAGCAACAGGAATATAAAGACTTCTTGAGAACTGTAACTTAACATGGTGTGTACCCAAACAGCGGAAAGTAAAGGAAGTGCCCATGTCTGGCAACTTGGATGCACCAGAAGGCGGTTTCGACGCTCTCATGCAGGCGATGGTGTGTAAGGAAATAGGCTGGAGGGAGCAGGCGCGTCGGATTATTATCTTCTCCACGGACGCCAAGTTTCACCAGGCGGGCGACGGACGAGTGAGTTGAGAAAATTTACATAACCCACTCCAAAAAGTATCTTTACGATTTTGTGTGAGACACTATGACATAACGGACGAAGGGTTTTGACCACCATACCGGGGCAACTTAGGGCCAAAGGTCATCTACAGTAAATACTAAATCTAATTATATCTACACTTTAACATTGTCAGATTTCTTCTTATTGTTGCATAATATACTTATTTTCAATACCATACCTAATGTAATTAATAAATAATTTCATAGTAATATTAGTATTACAATTAATTCTCGGTTGTATTTTATTATTACCATTACAATTATTGTATATTTTTGTTACTTAACTTTAATCATTTCACTTCATATTCTAGTTGGCCGGAATCGTGCAGCCCAATGATGAGAAGTGCCACTTGAACAACAAGAATGAATACGACCAGTACGACAAGTACGACTATCCCTCTATTGCCCAGGTAAGTCTGCGTCTTGTTGGAGACTGTTCAAGTTTCCCGTATTATTAGAACACACTCATGTCGTCCATTTCAGCGTATATATATATATACATATATATATATATATATATATATATATATATATATATATATATATATATATATATAGTATATATATATATATATATTTCATTAGCCCAATAAACACGCGGACTTCTACATACAATCAACACCTCAACCCGCCAGGATTCGAACCCACGGCCTACGTGGGCCGTGGGTTCGAATCCTGGCGGGTTGAGGTGTTGATTGTATGTAGAAGTCCGCGTGTTTATTGGACTAATGAAATATATATGGATCCTCGTGTTTCGAAGCCGGATTTGGTAAAACGTTACTCTGACCACCTACGTGATACGGGTATTCCCCATTAGAGGTTCACGGCGCCATAAGCTCGTTGAACAGGCTTTGTGTGAAATATAGCAGAGTCTAGGACTGCCTTTAGTATCCTGGTGGTCCAGCAGTTAGCATTCTCTGGTCACAGTCTTGGGCTCGTGGGCCGTGGGTTCGAATCCTGGCGGGTTGAGGTGTTGATTATATATATATATATATATATAATTAAGTGGTAACCTTTACTACAGGGAACCATCAACATGTTCCTATGGGTCACCCTCTCTCCTTCAGTCACATACTGGAGCGGAGTAGCACGAGTCCGATTTTCAATAACTAACGAGAGAAACTGTGACGGTCAGTGGTGACACAGGGGTCGCGACGACTGAGGTGAAAATCATATGAAATTTTCACACTCATGTTTCGCTTTTGAGGAAATCTGTAGAAGTCCAAGTGCTTGTGTGCACCTCCATGCACTAAAAAATTGCTAGCGGGAGCATTGCACTCTGCTGTCAGTGCTGGCTGACATTTTTCACATGCACCTGTTCGGTGAGTTTCCCACTTGTGATGTATAATTGAGTTCTTGGTAAACAGCAGTAGCAACAATTGCAGTATAGTCCAGCAGAATGACGGCGTCAGTCGCTAACAACAGACGCAGCAAAAATGTGTGGCCGCATATTAAACTTTCATATGATTGCATTCGAAGTAAAATGTGGATTACATTTTCATATACAGTATATTAAGCTGATAATCAGTAGATCATCTTTAATGTTAAACCAGAATACCAATTCATTGACGTAAGCAAGACAATAAAGTATAGGTACAGTCGGGGACAAAAGTTGACTCCCCGTGGTGAAACTTGAGTCATGGGAATAAGTCTCCGAACTGACTAAAACTGCACAGTAGTTTGGTGTACTTGGGCGGTCAGTGACATCTCTGTTTACGCAATGTTGGCAAGTACTGGCTCTAAAATGTTATCTGTACCTGCGTCAGTGTTAGTCAAGACTGATCTTAAATGAGCTCACACTCGGCGCCGTCTCTGACAGGTTATTCTAACAGTACACAACTCTCACTACAAAAAGTTATCTCTGACAATGCTGTGAGTCCTATTAGTTACCTCTTACCCGCATAAACTAGGCAACTAGTAGGTAGTAGGCAGATGCCAAACAGGGAGGTACTACCGCCTGGGAAGATATTGGAAGCATAATGTGTTGTCTAATGGTAGACCCTGCTGCCATATGGCATCACGAAAATTGTGACCAAGTCCCAGGTTGCTGATCTTTCTTTCCGCCTCATTTACACACAATTGCAGGATCTCAATTGTCTCTCTTACCTTGACAACACAACATACATACTGTATATCGTTTTCTACTCTTGATTTATTTATTTTTATTTTTGTATTTATTCTTGGTTACTATCAATATTTTATTTTCATTATAATTTTATAATTTTTATTAATTATTATTATTATTGCTATCAATATTATTATTGTTGGTTATTATTATTACTATTATTATTATATTTTCGCCCCCCAGGCCGTGCTGTGGGTCAGTGACCTGTGCTTGGGTGGGCTAATCCCAGTAAAAAAAAAAAAAAAAAAAAAACTGCAGGCTTTCTAATCTCCCTGGGAGTGCAGGCACCAATCTGGTGGTTCTCTTTTAGATTTTTTCAATCAACTGGCAGTTACGGGCATATCTCGGGGACCAGAAGGGGTGACAATACTCTAAACAGGGTAGCACCTCGCTTCTGAAGAGCGTGATGAAGGACGGACCTTCTAGTTGTGTGAACACTCTTGTTATAAACCCTACTAGCTTAGTTGCTTAATTCACCACCTCCTCATAATGGCCTGAGAATTTTAATTCATTGTTAACATGCACACCCAGGTCCTTTTCACATTTGGTCTCAGTGAGTCACAGCACCTACGCAAGTCTCATCTAATATTTTTTGTGCACTGAGCGTAATTTTAACGGTGCGACACGTACGCAGCATTGACAGCTAGCTGTCACCAGCGGGCACCAGTGACGAGCCCAAAGGAGGTGCCTGCGGTGGGGAGTGTGGGAGGGAATCGTTTATGTCAACTGTAGAAATTTTAATTCAATGCACTGTGCTTTCCCTGAGTTAATGAATTGTTTTTGCCTTGAGTACAACTCATGAAATTATATAATTTTACAAAAAAATTTGTACCTTATTGACAAAGACCTATAAAATACATGACTTCAATGCATCTCTGTGATGTCACATGACACCAGAGGCTTTAGTTAACGCCTTTCCCACATTCCCTGTTTCGTGATGATAGCTAAACCCCACATGTGTGGGTGATAATGACAATTTCTGCCGTGTTTCATATTTAACTTCCTTAATACTTGACTCCTGTTTGTATGTGTGTGTATGGACAGATCAATAAGGTGTCTAAGGAGCAGAACATCAACGTGATCTTCGCTGTGTCGAATTACCTGAATCTCTACAGGGAACTCTCCAGCCTGATCGAAACGTCCTCTTACGGAAAACTGGACAATAACTCCGCCAATGTTGTCAGGCTAGTGGATGAACAGTACAAAGTAAGACATGGTTCACGATACTCTGTTGACCGAACCACTGCTGAGGTGTTGACATACTTTATCACTGAGCATTAATGAACTAATACAATTTAACTAGTTTGACAAAGCTGATCATAACGGCTTACTCAAACTTTACAGTATTCTATCATGCCTAAAATTTGTTCGGCGAGTCCTTCTTGTGTAGTCTACTTGTGTGTTACTTCCACGTGCTGACTAATAAATGTAATTTGCTGCATTAGTTAACAAGTTGACCATTTCTGTAATTAAATTGTACCTTTTTAATAATTATTCGTACTCTGTAAACTGACCAATGTTAACCATGAAGAAAAACCCTCCTAACTAACCAATGTTACCTTGTAGAAAAACCCTCCTAGCTGACCAAGGTTACCTCATAGAAAATCCCTCCAACCTGACCAATGTTACCTTGAAGAAGATCCCTCCAAACTGACCAATGTTACCTTGTAGAAAATCTCCTCCGTTTTGCGCCTGACGGACAACAGCACCAATTCCCCGGTCAGTATCCGCTACTTCTCCAGCTGCAAGGGTGGAGATTCACCCGTCAACACCAAAATGTGTAAACAAATCAGAGAAGGAGACACGGTCAACTTTACCCTGGAAGTTACGGTAAGTATTAATTCTCTTACGCTAAGGAAAAGAGGAAAATATTCCCATCGAGTTTGTCCTTGAACTTTCGACGTTCGGTGATACTGAAAGAACTAGACGTTACTGAAGAAGGTTCGCTATTGTGGTCAATATTGCTGGAAAGATGTCTTGGAGAAATTCTGTTACTGGACAATATTAAGAGGAGGTTCTATTACTGGAGAAATATATTAGAGGGGGTTGTGTTGTGTTTCAGGCCAACGAGTGCAGACAGGATGAAACAAAATCCATCGTGGAAGTCAAGACGTTAGAAGACAACCTCATCCTTGAGATCGAGTACGAATGCTCCTGCAGTTGTGAGGCCCAGGTAGGCATTCCTTGTGTTACCTATACTAACTCGTGAAATAATAAAACAAAATATATATGTTTCTGAGAATTCACAAACATACCATCATGCTTGAACGCTGCCCCCCCCCCCCCCAGGCTGTGAAGCAGAACGACCCAAAGTGCAACTCTAATGGCGTTCTTATATGTGGTGTGTGCTCCTGTAACCAGGGATACAGGGGTGATAACTGCCAGTGTAGCATTAGTGACACTTCTGCCAGCAGGTACAGTTGAGACGGAATCTTATCTTAACCTAACCTAACCTAACCTAATCTTAACCCAATCTAATCTAAATTTAACAAACAAATCTAAATTTAAATATAACTCAATCTAGCCTAACCTAACAAAACGAACCTAACAAACCTAACCTAACATAACAAAACCTAACCTAACCTAGCCTCACCTAGCTTAATATAATCTAACAGTATAACCTCCCCCCATCACCATCTCTCCATCATCACCACCACACCCCCTCTATCATCACCACCACACCCCCTCTATCATCACCACCACACCCTCTCTATCATCACCACCACACCCTCTCTATCTTCACCACCACACCCTCTCTATCATCACCACCACACTCCCTCTATCATCACCACCACACCCACTCTATCATCACCACCACACCCTCTCTATCATCACCACCACACCCCCTCTATCATCACCACCACACCCCCTCTATCATCACCACCACACCCTCTCTATCATCACCACCACACCCCCTCTATCATCACCACCACACCCCCTCTATCATCACCACCACACCCTCTCTATCATCACCACCACACCCTCTCTATCTTCACCACCACACCCTCTCTATCATCACCACCACACCCTCTCTATCATCACCACCACACCCTCTCTATCTTCACCACCACACCCTCTCTATCATCACCACCACACCCCCTCTATCATCACCACCACACCCTCTCTATCATCACCACCACACCCCCTCTATCATCACCACCACACCCTCTCTATCATCACCAGCACACCCCCTCTATCATCACCACCACACCCCCTCTATCATCACCACCACACCCTCTCTATCACCACCACCACACCCCCTCTATCATCACCACCACACCCCCTCTATCACCACCACCACACCCCCTCTATCATCACCACCACACTTCCTCTATCACCACCACCACACCCCCTCTATCACCACCACACCCCCTCTATCATCACCACCACACCCCCTCTATCACCACCACCACACCCCCTCTATCATCACCACCACACCCTCTCTATCACCACCACCACACCCCCTCTATCATCACCACCACACCCCCTCTATCACCACCACCACACCCCCTCTATCATCACCACCACACCCCCTCTATCAACACCACCACACTTCCTCTATCACCACCACCACACCCCCTCTATCACCACCACACCCCCTCTATCATCACCACCACACCCCCTCTATCATCACCACCACACCCCCTCTATCACCACCACACCCCCTCTATCATCACCACCACACCCTTTCTATCACCACCACCACACCCCCTCTATCATCACCACCACACCCCTCTATCACCACCACCACACCCCCTCTATCATCACTACCACACCCCCTCTATCATCACCACCACACCCCCTCTATCACCACCACCACACCCCCTCTATCATCACCACCACACCCCTCTATCATCACCACCACACCCCCTCTATCACCACCACACTCCATCACACACTAACCCACTCGTTGTACCCTCCCTCAGTGAAGAAGACAAGAAGCTGTGTAGAGCCAAGGCCGATGAGAGGGAGTGTTCGAGTCGGGGCTTCTGTAGCTGCGGTACTTGTGTGTGCACGGACAGCGTGGTGAGTATCAACGCCTCTCATAATACTGTAACTCTATGAGCTACAATGTAAAAATATATGACTCAATGCTGATGTAACCTTGGTAAGATTTTAGTTTGGGTCATCCTTGTATTTTGATAACCTAACCTAACCACAGAACCCAGGAACTATTCGTTTTTTTTTGTTTAAGATTTGTTTTTTGAGCCATCACATACCTGACAACCTTCACTACAACTACTGTCAACACACACTTGACAACCTTTACTTCCTCACACATATGACTAAAGCAATAACAGTGCATATATAATTATGCCGAAACGAAAATAAAAGAATTAACAGTGTATTTATTTTTGGTATTCTACTGATTCTTAATGGCAATGAATCCAACTGTGCCTGATTTTCGCTGGTCAGTGATTCCTATTATGTAGGTGAACCTATGACTGTGATTGGCTGAGATTCTGATTACGGTTCAGACTATATGATTCTCAAGGTGTACGAGATCCTGGCTGTGATTGTGATTCAGACATTCTTATTGTCGCGAATTCAGACTTTGGTTTCATATTGTTTGTGACTATGATTCATGTTGTTTGTGACTATGATTCTTATTGTGTGTGTGTGTGTGTTTGTGTGAGGAAGACAAACTAACGAACTTTATGGGGCGGACGTTAGATAGTCTAGTCCGTTAGATGTAAAAAAAACCCTCCATTTAACGGAATATAACCATTGGAAAATCCATGATGAACTATATAGGAAGTGAAAATTCCGTTATATCGAGGGTCCGTTATATTTGAAACCTCCTCTAATGAACAATATAAGCGGTGAAAAATCCGTTATATCGAGGGTCTATTAAATGTGAAAAACCCATCTCACGGGTTATATGGAGAGAGAAATCCGTTATATGGAGGTTTCACTTTATTAACACCCCCCCCCCCCCCCAGAACGTGCACGGGAGATACTGTCAGTGTGATAAGCGCAAGTGCATCTCAGGGCCTAAGGAAACGTGCTCTGGCCATGGCGATTGTGACTGCAACTCGTGTAAGTGTCGACAGGGCTACACAGGCGGGCTTTGTGAGTGTAAGGACGACTATGCCTGCAAAGAACCTGGTGAGTGTATACCCCCTTGTGGTGTGTTCGGTGAGTACAGGTGTGTAAATATGAGTCCTCCTGTGATGTAATAGGTGAGTACAGGTTAATAAATAAGTCTTCTTGTGATGTGTTGAGTACGGGTGTAAATATGAGTCCCTTTGTTATGTGTTGAGTCAAATGAGTTCCTCTTGTGGTGTGTTAGGTGAGTACAAGTGTAAATATGAGTTCCCTTATGATGTGTTCGATAAGTACAGGTGTATAAATGAGTCCCTTTGCGGTGTGTTGAGTACGGGTGTAAAAATGAGTCCCCTTGTGATGTGTTAGGTGAGTACAGGTGTATAAATAAGTCCCCTTGTGATGTTTTAGGTGAGTACAGGTGCGTTAGATCTTAATTAACTAATGCAGGCGTGTCATGGTGTGTCCCCAGGCTCGCAGATGGTGTGTTCCGGCCACGGTGAGTGTGCCTGTGGCAAGTGTAAGTGTACCCCGGATGGCGACACTACTTACACCGGCCAGTACTGTGAGGAATGTCTAGTAAGTGAACCCCACCTTCCACTTAAGTTACATTTTAAGTAGCTCCCGGTACGTACCACTTAAGTAACCTTTTAAGTAGCTCCCGGTATGTGCCACTTAAGTTACATTTTAAGTAGCTCCCGGTACGTACCACTAAGTTACATTTTAAGTAGCTCCCGGAATGTACCATTTAAGTAACCTTTTAAGTAGCTCCCGGTACGTACCACTTAAGTAGCTCCCGGTACGTACCACTTGAGTAACCTTTTAAGTAGCTCCCGGTTCGTACCACTTGAGTAACCTTTTAAGTAGCTCCCGGTTCGTACCACTTAAGTTACGTTTTAAGTAGCTCCCGGTACGTACCACTTACGTTACATTTTAAGTAGTTCCCGGACCTACTAACTTTCCAGTCTTACTAAAAGGAAAAATTATATACTTCCAGACCTGCCCATCTGGAAAATGCTTCAGCTTCAAGGATTGTGTTCAGTGTATACAATTCGGGACGGGCGCCCTGAGCAAAGAGGAGTGTACTAAGTGTAACGTTATCACCACTGTTACCCAGAGCCTGAACGGTAAGGTGGAACACTGTATAAGGGAAGGGAAGGGAAAGTGAGGTGGAAGGGTAGGTGGAGGAAGGGGGGAGACCGAGGGTGAGGTGGAAAATGAAGAGGGGGAAGCTAAGGTGAGGTGGAAGAGGAGGACAAGGAAGGGGGAAGACGAAGGGTGAGGTGGAAGAGGAGGAGGAGGGGGGGAAGCTTGGGTGAAGTGGAAAAGGAAAATGATGAAGGGGGAGGCGAAGGGTGAGGTGGAAGAGGAGGAGAAAGGGAGGGGGAAGCTAGAGTGAAGTAGAAGAGATGGAGGAAAGAAGGAAGGGGGAAGCTAGGGTGAAGTGGAAGAGAAGGAGGAAGGGAGGGGGAAGCTAGAGTGAAGTAGAGGAAGGAGAAAACTACAAGTCTTTAGTATAGAGGTTTTCTAACTTGACTCCCGTGAAAACCAAGAAGAGACCCTGAGACATTTTTCTGATCCATAAACTCAAGCTTCACATATCCTATTTAGAGGTGAACGTTTCATGGTGAGGATGAACGTTTCCATAATTATGAACTAAAATGCCTGAACTTATTTCCCCCCCCCCCCCCCCCCCTACCACCACCCCAACATGGACAGGTTAAACTCGGTGACTTTACATTAATTCCCTTCTTCCCACAGGTCAGGTAGAACTTGGTGCTCGACTGTGTACCTTCGAAGACGAGGAAGGTTGCTACTTCAACTTTACTTACCGCTACATCGGCGCCAGGAGAGATGACGAATTAAAATACGATATTTATGTCCAGGAGGACCGACAGTGCCCAGAGGCCGCGCCCGTGATGGGTACGTTTGTGTCTGTCTATATAAGCAGTGTAGTCAATCTCCCCCCCCCCCCTTGTGTTGTAAATAAACGATGATGTCTTACCTCAGTGTAAATTCGTATATTCCAAATTCAATAACTAGAAACTTGCAAAACACTTTATTTTTTCCTCTGGCAGTTTTTATATAAATCGGTAGATATAAAATGTTACTGTAGATAAATTGGTGGGGTGGGGGGGAGGAAGTCACCTTCACAATAATAGTGATGCCGATGATGATGACGATGATGATGATGATAATGACGATGATGATGATGATATGTTATTGACGTGTGTATAATCGTGACCAATAATATAACAGGTATCATCTTCGGTCTGGTGGCTGCTATCGTGGCCCTTGGGATCCTCACTCTCTTAATCTGGAAGTTGCTTACATCCTTCCACGACCGCCAGGAGTACGCCAAGTTCTTGAGGGAGAGAGATGCAACAGTCTGGCCTACGGTATGTTTTGTGTGTGTGCGTGTGTGTGTGTGTGTGTGTGTTAAGTAAGGGTGTGTGAGTGTGTGTTGAGTAAGGGTGTGTGAGTGTGTGTTGAGTAAGGGTGTGTGTGTGTGTTCAGTGAGGTGTGTGTGTGTGTGTCATTCACCTTTTCGAATTTTTCGTGTGTTCTAATTAGTTTTCCATCTGACTGCAGGAAGAAAACCCGCTATACAAGGGTGCAGAAACTACCTTCAAGAACCCGGCCTACGACAGCAAATAAAAGGAGCTTCTGAGTGTGCCACCAACACCCTCTCCTCACCTTAATGGGTCTGACCCACTAAAAACACCTGTTAATAAGTGAAAACAAACGCATCAATTTAAACTTTGGCAATACGACTCACCTTTAGTATCCAAGTAGCTTAATAATATCAACAAAAGTATCAAACAATAAAAGTCAGCGAGTACACATCCCAGTGAGTACCGAATTATCAGCAACACAGTCAGGTTACTGATGAACTCAGGAACTTTAGTCCTTTTTGTACATAATTTTTATAAAGAGATTTTTAGTGACACGACCGACCAATACAGTGAGTGATGAGATGTAGCCCACCCAGAGACGTGTGGTCTGTGTGTGTACTTTACTTGTACCTTAAGTTAATATTTCTTCATTATCTCCTCTCTTTATTTTCTTCTGTGTCCTTCACTTTTACAGTCACTATTCTTCCTCGAGTAAACCTTAAACTATGAGAGAGAGAGATGTTTACGATGCATGGATAACGTTCTATTAATACTGTCATAACTCAAGGGAAGTAAACCCAAAGGTGATAAACTTGACTTTGTTTAACTGATGATATGTTTAGCAGTCTTAATATAATAAAGCTGGACCTAAACTCGGCTGGATGATAATAGTTCAGTATCCAATCCTTATCTAAATGACCAGAAAAACACAAAAATTATCGCCAATACAAAATTATCCCTAAATCGTATCACACACACACACAGTGAGAAAGGAGTTAGAATTAACAACCGGGCATCCACTCTACAAACTGAATCAGCTGCCATACTCACGGCTATTAAATTCATTGAAACCACTGTCACTGACAGTCTCATCATCACTGATATTCAATCCTCACTACTTGCCCTTGACACCCTCAACTCAAGTTGTGGATCCCCTCTCACATAGGCCTCATAAAACATGACAGAATAGATGCCCTCACCAAACTCGCGTCTAACAAAGACACTGACTGGGTCTGTCAAAAAGAACCCTTAAAACTGTAATTAGGAAGGAACTTATTGATGAATTTGACGCAAGCAGACAAGTGCAAACAGGCACTAGTCGATCCATAGTTTACCATGATGAGATGTATCAAGTGAAACATGTAAAGGAACAAGTAACAAGATCACTAGATTACAAGATGTTGTAACAGCTAGATTAAGGTTAGGATATAAGTACCTCTGGCAGTATGCCCCTCAGGTAGATGTGAACAAGACTAAATGTAAAGTGTGTGGCCAGAGATATGGCCACACACTTGAACACTACATCCTCGACTGTGTGAAGATATAACCTTTTAGGGACAGGTCCAAGCACACTGTGTGTTAATGGTACAACACTTCATCTCTAATGGCAAGATAGCAGACATAATAAGATTGTATCCATTTTTTTACACTTAGTAGCTGTATCAGTTCCCATGTACAGAACCAAACACACAATTTGCTTGATCACTTCTCACGCAAATGTGAACAACAAAGTGTGAGGCCAGACACACTGCCTCACACGCCTGTACTCACGCAGTTGTGAATAAGTTACCCTTTATGTATAGAACTAAACAAATAATGTATTTGAAATACTGTGTAACATTCAATGTCATAATATCTTGACCACGGGGGTTAATTATTCTGACCCTTTGTAAACCATACTCTGTAATCCTTTTGCGCTACCGCTCACAGGAGGAGTATGGGGTGCACAAAAAACTAGCCGTTGTAAGCGGCAAAATTTAAAAAAAATCACACGCGCGCACACACACGTATACCAACTGAATCTATATACTGTATATGGGGCGCCTGGGATGGGAGTGGCGTAAGCGCCAAAATCACGAATTGGAGATATGGCCACAGGCGTGTTCACTGGCCTCTGTTCTACATAATCAAGCCTGACTGAGTGTCGCTTACGCCGCCGCAAGGTTGGGAATTCCATTGGAGGAGCTCGTAACTAATGTACCGTTTCATGAAAATTTGGTGATATCTACTGATTTATTTGTATTTTTAGGGGGCCGGTGGGGGGGGGGGGGGAGGTAAGGGATCTGGCATATGGGGCTCAATTTTCCATAGGCAACATTCCTTCGACGGTCCAACTTTTGTGGAAAGTTTCATTTAAATCCATGCAGTAGTTTCCATGGTACAAAAACTTAAACTTTAAATGGAATTTACTTAAAACAGACGGTTTGGAGATACGCCATTCCCATTCTAGGCGCCTCATATATATTTGGTATCACTTGAGAACACTGAAGAATACCTTTTGCTTCAGCCATTACCTATTAAGTGATTTAGTTAATTTACATTTTAGAAATATTCTGTTACTCTCATTATTTGATGAAAATATATATCCACGATATTTTACCACTACTATTCTACTGAAGTTTGCTCACTGAACTCCTCTTAAGCGAAGTCATGATGTATATTTTATTCCTAGTCTAAACTAAACTCACCTAACTTTGGTTACTTTGCATTATATTCATTGTTTGATGACGTAACAGTTGACATTATACTGGTATGTACTACAAATAGTGACGTCATTATCACATATGTATGCTATTATGATTTTATATAATGTTATTGAACATAAATAACCCCGTTACTATAAACAAACAAACAAAATAAATAAAGTAATGTTTAAGGATGTTTGGTTTATTTCGCCTTAATCATGGGAGGGGGGGGGGGGGGGAAGCAGCGTCGGGTGGTAACTTTAGACAGAAGGGGGTGAGGGTCAGAGCTTGTTCTGTGTTCCAGCCTCGGCAGCACAGTGGATATAATGAAAGTTGCAAAAATAATCTGTCTGTATATTTTTTACTCTTTTTTCCTTTTCTTTCCCTACTACCTCTCCCTCCTCATCCATCTCTTCTTCTCCCTCTCCTCTACCCCCTTTACTCTTCTTTCACCTCCCCTTCCCACCTTCCTCTCCTCACCATTCCTGTCCCTAGCACCTCTTCCTTCTCTTCCACCTTCCCAACCCCTCCTCTTCTCCCTCTCTCTCTGAAGCACCTCTTCCTCCTCATCCACCTCCCCTTCCCAACCACTCCTCTCCCCCTTCTCTCTCTACCCCCTCTTCCACCTCCCCTCCCCAACCCTTCCTCTCCCTAGCACCTCTTCCTCCTCCCCTCCTCAACCACTTCTCTCTACCCCTACCACCTCTATGCTTCACGCTCTAGATTAATTCTGTTAAAAGAGTTATGAAAATATGTTGCTTTTTATACACTCGTCAATATATAAAAAAAAGGTCATCAGCTAAAAAATAAGTGTAGTGAGGTGACAGGTGCTCAATTGTGTCTTTCACGAGTATTGTAAATTTATTAGTTTCTCCTTGATATATGACATCACCCTCAGGCTTGTAGAAAACGGGAAAAAATGAGAAATATACATCCCACAAGTGATCGCGGGCCCTTCGTGCCCGGTGAAAGTTTGAACGCTCGTGCTTGGCTAGCGTGTAACCGCCGTCCGGCTGATAGCATACAGTAAATGAGGGTGCGCCAAGTCCATAGACTTGCATCGTTTTCCATCGTAAATAAAATGGTTAATTAATGCCTTCCTAAAGAAACCATCGACATGGGACCAGGTTTGTTCCACTCTACGATTTTTTGCGATTTTTCCGCCAAGTTTGATGAAAAACAATTGTGCCATTTCGGCTGCCCAGAACAGACAGACAGACAGACAGCTAGTCCTATAGTATATTACACAAGTGATCTTGGGCCCTTCGTGCCAGGTGAAAGTTTGAACGCTCATTCTTGGCTAGCACGCAACCGCCGTCCGGCTCACAGCGTACAGCGAATGAGGGTGCGCCAAGTCCGTAGATTTGCATGGTTAATTAGGGTGCGCCAAGTCCATAGACTTGCATCGTTTTCCATTGTAAATAAAATGGTTAATTAATGCCTTCCTAAAGAAACCATCAACATGGGACCAGGTTTGTTCCACTCTACGAATTTTTTGCGATTTTTCCACCAAGTTTGATGAAAAACAATTGTGCCGTTTCGGCTGGCCAGAACAGACGGACAGACAGACACACGGCTAGTCCTATAGTATATTAGATAGATAGATGTTATGAAATAATAATACATAAAATATATACAAAATAAAATATATCACGAAAAGAAAGTGAAAAAGAATTGGAGTACATGCTGGGGGTGTAGTGAAGAACCAGTAGAGTTAATGGGGCTGTGGACGTGGAGGGAAAAGTTTCTCAGTGGGTTAGTCAGTCGGGGAAAAGAGTTTATAGAACTGAAACGCAAAATATATCCTAATTACTGACGATATGAAAAGAGAGAGAGAGAGAGAGAGAGAGAGAGAGAGAGAGAGAGAGAGAGAGAGAGAGAGAGAGAGAGAGAGAGATTCAAAATGTAAAGAAGTATAACAGTATATGCAATGTGAAAGTTCAGAAGTGATGTATTGAACTTATTCAAGATTTAAGTTCTGGACAGACAGACTAAACAAAACATTAACAACGGTGGAGGTGTTTAGAGCATACAGTTGGCCAAGAATTGGGTGATGCAGTGAACATGTTCAAGATACATTAGTTGCAGACCCTCTTGACAGTGGTGCAGGGATCGAGAGTGAACACACTGAACCTGTGAGTGTTGGTGGTAATGCAGGGGTCGTGGTCAAGACACATTAGCCTGATGATGTAAGATGCGCTATAATTACTAGAGACAAGCGTGCTGGCTGGCTCCTGATGAACCCAAGTCATTAAGTACGTTAAATGGGGTGGGGAGCTGAACGACCTGACACACGTGTGTGTGTGTGTGTGTGTGCTTCACCCAAACGCACATACATCATTATCTCTCATCACACAAGCAACTAGTACCAGGTGGACTTCTGACCTTAAGCCCCGACCTTTACACTTTCTGGTATATGCTGCTCTCAATGCCATCCTTGGTGTTAAACTTCTTCGCAGTGAGAAACCAACTCCCCTGTCACGCTCACAGAACTCACATCTTAACACCCTCCTGCGCCGGCCTGCCTCCATACCTCTCTCTCCCTCTCTCAACACTGGCCCGTCCACACTGCTGCTGACATCCTGCGTTATCACCTTTACACCCCCTCGACATCTCTCCCTCCCGAGTACACTCATCCGCCTCTACCGCCGTGGGCTTCCCCGAGCGTTGATGTTGTCGTCCACACCTTCCCTGGTCGTAAATCCACCCAACTGCGGTATATGCTCAAACTTAACTGCCTTGAGCAGATTGAAGATGTCGCCTCCTCTTGTACGACCTCCCACCCTCTTATCCTCGTCTACTGTGATGGGTCTTGCCACGCTGGGCTGGGCTGCGCTGCGCTGGGGCAGCTGTGTGTATTCCTGAGCGCCAGGCCTGCAGGAAAATCAGGGTCCACGACTGGGCCTCCTCCACTGACACTGAAAGCATAGCCATCCTCGCGGGCATTCATGAGGGGGCGACCTATGCTCGCACTGAACGCCGGAACCTCCTTATAATCAGAGATAGCACTTCTGCGCTAGCGAGGGACAAATTACCCTCCCCCTCCTCCCAACACACCCTAGCCGCCGTCGCCGGGCTAGAACAGACTGATGACATACGAGTCAAGTTTATTTGGATCCTGTCACACATAGGAACAACAGCCTGTGACACTGTTGATCGGCTTGCCAAAGAAGCAACACAAGAAGAAGATATTGAAGCCACCCTCGACCTCTCCCTGAATCATCTCAAATCTCGCATACACGCCACACAACGAGAGGCATTCCACGAAAATTGGACACACCTGAAACAACGGGGTAGCGTCACACTACGCCACTATGACGCTGTAACCGGTGACGACAACCGCCACTACAAAGCATATCAATCCCTGACTCGTTCTCAACAGTTTATGTACATGAGACTGCGCCTAGGGTACAGGTACCTATGGGAGTACATTGACAACCCTGAGCCTCACCGCACTGTTTGTAAACTTTGTGGCCAACCCGACTCCCACACCCTCCGTCACTACATCCTCACTTGTCCTAAGACCTCCTCCTACAGGTCCCCAGCCGTTACCAACACCTCTTCCCTCCCTGACCAGATATCCCTCCTCCTAGTCACAGGCCTGGCATTTGACATTATTAGGGACCTGCCACGCTTTGCTATAAACAGATGAAATGTACCGGGAACTTTCCCCCCCACACACTCATCATTCTGTCACTTTATGTAACTTGCTGGTAAAACCTATGACACTTCAGGCTTCTACGCCCTTAATGCACGAGACATAAAGGCCAGCATGAACTTAGCATGCTTCCCAGTTGGACACTGTAAATGCTTCTGCGCTTCACCTTGCACAGGATGTAAGGGGGTGACCAACAAACTAGCCCCCTCCGGGGCAATCTAAAAATCTGCAGTGACTCCTCATGTCAAAGTAAATTTACCAAGTTACCCCCTTTATATTCGTTTAGTGCTTCCATTTTCTGTGTTGTTATTTCGCAAGATAAACGTCACTAAATCACCACTCTAAAGATATTTATTTAAAAGTTTCTAGGATTATAAATTTATGTTATTTCGGTATATTAATTATTCCATATTATTATGTGTATATCGATATTATTACATAGCCATCGATTCTTTTTTGCTCGCGTGAACGGGACTATTATGGAAAAAACGCAAGACATGTTATGCTATAATCCCTACGAGTGTACAGACTTCTGTATAACCTGGTACTATACTGCACGTTGTTACCTCAATGTGATGGTCACCATAAATGTTGCATCACCATAAGTGTTGTATAATTTGCGGAATAAAACTGTATCACTGTAACTCACGGTTGTGTGACGCCGGAAGCCTCCCATAGCTGTAGCCACCTGGGGAAAGATTTAGAATTGCAGTATATTACAAGATAAAAAAATTCCTGTATAGGTTATATTTCTGCATGCACCAAATAAAACGGGAACCATTATTTACAACTTCCATTTTCGTTGAAGAAGATAAGCCGGAGCGAATCAATAACTAATAAATTTCTGTCAGATGGCAAGTTTTACACGATTACCATGATAAATAATTACATACATGTTTTTTCTTTCAGAGGAATAGTGTAATTCACTAAATTGACTTAACCTGACTGTGGTATATAACAAAGCAGTATATAAAAAAAATTACCTTTCCACACTTCTCAAGAAAATAAAATACTCGACTGAAACTGTCATAATGGTATTCGTGGATTTTCTATTATTTTTGAAAAATCAGATTTCTCCCATAAAAGTGGATTATCCACTCACAATACTCGTATACTAGAGGACCTTGTGTTTGCTGCTATATTGATTTGTTTTATAAGGGCTATAAGGTAGCTAAAACCCACCTACAAGCAATTTAAATTATATCATTCATCCCTTATAAGCTATGGAATGAATAAATAAATTTCACATTTGTTTGACAGCTACAGTATATGAATCCAAATCCAGCATCACGCACCAGCCAGGGGACGGATCCACCAGGTTGAGACACACATCCTGTGGTCGCCGGACGCTCTACCACCTCGCGAGACTTTTCTCCAGCTGTTTGGCGGTTGCACTGCTCCCCAACATCCCACTCCCGACACTTCATGACCCGCAAATGTTCAGTGGAGTTCAGATAGAATCCTTTTGAAGGCCAGTCTAGGGTCTGACTTTCAGGGTGGTCCTGAACCAATGCAGTCCTTCACCTTCTGCCTGCTGTGAATATGACTTAAATCATGAACCAGCGTGATCATCTATGGAGCAGGAATTGCCATAGTTCGGACTAGCAGCATCAACACGTCCTCCAAAATCTCCACATACTGCACCCGGTGAACCGGCCATTGACCTTGACAAATTCGCCAGGGCTGTATGCCCACATCCAATCTCAGAATGACAGTCTAACTGTGCCAGTGTGTGCCAGTGACCACTCTTGGATGTGTTACTGCTGGTAACATTGGTGTGGGACGCCAGCAGTGTTTCCGTCGAAATAAATGTATTTTCATTTGTGAAGATGACGGTTCTCCAAAATTCAGGTCACGAAGAAGGATTTCGAGGGCAAAGCAGAGTCGATATTCTTTATGTGCTGGTGTAAGTCTGTCTTTGAGCACCCGGGCGCAGCCGTCAATCCCGCGTGTCAACTGAACTGCTGACATCAAGATATACTACTGTGCAGCCGTCATGATGTGGGCATCCATCCTGGGTGGACTGCCGCTGAGAGACCTCATCCCCCTGGAACTCATCTTCTCCCATAGCGTGATCCACTTCCAGATCATTCTGTTGCTCCTCTCCTCCAGCCGAGTCATTTCTCGGCCATCTCGAGAGACGTGACGAGATTTGTCCGTACGATTTGCCATGGTGTCAAAAAAATACACAAACTAACTTCCTGGAACCTTTGAAACTGCGCACAGGTATTAAACTTTAGTTCTGTTTGTGAAATTTCTGACCTCGACAGAATTAGCTAACAATAAATATAAGAAAAGTGCATCATAGGCAAAGTACACTAGAAAAGAGTTTGTAAAATAAAGCCAAAATTCACTCCCCGGACACCCCAAAACAGTTTATAGATTTTGCCTCAAGGGAGCCGTGGTAGCACAGTTTGCGTTATTTACAGCCAGAAATCACGAAGATATTGTCGGGTGCGGCGGAGGGCGGTAGTGGTAACCTTTGGTCTTTTATAGTGTGTGTGTGTGTGTGTGTGTGTAAAAGAGAGAGAGAGAGAGATTAATACCTGTTCGTTAATATTTTCCCAAAAAGGTGGAAATTTAAACTAAATCCTTCAAGAGCGTAAGTTTTTATGGCCTCCTCAGATGTGGTATATTTAGTGTGGTGTTGTGGCCACATGTGGAATGGAGTACCTACAGTAGGTGTTGGTCTGTCTGGTGTGTTCCATGACTCTCGTTTCTTTTTTTCTCTTCGCATTAGTCCTTCTCTTTTCTCTCCCTCTCTTCTTGTCTACTTAAATTACTTATCTCTTTCTTTCTGTTTGCCAAATTTTCTCTCTCTCTCTCTTCCCTCTTTTATCTCTGTGTTGTAGCCGTTTTCTCACATTACTAACTACAAGAAAAAATAGCATATGAGCCTTTAAAACATATCTCTGTGCCTTAACTTACGTCAGTCAGTTAGATACGTTCTCACCTTACCAATGAAGATGGCAAGTTAACGTATAAACTTTAAAAAAAAAATCACCATTGTGTTAACTTATGAGCACCAGTTAGTTGTGTTCTTTTATCACGAGTTGGGAAACATTAACTTAAGAGCCTTTGAGAACTTATCTTTACTTATAAGATCAAGTTAGAGACTTTCTCACTTCATCTTATAGACAGGAGGAAAATATAAACGCACTGACCACAAAGAACTCGGGTCAAGAACTCTCGGTTGGATTAAATTTCTGTTATTTTTATTTTCACTTTAAAAATATCCATCATCCCCTTCCCCTTCTCTCTCCCTCCGTCCATCTCCTCTCTCCCTTTCTCTCTCATTTCCTCTTTAAATAATGCAGTTGTATACAAGATCACAATGAAGCCCTTCAATGATTTCTATTTATAGCACTTACAAGTAAAGATAATTATAAAGGTTGTTTCTTACTTGGAAATTGGATTGCTCTCTCTCTCTCTCTCTCTCTCTCTCTCTCTCTCTCTCTCTCTCTCTCTCTCTCTCTCTCTCTCTCTCTCTCTCCCTCTCTCGTTCAATTCGTTATCTCTTATTTTTTTTCTCTTTTTTCACTTTTTTTTATTTTCACTCCTTTCTATTTCATTCTCTTGCTTTCACTCCTACCTTTCTTATTTTCACTCACTCTTAATTATCACTCTCTATCGTTTATTTTCTTCTTCTCTATTTGTCACTCTCCCCCTCTTTCTTCTTCTTCTCTCCTTCTCTGTTCCAATTCTCTTTACCTTTCCTATCATGTTCTTCCATTCTCTTTCTCATTCACTCTTTTACTTTCTCTCTCTCTCATTATATTTACTTCTTAGTCCCGCATTGTCTTCATCCCTCTCTTTATTTTCTCTTTCTCTGTTGTTTGTTCTCTTCAAATGATCTCTCTCTTTCTTCCTATCTCTCACTCTCTCTCCCTTCCTATGTTATGTTTCTAGCTCTCTCTCTCTCTCTCTCCCTTTCTATGTTATCTTACTCTCCCTCTCTCCCTTCCTATGTTATCTCTCTCTCTCCCTTCCAATGTTATCTCTCTCTCTCTCCCTTCCAATGTTATCTCTCTCTCTCTCCCCATTCCTATGGTATCTCTCTCTACAGTACGCAGACAAGTTCTCTTTATTTAAGATATGAGAGAGAGGGAGAGTTTTTTTTTTTAGTTTAACAAATTTATTGGCAGAGCTTGTAGTACAGTTTGCCTATTCTGAGTAATTCAGTCAGGTCTTGACACTGAGGGTGGTATCACTTCTCACTGTCACGCAGGACAGAGGTTCATACACAAAGAAATACATCATATTCATTAACAACTATAAATGTATAGAGGTCAGATTCATATGGATAATGTCACTGTTCACTGCCATGCAGGACAGAGGTTCGTACACAAAGATTTGCATCATATTCATTGACAGTACATATACATATATGTAAACACACACACACACACATATACATACATATGCGTATATACATACACATATACATGTACACGTACATATACATGCACACACGCACACATACATACATATACGTCGGTCAGATTCATGTGGGTAATGTCACTTTTCACTGCCATACAGGACAGAGGTTCGTACACAAAGAATGCATCATATTCATTGACACTATATATAGGTCAGATTCATGTGGGTAATGCCACTGTTCACTGCCACGCAGGACAGAGGTTCGTACACAAAGAAGGAAATACATCACATTCACCAGCAGCATATATGGGTCAGTGGATCACATACATTGGAGTCATATTCTAGTTGAAGACTAATCAGTGTGGGCTAGCAAATTTGGGATAAACAGCAAGAATGTCCTCAAGCACACCTGATTCAATGAAGTAATTACATAGTTCAAGATACAGTAAGTCAGGTGGCCTGAAGTCTTTGACAGTGTCACATTCAATAATATAGTGTTCAAGTGTATGCTTTAAAGGTTTATCACAAAGTTTACATGCTGAGTGTTCCGGTATGGGTACAGCGTTACTAACTTGCCAGATGTGTCTGTATCCTAGCCTAATTCTGGCCACGACTACATCACATTGTCTGGTTCTGTCCTTATGCTGGCCATACCGGTACCTCTTGTTACAAAATTTGTCATATTTACTAATGCTACAACTGTCAGGTCTCTCTGCATTTCTCACTTCTTCTAGATCAGAGTTCATGATTCTGACTTGAATGTTTTTAATTACGGCATTGGACAGACCAAGGTCACGGTCAACATTTTCTTTCTTACACGCCTCATTGGCCAGTCTATCAGCACGGTCATGATACCTGATTCCAACATGGGAGGGAGAGAGAGAGAGAGGGGTGTTTTATATCACATCAGATTCCTTGAGAGAGACAAGACGCTAAATCTTACCTCACTATAGTCTCAGGTCCTTACGTGTCATTAACGGCGACGGCGGGGCGAAAACGAAAAATGGAAGGAATCGCCTTACTCGGGATTAAATTATTTATTTAATTTAAAATGTTAAGTTGATAATATATTACCAAAATAAATTAAAGTTGATTATTAAGTTTTGACTATTTTAGTCGATATAAATTATTTAAGTCAATTTATAAGTTTTCCAATAAAATATTTATACCAAAATTTAGCTTTCATTATTCAGTAATTTGCATGGTAGCAAATTTTCGGTAAAGTTTTCTCCAGATGTTTTCGGTGTTCCGTGAGGTGTATAATAACATTCTGGAAGCTTATAAAACATGGCTGACATATTTACATCTAATATATATATATATATGCAAGTAAATCACTGTAGGTGCGCGTGATCTAGGTATATGCTGATAACCACAAGGAAAGAACTTCGTGTTTTCTTCTTTCCTTGTGGTTATCAGCATATATATATATATATATATATATATATATATATATAATATATATATATATATATATATATATATATATATATATATATATATATATCATGTAAATCCACGATGAAAACGTGGATAAGATAAATCTTGATAAAATCACACGGGAAAATGGAAACAACGGAGTACCTTAGCTTTCGTCTTTATTCAAGACATCTTCAGTCACAGTTACTTTTCAACGTGTGACGTCATCTAGCTGGCAATAAGCGACAACCAATCACAGTTACTCTATAACCTGTGACGTAAATTGACGTAATATTGCTGGAGGTCCTCATCAACCAATCATCTCTAGACATTCTCTAAGTTGTGACGTCATCTTGTGTGCGGTCCTAAACAGCCAATCACAGTATTTCTAGTCACTCACAAACCTGTGACATCATCTTGTGGGCGTTCCTAAACAGCCAATCACAGTGTCTCTAGACAATCGCCAACCTGAAACGTCATCTTATTGGATGTCCTCAATAACCAATCATCTCTAGAAACTTTTCAAAGTGTGACGTCATATTTTGCCTGTCTTCAACAACCAATCACGGCATCTTTGGACATTCAACAACCGGTGACGTCATCTTTTTGGCGGTACTCAACAACCAATCACAGCATCTTTACACACACAGCAACCTGTGACGTCATCTTGTGGGCGGTCCTAAACAACCAATCACAGTGTCTAGACAATTGCCAACTTGAAACGTCATCTTATTGGATGTCCTCAATAACCAATCATCTCTAGACACTCTTCAAAGTGTGGCGTCATATTTTTCCTGCCTTCAACAACCAATCACAGCATCTTTGGACACTCAACAACCTGTGACGTCATCTTGTTGGTGGTCCTAAACAACCAATCACATGTCTTCTAGGCATTGTCCACCTTAAGACATGTTATAGCTAATGTTCAGCACAACAACCCGTCTTATGAGTTGCTGTTGAAGACTTGGTGAAGAAGACGCGGCGCGAGAATGTTATTATTCTCTCTCTCTCCGTCTCCTTCCTTCTTTTCTCTCTCTCTCTCTCTCTCTCTCTCTTGCAGTTTATTAATATGAATAAAAAACATAAATAATATACACTATTATTCCTCCCCAGCATTTCCCCATTCCTTCCCATCCCCAAGTCGTATTCCCAACATTTATAATACTCCCAACCCTTAATTGTCTTCCCCAACCCTTGACAGTCTTCCCCAACCCTTGACAGTATTTCCCAACTCCTGAGTCTTCCAACCCATGACACTCTTCCCCAACTCTTGACAGTCTTCCCCAACCCTCAATAGTCTTACCCAACCCTCAATAGTCTTCCCCAACCCTCAATAGTCTTCCCCAACCCTCAACAGTCTTCCCCAACCCTCAATAGTCTTCCCCAACCCTCAATAATCTTCCCCAACCCTCAATAGTCTTCCCCAACTCTCAATAACTTTCCCCAACCCTCAATAGTCTTCCCCAACCCTCAACAGTCTTCTTCAACCCTCAATTGTCTTCCCCAACCCTCAACAGTCTTCCCCAACCCTTGACAGTCTTCCCCAACCCTTGACAGTATTTCCCAACTCCTGAGTCTTCCCAACCCATGACACGCTTCCCCAACTCTTGACAGTCTTCCCCAACCCTCAATAGTCTTCCCCAACCCTCAATAGTCTTCCCCAACCCTCAATAGTCTTCCCCAACCCTCAACAGTCTTCTTCAACCCTCAATAGTCTTCCCCAACCCTCAATTGTCTTCCCCAACCCTCAACAGTCTTCCCCAACCCTTGACAGTCTTCCCCAACCCTTGACAGTATTTCCCAACTCCTGAGTCTTCCCAACCCATGACACTCTTCCCCAACTCTTGACAGTCTTCCCCAACCCTCAATAGTCTTCCCCAACCCTCAATAGTCTTCCCCAACCCACAATAGTCTTCCCCAACCACCAATAGTCTTCCCCAACCCTCAATAGTCTTCGCCAACCCTCAATAGTCTTCCCCAACCCTCAATAGTCTTCCCCAACCCTCAATAGTCTTCCCCAACCCTCAATAGTCTTCCCCAACCCTCAATAGTCTTCCCCAACCCCCAATAGTCTTCCCCAACCCTCAATAGTCTTCCCCAACCCTCAATAGTCATCCCCAACCCTCAATAGTCTTCCCCAACCCTCAATAGTCTTCCCCAACCCCCAATAGTCTTCCCCAGCCCTCAATAGTCTTCCCCAACCCTCAATAGTCTTCCCCAACCCTCAATAGTCTTCCCCAACCCTCAATAGTCTTCCCCACCCTCAATAGTCTTCCCCAACCCTCAATAATCTTCCCCAACCCTCAATAGTCTTCCCCAACCCTCAATAGTCTTCCCCAACCCTCAATAGTCTTCCCCAACCCTCAATAGTCTTCACCAACCCTCAATAGTCTTCACCAACCCTCAATAATCTTCCCCAACCCTCAATAGTCTTCCCCTAACCTCAATAGTCTTCACCAACCCTCAATAGTGTTCACCAACCCTCAATAGTCTTCCCCAACCCTCAATAGTCTTCCCCAACCCTCAATAGTCTTCCCCAACCCTCAATAGTCTTCCCCAACCCTCAATAGTCTTCACCAACCCTCAATAGTGTTCACCAACCCTCAATAGTCCTTCCCAAACGAAAAATGACAACAATCGCCTTATGTGTGATTAAGGGCAACAGTACGACGAAAACGATTAATGGCAGTGATTATTATTTCCAGATCGATCTAATTTCAATAATATCAAAATTTAGCCTTACCCATACATAAATACTCACAAATAGTGATGCTGAACTTTGAATATGATGCAGGTCTCTCATTCTCTATCCTTCATTCATCAACGCTGCTATGGTTCGCTCCTTTGCTGAGACAGTTGTAACTTACCTAAGTCGTTAAGGTTACCGATCTCCTCCCATCTTCTTATCCACTTCATCACAGTTGTGGGGGACAGGCCAACTTCATGTGCCAAATCCCGTATGGAGAGACATTATCACGGAGAGTGATAATGAGACCTCTGAGCACCAACTTGTCGTCTCTCCAATTCATGTTGGCTTGGTGGAGCTTCTGATAATTCTCACCTGTGGCAAATAACAACACCTAGGTGAAACTACTACTACTACTTTGCTTTAACTCAGAATCGAGTATGACGATCATCCATCTTTGATACAATGATATGAGTTACAAGGGATGTCACCTTCATTGGTGAATTTGAGGTGACTAAAGAGGCCGATATGTGACCAGCAGAGTTGTTCACAGATGTTGCACATGTGGAGGGCTACATCGAGTGCGGGAGGGGTGGTGGCAGCATCTTTCCGGCGTTGGCGCTTGTCTGCCTCGGTTTGCAGTCGGGTTAACTCGAAAGTATTGACACCTTCTCATGTGGTGTTCCTCCAAGCGTTACGATGTGGAGTAATCGCCTCCCAGGTGAGGGAGACGATTTGGCACTTTTTCAAGTTTGTCTTAAGACTATCCTTATACCTTTTCAATTGCCCGCCAGCGTTACGTTTACTATTCGTTTGGTGACTGTAAAGTAGCTGCTTTGGCAGTCTACTGTCGTCCATGCGGGTAACATGGCCAGTCCAGCGTAGTTGTTCATGGATATTGGGAGCCTCGATGCTCCTACAGTTGGTGTCAACAAGAATGCTGGCATTTGTTCTCTTATCTTCCCAGCGAACTCGGAGGGAACATAGACAACGTTGGTGAAAGTTTTCAAGTGCCTTGAGGTGCCTCCTGAATATGACCCATGTCTCGCTGCCAGGTAGCAGGGTAGGGAGGACCACTGCTCGATATACGTACAACTTCGTAGATAATTTCAGCTCCCTATAGCTGAAGACAGTTACTACAGACGAATTCACCAGGGACAGTAATAGCTGGGGGGGGGGGGGAGGAAGACAAACAATTGGCGCCTTTCCGTGTAATTTGAGGGATAATTGTAATTTGTAACATTGTGATACTTCCAAGTTTCAATATATTTCAAACTTGTTGGTAAATTGAAACTGATATGCGTAATGGACCAGTTATTGTGATGGCGGATGCAATTGTGGCAGGCGTAACTTAAGGTGATCCAGACCAACCCAATAGTGTCGGTAACGTTTTATTAATAATGTTGGCATGTTTTAACCAGCACGTTTAATAAAAGTTACCAGCATTGTTACGGTGGGGTGGATCACCTTTACAGGTGTTAATAACAGCCATCAGCACAACAGTAACTTTCCTCGCAAAACAAAACAAAAAAGATTACGTTAATATATCAACAACTCGGTCCTGTAATTTTGTTATGACAACGAATACATTCTTTTTCTTTATTTTATTGTAATCTACGTAGGTCACTCTTGTCTTCTGCATCACTGTTTTATATGACAAGTGAGTTGGAAAAAGTCTTGGTAATGGGTGCATTGTACAAATCCGCACACACTAGATATATACGTATATATGTGCTCGTATATATATATGAAGACAGAGAAAGCAGACAAAAACAGCTAAAGGGCTTCCATATATACAACCAGTTCAACAAATACTGAGAAATAAGCAACAATGCTTCGTGGGTCCCACAAAAAGTTCACCTCAGATGGGAACATCACTAAACTGGCAACTCAAATTCATGGTTCCCACCACTGTTGCCACCCTAGTGATACCAAAATATGCCGTAACAATCAACGTTCCACGACAACAATGCGTATATGAATTTTGTCATCGCTCGATATATAGTTAGTGTAAATAATATCAGTGATAATCCTAATGATGAAAGTAGTCGTTACTGATGGAAATATTGGGAGAATAATATAGTGTGGAATGTAAACATGGTAACAATAGTAAGCAGTTGTTATTGGTGGAAGCGGCCCACGGCCCTCCACTCCAGTCCAGCTGGTGTCGGCCCTGTCGGGGTCTCCGAGTCTCCGAAGCCTCAGTTGGCCCTCAGCACGCGTAGAGAGAGGAGGGTTATAATTTCCTCAGTGTTCACCGCCACGCTTTCTCGCTCAACTCCAAACATAAAAGTTTACTACTTTACATTTTTAAACGTATTCTAACCCAACAAATATTGACTTGTATCGCTGATTGTTCCAAAGTTTTCCTTTAAAACTAAACATTCCGGGACATTGTAAGATGTAATTTTGTACGTAAGACAATTGCCTGGTGGTGTTACATGTACTAGGAAAGAAGCATGCGAGTGTTGTGGCTCTCATACACACATTAATATCTGTAAATAAGAAAAAACTCACTGAAAATCCTTCTAAAAAACATCCATGAATATATGAATGAGATAACTACAAGCTAAAATGAACTGACGCCAAGAATAAAAACTTGAGAGTAAAACAGGTTGCCGTCACACCTGTCATACCCTCTCCATGATGACCAGGTACCCAAGCAGCCCGCTACAGCACCTTGACGATACTTTTGAACATACTCCCAAGAGAACCATTTAGAAAGCCGAACGATAATTAATTTACATACAGATTGATAATGGATTCTGGAGTCTGACGTAAGAACTGATGCCATAAGTTCGTGTACTACGTATCAATCAAGTTCACAGGATTCTCAAGTGATCTGAGAATAATTACTAGTTCTGTACATCCTCTACTATCCCACTTCATGGTGAGTTAATTCATATTTTCTTCATTTTTTTTCTTAAATGTCCGTAAAAAAATATAAAATACACACCACTTTACATACAGGAACAAGCCACAAATAAGCCAAGACTAAAAAACGATCGTCAGTTGGATTTTCTCCCGTAAGAAATTTTATCCTAACCTAAAGCATAGAAAATAACACTCAAAATAACATTAACTTAATATAAAATCACCAAAATTGAATCAGCGGGAAAAAAATATTACGTGGCAACTCTGTGAAACCGATAATTAAGATGGCGTCGAAATTATATCTAGACACTACTAGTACAGTAACGCGCACGTGTTCAATGACTTAATATTATTATTGTCCTCATTATTATTATTATCATCAGTATTATTAGTTACTGTTATTATTATCATTATTATTATTATTATTATTATTATTATTATTATTATTTCTATTACAATTATTTTTATTATTAGTATATGCATACCAGAATCTAATTATTTATACCCCATCACATACTTACCAGTGTACTGTATATAGATGTCTGTCTGTAAGGTATATTCAAGTGTTTATTTACTTATATATTTTATCCCTCGTTCCTCCCTCCTCCACTCACCACGCGGTCCCATAATCTAATTTACATATTCACGAAAAGTTCTTAAAATTCCGTAATCTACATAAGAGTATCGTGATGCACTTTTTGGCCAGCCTCTAGTCGACTCTGATCAGTACTGAGTGGTCAAAATTTTGTTATTTTTTTATCAGTACACTTCCTGATCAGTACACAATGATTAATATTTTACCTGTACACTTCCTAATTAGTACACATAGGTCAATATTCACCTGTACACTTCCTAATCAGTACACATAAGCCAACATTTACCTGTACACTTCCTATACGAGACATTAAACGAACATAAAATATGGCTGTGTTTGTCTTATTATGGATGTATAGAAATAATATGTATGTTAAGTCTAGAGTCAGGAGTGTTTACAACGCTCATATGGTAAACAATTCCCACTCAGTTCCTACCCACCCACTCCCCATTTACTAGTTCCTATACCCATTCACCCACACACACACCAGTTCCTACACCCACTCATCCACACCCCATTTACTAGTTCCTATACCCATTCACCCACACCCCCATTTACTTGTTTCTACTCACCCATCCACCTACTGACTCAGCCACCAGGTAATTTCTCAGGGATTTAATGAACTGAAGACGCAATGATTACAAGCAACGTCTGTAATGAAATACACTACAGAACTCTGGTCTAAAAGGAAGTGAATGTATGTAAGTTTGGTTAATTTATGTTATGTTTGGTTAAGTTGTTGTGTTTGTTTTAGTTTGGTTAGGTTAAGGGAATAGCTTAAGTCAAGTTGGGATAGATAAGTTAGGTTGGGTGGATAGATTTGATTAAGTTAAATTAGGATAACTTGGTGTTTAGGTTAGGTTTAGTTAGGTTAGGCTAATCAATTAATTAAATTAGCTTAGGTTTACTTGGGTTTGGTAAAGTTAAGTTTGGCTAGGTAAGGTTAGGATTGTTTAAGTTATGTTAAGATTGGTTAGGATAGGTTACAATAGGTTAGGTTTATCAATTAATTGGGTTAGCTTTGGTTAACTTGGGTTTGGTTAAATAAAGTTTGTAATTCTTTTAGAGGATTTATCAAGGGTAAAGGCAAACCTTCTTGTCGTCCTTATCATCTAGGCAAATCCCAATTAATTAGCCACTTAAGTCTACGTGTGTGTGTGTGTTTTTCTGACACTTTCTCTCTACCTATTTTACATATTCATTATCCATCTTTAATTTTATCCTACCTCACTTTCCTTCCCCTCCTTCCTTCCCTTCTTATCTAACCTTACTTATCTCACTTCCCTTCCTCCTTCCGTTCTCCCTTCCACATCCAACCTTCTCCTCCCTCTCTCACACATCTATTCTTGCCTCTCTCCCCTCCTCTCACTCGCTCACCCTTCTCCACTCACATTCATTCACTCTCCCCCACATTTAAATACACAGTGTTTGCTCTTTTTGGTTTTCCTGTCCACAGAGAGAGAGAGAGAGAGAGAGAGAGACGTACAAGTCGACACACAGACATCAACAGTAGCTCTCAGTAGCGAAGAGTAACATCACTTATTCAAGGAGCAATTATTTTTATGTTGCCAATTCACTTGCCTCGTGACAAGGGCCATTGGCAGGTGTGGGTAGCTAGCGGGGTCTTGTTACCGTTCCTTTATGGGTAAGGAAGGAATGATAATAACACCGTTCTTATACAAGCAGAAGAACCCTCACATTCTACGATACAATCACTTCAAGTCCAGACATTGTTTTTCGACGACAACTCAGGCCAAAACATTAAGAAACTTTACCCGAGTTTTGTCTCCTGGCGACACAGTTAAAAAGTTCAGATGAGGTCAGTTCTACAATAGCGTCAGAGAAGACTTTTCTTTTTACATACAAAGTTCCAATCAGATAAAGAGTTACTTACTGATGCCGTGCCTTTTGGGGAGAGTAAAAAGAAAATGGAATAATCTGAGACTTTATAAGGAAGTGGATGACTTCTTTTTCCTAATGGGGGAAAAGCCGTACCGAGAACTATGAGCTTCACAAAGACCCACCCTCGAGCAGCCACACTATACTGACGCGGTATTTTGCTCAGCACTTGGTGGGCTGGACAAGACAGTGGCGGTACAAGCTAAGGGATCAAATGTCCTCTACTGTCTGTACACTGTTGACCGGATGCTCTTTTATAATTTCACAATATTAATTTTTAAATATAACAAATATGTCTCATAATAGCTGCTGATATTCTTCCAAACCCAATATTAGTTACGGTGCTATAAAACTTGCGTAAATCTAACAACAGTTGCATATATACAACATTATTCTCCTTACATAATACATAACCTCAGTATTTGGATACGCGCGACATCATCATTTGTATCTTAACTTCTGATTGGTCTACAGCAAGCCATTAGGTAATTGGCTGGACCGTGATAATGTTATGATTATTGTTGGTGTAGTGATCGACTCTCCTCACCGTAAATCATGATCACCGAAAAGTAGTCACAGTACCTCCTACTACTCACTATCATTATCAGTTATAACGTAGTTCCCTTTACCTTGTCCTAATTAATCACAACAACAGGAAATACACATGTAGTGCGTGTTTGTGTCTGTGTATGTATATATGCGAGTGAGTCCATTACTATGTACATAATTACTTCACACAAACACACACCTGTAAATTAGGTAGAGGCTCCACCAAGGCCATTACGGGAGCTGAAACGATTCTTAAAATTCCCTCCGCATTTTTCCCTTCTAAATATTCATCGTCTTTCCTCTCATCCCGCTCTTTATCAGTTTCTCTTCTTTATAACTGCTACAACAAGCCACACCTAACACGCCACACCTAATACAACACACCTAAACACGCCACACCTGCTACACCACACCTAATACGCCACACGGTCACTGACAGACTCAACTCACACTGACGGAGACAAAATTCACTTGATTAGTTTCTTCTTTTTTTGTCTCTCTCTCTTTATCCTTCCTCGTTCGGTTATTTTATCTCTCTTCTCAGTGTCTCATCTTTACTATTTTCTCTTCTTTGGTCCCTCAGTGTGTGTGTGTGTGTGTGTCCTCTGTTTAATCAGTTTTCTGTGTTTTTATGTAAGTTTTTATACGTTTATTGGCTTGTCTTCACGCATAACATCTGCTCTTCACGAGTCTTCACGCTGTATCAACTGAAACACACTGACCCATCAGCTCGTAAACTAGCATATCCGGTTACGGGAGGGGGAGGGGGGGGGAGGGGAGTAGTTCTAGGAATGACCTATCTCTCTGCTGGGCGAGATAGGTCAGAGGTCGCGGTGAGAGCATCGTGTTACATCCGTCCAATGTTTATCTTCCAACTAGCATCTTGGATTGTGTTATTTTGGTTTAGGTTAGGTTTATATACCGTTTCTATGTTAGTTTAGAGTAATTTAGGTTAGGGTTGGTTTAGGTTAGTTTGGTTTGGTTAGATTTAATTTGGTTAGGTTAGGTTTATATAGCGTTCTATGTTAAGAGTAATTTAGGTATAGTTAGGGTTGGTTTATGTTAGGTTTGGTTTGGTTAGATTTGATTTGGTTTGGTTTGATTTGAGTTTGAATAGGTTAGGGTTTGGTTGGATTAGGTTAGGGTTGATTTAGTGAGGTTGGATTAGGCTTTATTTGGTTAGGCTTTATTTGGTTAGGTTATAGTTGGTTGCACTATATCTACGAAACACTGGAATCGATCGCCTTCAAACTTTTAAAACATCCATCCAGCTTACGGTCACTTAAGTTGAGGATGACAAACGAGTATATTACACCTCCTGTCTCAACCTAACCTAACCATTATCCACCTATCCTAAACTAACTTTACCTCACCTCGCTTAACCTAATCTTTCTCCACTTAGACTAGACTAGACTATCCTAACCTAACCTAACTTAACTCAATCAAGGAATATCACAGAGACCTTAACTTTCTCCACCTGCTCAAGACTCGGTGACCTTGACCAAACAAACGATGTAGGAAGGACGTTTATTGACCCGTGTATCTGTGTGTTGGTCTGTGCTTACTTTAAATTTATAGATGTAATATCATTGTTTTATGATTAATATTATTATTATTATTGGTAGTAGTAGTAGTAGTACGGTAGGGTGTGGCTCTTCCTATGACGTCGATCGCGCCATGTTGTGCAAGAAAAGGGGCTTCATATGCATGAGGCATGACGAAGTAAGGGATCTCACAGCAAATATGTTGAAGGAAATCTGCTGTGATGTCAGGGTAGAACCGACCCTCCTTCCATTGGACGGTGAGAATTTCCAACATGGGACTTCAAACACATCCAACGAAGCCCGTGTTGACGTCAGTGCCCGGGGTTTCTGGACGCGGGGACAGCGAGCCTTCTTCGACACCAGGATTTTTTATCCTATGGCCACATGTCACCGTAACTTAGCTCTCGATGCTGCACACAGGAGGAACGAGAACGACAAGATAAGGGCATACAGGGAGAGAATTCAGAACGTTGATCAAGGCAGCTTCACTCCTATAGTGTTCACAACCTCTGGTGGGATGGGACCAAGTGCAAGATGCTTTTACGCCAGACTCGCAAAGGTGATCTCCGAACAGAAGCAGCAGCCCAGAAGTTATGTTACAGCCTGGATGAGATGTCGACTATCCTTCTCTCTCTTTAGGTCGGCTTTGCTCTGCCTTAGGGGAACGAGAGCATCGGCCCCAAAGCCGCCAACAGTTGCAGATATTGACCATGAGGCAACAGTCACTGAATGCCGCATAGATCTACGGCTCAACTAACTCAACACAGCTAGCATAGCTACTTATTTATTAGGATATTTAATTTTAAGGTAATAAAATGGCGGCGAAGTTATGGCTATACGGGGAGGATGGAGGCCATAAAAAAAAAGTGGTAGTAGTAGTAGTAGCATTAATGAACACCACGCCCCCATTACTGCCAGCCTCTGGACTCACCTAAATGAGACAGCAGATAATACATCTAGAGAACAATGTATATTATCAGGCCACAGGATCAACATTATATACAATAGATCCTGTTCTTTCCCCGCTTCCTGTATGTACTTGACAACAATTGTGTCTCTTATGTGTTCCATTCTTCTGTTACTGTGTTGGGGCAGTAGTGAGAGGGGGATAATTTACAAACCTAAAAAGAACTATTACTGTCCACTGCCATATTTGAGTACAGGATATAATCGCTCCCTTGGTCCTTTCCTGCTTAATATCAGACAGAATTTTTTTATTTATTTTTTTTTTGTGTGTCAATTCACTTACGTGTTGAAGGAGTGGAAGTCGCGGTCTAGTTGCTCCTTGTTAAGTATATTCAAAGCCTATTATGTCTTGTTCCCCTCCCCCAACCAGGATCTCTATTCAGTTCATTAAACCAAATGTTCTATTGAGGTTAATAAAGGTACGGGTCTGAAAGATGCTTCAAACAATATAATAAATGCATAATTTTCGCCACTGGAATGTGATAAGATCCAACAGTTCTGTGACATATATTACCTCCTATACTCTACAAGGACGACCTCACTGTCTACCACCGAAGAGGACCTGACTACGCTGCGGGTCTTCTTCAATTGTTGATGGCCAATGGGTTCATGGACCTAACCTAACCTCACGATTAAGGCTCATGTGCATTAGGAGCCATTAGGAGTGTGGTCCACTTCTAATGGACAGGTTAGTCAGGTTGGTTCCACTTGACGACCACTGTGTGCATACATCTAATAGTAAGCTATGTCTATAACAGCAACAGGGGGTCGCTGGCCGAGTGTTTCCGGCGCTCACTTTATGACACAACCCTCGCCGATTGACGCCTAGTAGCTGACCACAGAGTAGGACACCCCCAGTCGACCCAGCTGAGATTGGATTTGTAACTTTAGTTTAAGGAAATGAATGGAGTTTGAGAGCAGTACCGACCATGCTGCCTCCTTGTGTACCGAGGGCTTAGTGGTGAGTGTGCTGTACCCGCACTGTCCCTAACGAGCTGCACGATAAAAGATGGCAAGTCAACTTTGCAAAGAGAAAAGCCAATCATCATTATAGGAACTAAACCACTGGATAATGAAACTGGAGCTCAAACTCTCCATATTATAAAAAATACGGATAAGAAATGAGTCAATACCGTTTAGATTTGAACATGGCTGAGTTTTTTTTTTAGAACTAGTACATTAAGAACAAACTACAGGTATTTAATAAACATGTAGTCAAGTGTGGTTGGTGGACATGACGTGAACTAAGACAAATGAGGTCACTCGTGGCTACAGTCCTCCTGCAGATATCCTGCCACTGAAGACTTCCAGAAACATGTGGGACTACCACCGACACATCCTGCAACTCCACGCAGCAGTGTGTGTGTCGTGCCACAACACTTGCCTCACACTGACGCCGTCTTGACACTCAGAACAAAATACTAAAAACGACGATGTCAAACTGACACCTGTCTGACATAATTAGCGATCAGTAAAAATAAAGAGACTGACTCCTTTCTGACACCACAGCCAACACACCGAACAATACCTGATACTACACAGATATAAAAAACAACACCCCTGACAACACATTTACAACACCGACAAGAAACTGACAACGCCCTGACACCAACACGAACTTCCACCAAACGTACCCACACACGAAGAATGTTTTTTATACACACTAGGAAAAGTTTACGTATATCAAGGTGAAGACTCGTATTAGCAACAGCTGGACCCCCTCTTCCCCCCTCTATCTAACTCACCCCCCCCCCTTCCTCCCCTCTCTCTGACCCCCCCTCTCTCTCTGGGTCATCCCTTTATCAACAACAACAACACCCCCCTCTCTCTAGGCTAACCCTCCCCTTACCTCCCCCCCCCCCTCCTTGTCTCTCTGGACTTCGCTTGGCTATCACACCACATGACCCCACCTGCCACATCCTCCCCGTTGGCAAAACACTCCCTCCCTTTCCTCCCCTCCCCGTTGGCAAAACACTCCCTCCCTTTCCTCCCCTCCCCGCCTCCAACATACTATACATGACCACACACACACACACAGAGTACCAGGTCACAACTCGGCACTCAGCGTTTCTGCATCCATGTCACAGCTTGACATTTGACCTCACACAAGCTGTAAACACTCAACACTGATATCACTCTACACACTTACCTCTTTCACTTACACAATATTCACTTACACTTTTTACACTTACACAGTATTCACTTAAAATTCTTTACATTTACACTGCATTCACTTACTCTTCTTTCACTTATTATTTTTTTTTTTTGGGGGGGGGGGGGCATCCCCCTACATCCTTGTGTAAGGTGAAGCGCAGAAGCGTTTACAGCGCCCAACAGGGAAGCATGCTAAGTTCATGCTTGCCTTTATGTCTCATGAGTTAAGGGCGTAGAAGCCTGAAGAGTCAAGAGCGTAGAAGCCTGAAGAGTCAAGGGCGTAGAAGCCTGATGAGTCAAGGGCGTAGAAGCCTGAAGAGTCAATGATTTATGTCTAAGCAAGTTATTGGAATCTCCAACAACTTGTCCGTGAATACGAATTCGCAACTTAACATTTACAGCAGGCACCTACTTTGCTGCTAGGTGAACAGGAACCAAGGGAGGCTGGGAAGTGTGTTCGAACAACTTTCCACCGGCCCGGGAATCGAACATTCCACTTCTTTACCCTTATATTTGTACTGCTTTCACGTGTTACTACTGTCACTTACAGCTATAGCACTTACATTTCTTTCAGTAACAATACAGTTCTCTTCAATATTTACACAATCCTCCACGTTGCTTTCACTTACAATTTCTTAAATAAAAAAAAACTTAATACCATCACTTTCACTACTATCCTCACTGCATTCATTCCCACTTCTTTCAATTTGCCTTTCATTATTCTCCATTACCTTCACTTGCACTTCTTTCAATTTCTCTATCGTCACGCTTCAGTAAAGTTATGTCTTGGGAGCTGTGTAAGGGTCACCTGAATATTAGCCCCCCCCCCCAGCTAACCTAACCTGACGTAACCTAAGCTAAGCTGAGCTAAGATAATCTAACCTAATTTAAATTAACTTAACCTAACTTTACTTTATCTAACCTTACCTAAATTAAGCTAATTTAAACTAACTGTACTTAAATTTACCTTATTTAAACTAACATAACCTAACTTTACCTATTATAACCTCTAACCTAACCTAACCTAACCTAAACAGCATCAGAATGTTTAATCATCAGGTGATATAAGCAGTAGGAGGGAGTAATCTTCAGGTGATCCCACTGTAAAGTATACCCCATATTGAAATAAATTCTCCCCCCTTGCAACACCAACAAGTAGGACGGTCAGTGTTGTTCTTCTCTGTGTTACCTAACAGTTACTGTCCGCAGCTTAACTCCAGAACATACTGTAGAGTTACGGCGTCCGTATTTAGGGTATCTGTTCATCTCGACACATCAGAGTGTTGCTGATATGTTCTGGGACTCAAAAGGTCATTTGACGGGCATTAGATGTTACCTCGCTCATTATTGTAAATTTCAGGATAGCGATAAATTCTGAAAAGTTTATGTTTTTTAAAGGTTTCCTATGGTCTAGAAACTCATTAAATCAAATATGTATTGAAACTTCACAAGAACAAAAATACTGATCGTTAACTAATTACGCATCAATTTTATGACGACGGAGCAAGACGAGAGAGAAAAAAACTGGAGGGACCAACGTGTAATCGGGGGAAGAACAGTGTCAACATGTATGCCTCACTCAGTAAAGCTCACACTCTATTCAACTTACTACCAAGAAGTGTTCGTACAAAATGTCAGTGGGAAACATTAAGAGGCATTTAAAAGGGGAACTCGACTCCGTTTTTTCCGGTAAAGTTTTTCTCATCACTCGGTATGTAGTATATAGTTATGCTGTTATGAGAGCAGCAAACAAACAGCAAGAGAACAGTAATAGCCAAGCTGTTTCATATTGTTTCTCGGGTAGTGTGGTAATCTCAAACTGCTTGGAATCGACGGCAGGGAAACGCCAGGCCTTATCTTAAACCTTTTACACAATTTATAAAAAAAAAAAAAAATGGCAGAGGTTAGATTGTAAAGACCTATGAGAGTTACGGGAGATGGCGGTCACAACAACAAGCTTGGTCAGTGTAAGCTTAAGATACGTCGGGTATACCGTGTGGCCTTTACTAGAACCTGTCATACTACTATCTCCCTCCCTCCTTCACCTCACTCCTTCCTCCTCCCTCTTCTTCACCACTACCCTCCACCTCTTACCCAAGTCCTTCCTCCTTCTTCTTCCTCTTCTACCTCCTCATCCTTCTTTTCACACACTTCTCCTCCTTCTCACTACCTTCCTCCCCCTCCTCTCTATCCCCCACCCCCCTTTCAAGACACTAGGTACTTCCCCACTTTTCCTACTTGTTTTCCCCTCCGCTTAGCCCACTTTCTCTCCCTCTCACCTACTTCCTCTCTCCCTCGCCTTACTTTCCCTCCGACATTCTCATTCTCACTCTCACTCGCTTCCTTTCCCTCTTACCCATCTCCTCTCTCCTCACCCCCACTCACTATCCTCATTACTCACTCCTCTCTTCACCTCTTCCACTCCTTTAAGTCCTTCTCCCTCTCACCATCTCACCCCTTACGGTACTTTCGTCATACCTTCCCCCACTCCTCTTCCCTCTCAATCCCACTCCTCCTCCTCCTAACCCCCTTCCGCCTTCATACACCTACTGTTTCTTCTGCTCCGCTCACTAGACACCCCACTCCATCTGCCCTCTCACCTATAATAATCCCACTCCATATTTCCTTCCCTTTACAACAATCCACTCACCCTTCTCCATCTGCCCCACTTCATGTAAGCTTTACCCCACTCCATGCAAGCCTCTCCCCCACTCCATGCAAGCTTCCCCCACTCCACGTAAGCCTCCTCCCCTCCATGGAAGTCTCAACACCTGATTAATATGCCAATACTAAAACTGTTCCTCCGCCCTAAACCTGTTTCTGCCACCTTCACAGAACACACAATATATGCAGGGTTTTTTTTTTATACGCTGGAATTATAATGTTGTGGGTGCGTCAGTCAGTCTGTCCGTCAACATGTCTGTCTGTCTGT
>CAUDMG010002467.1:100000-312970 GCA_958450375.1 Homarus gammarus
CCTACACCGTGTGAGTCAAGGATACACTCCGTCTACACCGTGTGATTCAAGGATACACTCTGTCTACACCGTGTGATTCAAGGATACACTTCACCTACACCGTGTGATTCAAGGATACACTCCGTCTACACCGTGTGATTCAAGGATACACTCTGTCTACACCGTGTGATTCAAGGATACACTTCACCTACACCGTGTGATTCAAGGATACGCTTCACCTACACCGTGTGATTCAAGGATACACTTCACCTACACCGTGTGATTCAAGGATACACTCTGTCTACACCGTGTGATTCAAGGATACACTCTGTCTACACCGTGTGATTCAAGGATACACTTCACCTACACCGTGTGATTCAAGGATACGCTTCACCTACACCGTGTGATTCAAGGATACACCCCGTCTACACCGTGTGATTCAAGGATACACTCCGTCTACACCGTGTGATTCAAGGATACACTCCGTCTACACCGTATGATTTAAGGATACACTCTGTCTACACCGTGTGATTCAAGGATACACTCCGTCTACACCGTGTGATTCAAGGATACACTCCGTCTACACCGTGTGATTCAAGGATACACTCTGTCTACACCGTGTGATTCAAGGATACACTCTGTCTACACCGTGTGATTCAAGGATACACTTCACCTACACCGTGTGATTCAAGGATACACTCCGTCTACACCGTGTGATTCAAGGATACACTCCGTCTACACCGTGTGATTCAAGGATACACTCTGTCTACACCGTGTGATTCAAGGATACACTCTGTCTACACCGTGTGATTCAAGGATACACTTCACCTACACCGTGTGAGTCAAGGATACACTCCGTCTACACCGTGTGATTCAAGGATACACTCTGTCTACACCGTGTGATTCAAGGATACACTTCACCTACACCGTGTGATTCAAGGATACACTCCGTCTACACCGTGTGATTCAAGGATACACTCTGTCTACACCGTGTGATTCAAGGATACACTTCACCTACACCGTGTGATTCAAGGATACGCTTCACCTACACCGTGTGATTCAAGAGGAAGTAAGAGGGGCAGGTGATGTTAGTGTTAAGAGCAAAAGGAAGAGGCACTTAGTCATTAATCACTTTCTTAAGAGCCAGTCCTTCTCTATACATACCGAGTGTTTGAGATAAGGCTGCCAACACAGTGATAAACTTGGGAGATATTGAAGCCCTCACCTCACTTCACATAAGAAAATTACCAAAATATATGATATTAGAAGTGTGTTGACTTTTTGGCAGGGGTAGTTAAGACCAGACCAGACCAGACCAGACCAGACCAGACCTGACCTAACCAGACCTGACCTAACCTGACCTAACCTAACATAAGCTAACCTAACCTAAACCAACCCCGGAAGATGAGAGGCGGCCTCGTGTTCCATTAAGTGTGAAACATATATTAAAGTCAATAGCCACAACACGCCCAAACTTAAGACACCAATCTCTTCCTTATATTCCCTGAGGCGAAAATAATCCCCTGAATTACTAACCACGCCTTGAAGTAATTACTGGGCTCCTAATTATTTATTTTTAATTAATGTATTTGTCCAATGAGACGTGGTGTTGTGAGACTACTGTAACCACCAGCAACACCAAGGTAATATAATACACAAAAATGAATGAAATACAGATAGATGGGTAGACAAACAGACTGACAAAAAGAACGAACTGATAAATACTTAGATAGATTACCTGATGGGTTGAAAGATAGAGAAATAAATAGATAGAAGATAGACAGATAATGATAGATACTCAAAAATTACAGACAGACAAATATATAGGTCAACAGACAGACAGACAGACAGACCTATAAGACGGAAAATCATGGCAAAAAATACAACTGAATATATCTACCGTTGTTGTTGTTGTCAGTACCAGAAGGCATGACGCCCACCCAAGTGTAAACAAGTTTTGGAAAGGTTCAGGACTGGTGGAGAGGCCAGTGAGGGTGTCTGGGGTGAGGTGTGTTAGTGTCTGTCCGTCTCTCTGTCTGTCTGCCTGTTTATGTGTGCCTCGGTCATTCTTTCTCTCTCTTGTCTTAACTCTCTCTCTCTCACCTTCTCTTTCACGCTGTGTGTGGGTGGGTGTGTGTGTGTCCAGAAACACAGGCGGGAGTGTGATACTATTAACGCTGGGAAAGGGTCAATGGTAGTTTATCATGCCCCCGCAGGTTGCTACACACACACACACACACGTACACACACGGCCACACAAGCACCATTTTCTCAGAGCCACACATACTTTGTAACAGAGACAGTGGGTAGTTATGGACAGGGCTGCGACATTTCCTAATTGAATCCAACTTATGTCTCAAGAGTAAGTCCTTTAAAGATGTGTGCTAAAAGATTCGTTAAATTAAAGGGACCGTCCCGGGCGCACACGTTCTCCTAATAGATGAGGTTGTCGTGCACAGCGTCACGACATTTCCTGCTGGTAACTGAACGTAATTTATGTTTGCAGTAGAAAGTGTTTCCCGATTAAGTGCTAAAAGACTCGTTAAAGTGACTGTATCAGGTCCAACTTACTCAACAAAAACATGTGGTGCCGTTAAGAAAACTTACACACACTCGGAGTCGTGAGTGAACCCTCTTCATGTCTCAGCTGGGAGGTCTTGTTAGACTTGTTTATAAAATCTCAATAGCAACTGTCTCATTTTCACGAGACATCTTTCCAAGAAGATGAGCTCGTCTTGTAGGTTCACACGACATTTCCTATAACGTAACTGAATCCAAGTTATGCCTCAGCTGGTAGTTTTTATAAGACTTGTGTTACGAGACTCGTTAAAAAGGCATTCTCAACATTAACTATTCCCTATGATAAACTCGCCACGTAAGGAAACACCTCGCCTGCCTCGCAACAAAATGCAACATGTGTTTGCATAAACTCTTCAATATTTATACCTTGCCTACGAGACAACATGAAAATGTGTAAGACAAGAGTTGGGAGCTACACATGACAACAGTACTACAAAAATGCTCTTAGTCACCAATGGGAGTTTGAAATAAAAATGAAAGAGTTTTTTCTTTTGCCAGAAAAAAACATTAATCCAAACTTAACAACGTCTTGAAGGTCGTATACACTTAGTACAAAATTTGTCGCCAAGAAACTGTAATTTTTCGTGAAAGAAAGAAAGAAAAAATCTCGGGGTGGGGGGGGGGGGGGGGGGAGAACACAAACCTAATTTTGATGCGACAAAAAAAAAATCCTACCACTTAACTTTCCGCCGTGTACATAAGTCTACACACAACTATAATTTTCGAAAAAGGCTTCCGAGTCACAGCTGGTAGACACAGAGCTGCCTACTAAAGAGAGAGAGAGAGAGTAAAAACACAGTAGTAATCAGAGCAGGGCGCTGCAATACGTCAACGCTGTATTCAGTTTCATCCTTAGGATTTCTTAGCCTCGGTCTTTATATTTATATCTCCGTCTTTTATCTATCTCTACCTAGCTCTTTATCTTACTCTCTTGTATCTGTCTTGTCTCTCGGCAGCTAAAATACAACTAGCTTATGACTACAGTTACACCACCTCCCTCCTCTCTCAGTTAGAGAGCAGCCAGGGAAGAGTTTGCACATGTAGTAATAAGACGAGGCCGCTACAGTATGATGAGGACGCTGTATTGAGTTTCATGATGAACTGTGAACCAGATGTCGGGATTCCCTCTTCCTCAACGGGTGGTAGCCTCTGTGAGCACTCGGATGGGTCGAAGGATATACGAACACCTCAAGAGAGGGGAAGGAAGGGTATACTGTAGACTAGTGAATGAGCGAGAGAGAGAGAGATAAGAAAGTGTTATGAAGGAACAACACACATACATGAGGTACGAGCAAGTTGGTGTTAATACAGTAATACAACACGTAAGTGACAAGTACGACGCGAGACGAGAGTTAGGTAAGAACGTGTATAAGAACATGGAGTTATTCTGTTAAAGTTTCGTGTCACACACACACACTTGCTTAAGCCTGCCCGTCGAGCACAACAACGGTGAAACATAAAGGCCGATGCCTGAGCATACTTATATACTTATATATATTTTACTCATTCGTATTAGCCGTTTACTTCTAAGGTAGAGGGTGGCCTTGTCGGTGCTGACCCCAGGATACTTAGTATTCAACAACAATAGTGAGTAACTCCGCTCCCTGGCAAGAAGAGTTAACCCAAGGATTGTTTTGCCAGTAGCCGCCTACCCGACAGTGTACTTCTTTCATGCTCAGTGTACAGCGGCTGGTGTACTGTATATGGAAGAAATCCAATTCTTTACTCCGATCGAGAATCGAACTCGTGACCATTTACTCGCAAAACGAACCAGCTGTCAACTGATAGTCACTTAGTTATTTATATATTTATTTACGTAAAACTGTTAGCGGGTCTAACATGGCTGGCGGGGTGGCTGTATCACACTGCACACTACACACTACATCTGGACTATCAAAATGCACATGATTTCAAGGAATATATATGGTCTCACCCTCCTCTGTATATATTCATCTTGTTTTGCATTACTCTATCTAGTCTGTACTCACCCCTGAAGATGTGAATTACACGAAAGCGCTTGGGAACTTCGTGTTTTCTTCTTTCCTGGTGGTTATCAGCATATACCTAGATCACGCGCACCTACAGTGATTTACTTGCATATATATATATATATATATATATATATATATATATATTAATATATATATATATATATATATATATATATATACATACAGGCATTAGCCCACCCAGACAGAGGTCGCTGACCCACATTGGAACCTGGGGGATAGATAATAATAATAATAATAATAATAATAATAATAATAATAATAATAATAATAATAAATTAAAAAAAATAAAAAAAATAAAAAATAACCAAAATAATAATAACAATATTAATAAATAAAAACAAAATGAAAAACGATATATGTATGTTGTGTTGTCACTAGTAAGAGCAACAATTGAGACCCTGCAATTGTGTGTAAATGAGGCAGAAAGTCAGATCAGCAACCTGGGACTTGGTCACAATTTTCGTGATGCCATATGGCAGCAGGGTCTACCATTAGACAACACATTATGTTTCCAATATCTTCCCAGGCGTTAGTACCTCCCTGTTTGGTAGCTGCCTACTACCTATCTTCCCCGAGAATAGGGATCGAGACACCATCACCTGCACCACCTTTATCGTCGCTGTCTAACTTGGTATCAGCAGCGGGTATCGGTGGGTCATCAACGTCGCTCTATACTCAAGTCAAACCATCAGGGCCTACCTCCTCGTCTGTCGGTTTTGAGAATCCCACTGCACTAATGACTATACTGTATGCAGTAGTTGTCTGTCTTTCTGTCTGTCTCTTCGTCTGTATATCTGTCCGTCTCTTTGTCTGTCAATTTGTCCGTCTGTTTGTCTGTTTATCTGCCTGTTTGTCTGCCTGTCTGTCTCTCTACGACTCTTAGTTTATCACCAATTAGAAGGACCATAACAGATGTACAAGCTCTTATATGTCTTTTAATTATTTATTTCTTATACTACTTATCATTACTAATATCATTGTTGTTGTTCTTGTTATATTTTTTATTATAATTATTCAATAGTAGTAGTAGTAGTAGTAGTAGTAGTAGTAGTAGTAGTAGTAGTAGTAGTAGTATAAAAAACAATCATTGCTATTTTTACTATTAACACTATACTGCTTCCCTCCATCCCTTATAATCATCCAGTTACCTCCTCGCTTACCTCCCTCTATCCGAGATCTCTTCCTACTCCTCCTCTTCCTCCTCGTCCTCCTACTCCCCCCTATCATCCTCCTCCTCCTCATCATCCACGCCACTATAAAAGGCTTCAAGGAACGCCTCCACATGTGTCTTCCTCAACATAAACTGAAATATGAGGACCAACACTAGCTAGAAGCCTGAGTTTGTTTATACACGGTCAACCTTTGTGTGTGTGTGTGTGTGTGACGATGACATGGATAATACACCGAGACGACTGTGTGGTCTGATATCGTCACACACACACACACACACGCACACACACACACAGAGGCATGATGGCGGGAAAATTAGCAATAAACGAAGGTAACACCGATGATAACATTGTTTACGAGAGAATAAGTAATGAATAAAACATGTACACAATATAATGAATAAAGACCGTAGAGAGAATATTGAATAAAGTCACAAAAAGTAGATAATGAAAATAACATAAAAAGACAAAGATAAAAATGCATAAAAGAATAACAGATCAAAGGAAAATACTAATGAAAAAATAATTGATAAAAGACACTGAAAAGGAGGAGGAGGAGGAGGAGGAAATAAAGGAGGGGGGAAGAGGGAAGTATGAGGTAATGAGGAGGAGGGGGAACACGGAATAATAGGGAAATAGGGAGTAATGGGAAATAGGAAGGAGGGGGTAATAGGAAGGATGGGGTAATAGGAAGGATGGGGTAATAGGAAGGATGGGGTAATAGGAAGGATGGGGTAATAGGAAGGAGGGGGTAATAGGAAGGAGGGGGTAATAGGAAGGAGGGGTAATAGGAAGGAGGGGGTAATAGGAAGGAGGGGGTAATAGGAAGGAGGGGGTAATAGGAAGGAGGGGGTAATAGGAAGGATGGGGGTAATAGGAAGGAGGGGGTAATAGGAAGGATGGGGTAATAGGAAGGAGGGGGTAATAGGAAGGATGGGGTAATAGGAAGGAGGGGGTAATAGGAAGGAGGGGGTAATAGGAAGGAGGGGTAACAGGAAGGAGGGAGTAATAGGAAGGAGGGGTAATAGGAAGGAGGGGGTAACAGGAAGGAGGGGGTAATAGGAAGGAGGGGTAACAGGAAGGAGGGGTACAGGAAGGAGGGATAATAGGAAGGAGGGGTAATAGGAAGGAGGGGGTAACAGGAAGGAGGGAGTAACAGGAAGGAGGGGGTAATAGGAAGGAGGGGTAACAGGAAGGAGGGGGTAATAGGAAGGAGGGGGTAACAGGAAGGAGGGGGTAATAGGAAGGAGGGGGTAATAGGAAGGAGGGGGTAATAGGAAGGAAGGGGGTAACAGGAAGGAGGGGTAACAGGAAGGAGGGGGTAATAGGAAGGAGGGGTAACAGGAAGGAGGGGTAACAGGAAGGAGGGGGTAACAGGAAGGAAGGGGTAACAGGAAGGAGGGGGTAACAGGAAGGAGGGGGTAACAGGAAGGAGGGGTAACAGGAAGGAGGGGGTAATAGGAAGGAGGAGTAACAGGAAGGAGGGGGTAACAGGAAGGAGGGGGTAACAGGAAGGAGGGGGTAATAGGAAGGAGGGGGTAATAGGAAGGAGGAGTAACAGGAAGGAGGGGGTAACAGGAAGGAGGGGTAACAGGAAGGAGGGGGTAACAGGAAGGAGGGGTAACAGGAAGGAGGGGGTAACAGGAAGGAGGGGGTAACAGGAAGGAGGGAGTAACAGGAAGGAGGGGTAACAGGAAGGAGGGGTAACAGGAAGGAGGGGGTAACAGGAAGGAGGGGTAACAGGAAGGAGGGGGTAACAGGAAGGAGGGGTAACAGGAAGGAGGGGGTAACAGGAAGAGGGGTAACAGGAAGGAGGGGGTAACAGGAAGGAGGGGTAACAGGAAGGAGGGGGTAACAGGAAGGAGGGGGTAACAGGAAGGAGGGGTAATAGGAAGGAGGAGTAACAGGAAGGAGGGGGTAACAGGAAGGAGGGGGTAACAGGAAGGAGGGGGTAATAGGAAGGAGGGGGTAATAGGAAGGAGGGGTAACAGGAAGGAGGGGGTAACAGGAAGGAGGGGTAACAGGAAGGTGGGGGTAACAGGAAGGAGGGGTAACAGGAAGGAGGGGGTAAGAGGAAGGAGGGGGTAATAGGAAGGAGGGGTAACAGGAAGGAGGGGGTAATAGGAAGGAGGGGGTAATAGGAAGGAGGGGTAACAGGAAGGAGGGGGTAATAGGAAGGAGGGGGTAATAGGAAGGAGGGGTAACAGGAAGGAGGGGGTAATAGGAAGGAGGGGGTAATAGGAAGGAAGGGGGTAACAGGAAGGAGGGGGTAACAGGAAGGAGGGAGTTACAGGAAGGAGGGGTAACAGGAAGGAGGGGTAATAGGAAGGAGGGGTAACAGGAAGGAGGGGGTAACAGGAAGGAGGGGTAACAGGAAGGAGGGGGTAACAGGAAGGAGGGGTAACAGGAAGGAGGGGGTAATAGGAAGAGGGGGTAATAGGAAGGAGGGGTAACAGGAAGGAGGGGGTAATAGGAAGGAGGAGGTAATAGGAAGGAAGGGGGTAATAGGAAGGAAGGGGGTAATAGGAAGGAGAGGGGTAATAGGAAGGAGGGGGTAATAGGAAGGAGGGGTAATAGGAAGGAGGGGGTAATAGGAAGGAGGGGTAACAGGAAGGAGGGGTAACAGGAAGGAGGGGTAACAGGAAGGAGGGGGTAACAGGAAGGAGGGGGTAATAGGAAGGAGGGGGTAATAGGAAGGAGGGGTAACAGGAAGGAGGGGGTAATAGGAAGGAGGGGGTAACAGGAAGGAGGGGGTAATAGGAAGGAGGGGTAACAGGAAGGAGGGGGTAACAGGAAGGAGGGGGTAACAGGAAGGAGGGGGTAATAGGAAGGAGGGGGTAACAGGAAGGAGGGGTAATAGGAAGGAGGGGTAACAGGAAGGAGGGGGTAATAGGAAGGAGGGGTAATAGGAAGGAGGGGGTAATAGGAAGGAGGGGTAACAGGAAGGAGGGGGTAACAGGAAGGAGAGGTAACAGGAAGGAGGGGGTAACACGGAAGGAGGGGTAATAGGAAAGGGGGGTAATAGGAAAGGGGGGTAATAGGAAGGAGGGGGTAATAGGAAGGAGGGGGTAACAGGAAGGAGGGGGTAATAGGAAGGAGAGGGGTAACAGGAAGGAGGGGTAACAGGAAGGAGGGGGTAATAGGAAGGAGGGGGTAACAGGAAGGAGGGGGTAATAGGAAGGAGGGGGTAACAGGAAGGAGGGGGTAACAGGAAGGAGAGGGGTAATAGGAAAGGGGGGTAATAGGAAAGGGGGGGTAATAGGAAGGAGGGGGTAATAGGAAGGAGGGGGTAACAGGAAGGAGGGGGTAACAGGAAGGAGGGGGTAACAGGAAGGAGGGGTAATAGGAAGGAGGGGGTAATAGGAAGGAGGGGTAACAGGAAGGAGAGGGGTAATAGGAAAGGGGGGTAATAGGAAGGGGGGGTAATAGGAAGGAGGGGGTAATAGGAAGGAGGGGGTAACAGGAAGGAGGGGGTAACAGGAAGGAGGGGGTAATAGGAAGGAGGGGGTAATAGGAAGGAGGGGGTAATAGGAAGGAAGGGGGTAATAGGAAGGAAGGGGGTAATAGGAAGGAGAGGGGTAATAGGAAGGAGGGGGTAATGGGAAGGAGGAGGTAATAGGAAGGAGAGGGGTAATAGGAAAGGGGGGTAATAGGAAAGGGGGGGTAATAGGAAGGAGGGGGTAATAGGAAGGAGAGGGGGTAATAGGAAGGAGAGGGGTAATAGGAAGGAGAGGGGTAATAGGAAGGAGGGGGTAATAGGAAGGAAGGGGGTAATAGGAAGGAGGGGGTAATAGGCAGGAAGGAGAAATAGGGAGTAACAGGGAGAAGAGGAAATAGGGGGTAATAGGGAGGAGGGATAAATAGGAAGTAACAAGGAGGAGGAGGAAATACTAGGTAATGGGGTGGAATAGGAAAAATGGGGTAAGGGAAATATTAATCGATATATCCTTAGAGTTTTATATAAAGACTGACTGACTGACTGACTGACTGGGTTAGTGAGTGACTGGTACGCAAACACAATGTACAGGATATATAGCTACAGTCTACAGCATATGAGAGTACAATGCCTTCCTAACAACCAGTAATTTACCGCCACACACACACACACACACACACACACACACAACTGCGGCAATTTTGTTTTCTATTTTTCTATGAACAATTTCCCTCCAATTTTTTCCTCCAAATCTTTCCTCCAAATTTTCCTCCTGCCTCCTTGGCTTGATTCAGACACAAGGACACAGTTCATTAAGACCAACAATCATTAGGAATTCATTAATGATCATGAAAATTGCGGTAATGATCATGACAAATTCATTAATGGTTATAAATATCTTTACTTAAGAGATTTGAACAGAATGTAAACGGAAGTATTTCGACCCTCTGAGGACGATGGTTTAACTACGAGGAAGATGACTCAACTCTCTAAGGACAATGGTTTAACTTTCTTGAGGACGATGGTTTAACTACGAGGAAGATGACTCAACTCTCTAAGGACAATGGTTTAACTTTCTTGAGGACGATGGTTTAACTACGAGGAAGATGACTCAACTCTCTAAGGACAATGGTTTAACTTTCTTGAGGACGATGGTTTAACTATGAGTAAGATGACTCAACTCTCTAAGGACAATGGTTTAACTTTCTTGAGGACGATGGTTTAACTATGAGGAAGATGACTCAACTCTCTAAGGACAATGGTTTAACTTTCTTGAGGACGATGGTTTAACTATGAGGAAGATGACTCAACTCTCTAAGGACAATGGTTTAACTTTCCTGAGGACGATGATTTTATTGAGGATGGTGGTTTAACTTTCGATAGACAGTGGTTTAACCCTCTAAGAACGATGATTTAACGGAGGACGATGGTTTAACCCTTTGAGGAGGATGGTTTAACTGCTTCCGTGTACATGTAAGGAATCCAACACCATTAAAACATCTCTACCAGGAGGGGTGAGTGAGGCGGCTTATATTTCTCTCTCTCTTTCTGCTTATCTGTCTGTCTTCCTGTTTGTCTATCTGTCTATCTTTTAGTCTATCTGTTTGTCTTCCTGTCTTCCAGAATGTATGTCTGGCTGTCTATTTTCAGTCTGTCTTTTTGTTAGTCTGTCTGTTTTTCAGTCTATGTGCATGTGTGCATATCTGTCTATCTGCTTTTTCAGTTTCTATCTATCTATCTATCTATCTATCTATCTATCTATCTCCCTCCCTCCCTTTGCGTCAGAATATTTGGTTAATACGGTAGTATAAAAAATAAATCACTATCTTTTATTTCCGCACCATTATTTCCACCATAGAAATTTTGGGTCTAGGAAAAAACAAAATAATAATTTCTCGTCAAATGTTTACACAGAAATAAAACCTTCACGACCCGACATTCTGCCCGTTATGTTAACACTAATTTATCTCCGTTATGTTACCTCACAACATGGAATTTTTTGTGTGTGAAAATTTGTAGACTGAACACAACAATCCCCCAGATTTTGTTTTCACTTAAAGATGAACCGCATTAACGTTAACCTAACCTAATCTAACCTAACCTAACCTAACTTTGCGTAACATATCATAACCTAATCTAATCTAGCATATCAAAACCTAACTTAACTTAACCTAACCTAACCTAACCTAACCTAACCTAATCTAACCTAACCTAACCTAACTTTCCGTAACATATCATAACCTAATCTAATCTAGCATATCAAAACCTAACTTAACCTAACCTAACCTAACCTAACCTAACCTAACCTAACATGTCATAACCTAACCTTCATAGTTTGTTTTATTTTTTACTCTGGAAGGATAACTTCCCCAACAACTGCGTATTAACAAATCATCAACACGTGTTTTTGAGGACCTTGTGTACAAGAGTGTTTCAATTGACCGAAATATGGTCAATAATAACCCTGAGAAAAATGACTTCACTGAGTATACATTTATTTTGTATAACAACAACAGCGTCTGTTGTGTGAGAGTGAACAGCGTCCACAGATCCCGTTTGTTATGATGACCTCATCCTGTTCACTTAATATACAGTATATGCATCACCGTCAACAGTCCTCCCTCCACTGTTCACACTCAAGATAAGAACAAAGTTTCACACAGTTGCTAATTTCTAAACGAATGAATTAGAGGAACAGTGATGAATGTAACTTGTGTGTCTGTTGTTTTTGTTAATGATCACAAGGTGGATCCCATTGGCACATTGTATACTAAGCTTTGGCAGTGCGGTCAGCTTTACACTACATCAACCTTCACTCCCCTAGCTGTAAAGTTAGTCACCCATCCATAGCTGCATGGGTGGACAGGGGGAGGCGAGCGCTGCAGCTACACAACCAGCTCCACTATTACCGTAACAGTAACCCTTAAATACATGTTTACCTTCACTATTTTAAACTAAGTTTTTGTCGACTAAAACAATTACCAGTTGTGTACACCATTGATGGTCCTATAGAGAGTTGTTTAATAAGCACCTACATGAATTTATATAATATTCTGAACTATATTTAACATTTTCCGAAGAAAATGAGTTTCAAAAAACAGTTTACCGATATAAACAACAACCTGCACCACACGAGGAGGTCGCCGGGACAGTAACAAACGAACACTCAGTCACACCACAGCATTAACACTGCATTATATGAATAAAAAAAAAGATTCGTTGTTTTACCTAAAGAACCGGATGTAGGGAATATCTATCCACACGATCAAATAAGAAAATATACAAGCTACGTATTTATAAGTTAACAAAATGCACACATTACTCAGGATTAATTCCGCCTCACTCATTGGATATATATATATATATATATATATATATATATATATATATATATATATATATATATATATATATATATATATATATAAAACGTAAGTACTATTTAATATCAACAACATCAATAAGGCCATAACTGGGCCGTCAATTCAGAGTTTCTCTGATTTTAATAAAGTGGTAAACTTCATAATAAAATACAACGGTTATAACATGAGAGGAAACTGACCAGGAATGTCCTTCTCCAGACCACTACAAGGACAGGAACAACAGGACAGATCAAATTTATTGGGTCCATTATTGTCTCAGTTATCCTTCCAATTCTTACCCACCATCTTACGTTTTCTGTTCCTCTTCACGATTTCTCAAGTCACCCCACATTTTCAGGCCGACCAAATCCCGTCTTCCTTACAAGAGAAGCTGCATTAGGGTGTATTAAAGTAATTTTTACACACCATGACTTGCACCCACTTGCTGGACAAGAATAAAATTATCTAGAGAGAGACGACATAGACACCGATAGAAGTTGTAGGAGACCTTTCTCCATTAATTTTTCTAATTAAACTTGTTCACTTGTCAGATTCACCTGATGATTCAACATTGAACACCCTGACCCCACATAGAGGGGTTAGGTTAAATTAGGTTAGCTTTAGGGTGTTCATCCATCAGGTGAAACAAGCTACGGTGACTAATCTTCAGGTGATCCTTAGTTTAGCCATCCAGTCGGTAAGATCACGAGAACTCCAGCAATAACTAGTACAGCGTCACCGACCTTGACAAACACGCTATATATTGCATTCCGTCTCCAACGATACAAATGAAATTGCCGAGAGGACGTGTATGTGTCTAGACGAGGGACATTTTCCTCCTTCATAAAAATAGAGGACATTACTTAACATACAGGAAAAATTAAATAAAAAAGGGCATTTATGTAAACGAAGGCTGTTAAAGAAAATAAGTTTAGGGAATATAAGAAAATAATACTTCTTAAATTAATGTGAAAGACAATTGACGTACAGAGAGAGAGAGAGAGAGAGAGAGAGAGAGAGAGAGAGAGAGACTGTTGCAGCTAGTAAATTTTAATTCCACTAATTGAACGAGTTAGCCAGCGAAATTTGCTCTCATAAAGTTTCATACGCGTTTCTGAAGTTAATCCTGACCGTGAGAGACAACAGACACTATTATAATGATTGTTTGTAAAGCTGAGGGGACGTGTGTGTGTTTTGAGATTGTTTGCGTGTCTGTTCATCTGCATGTCAACTTTCACTTCATATAATTATCCACAAAGCCATTCATCACCCCCCCCCCCCCCCACACATCAAAGTTATACAGATAGTAACCATGACAACTAGTCGATTAAATAATAAACTTTTCCATTGTTTTTTTCACAAAGGTGTCATGAGAGATTTCAGAATCCCCTGTTAATCATTTCAACAGATAGTTTTATTAATTTAAAAACCGTGCGGAAAATTTATGTCGTATTTGGAAATTTATGAAATTTTTGTTAGTTCTCTTTTGTAATATTTTAAATTTTCTGTTTGATGTATTTTTAATCGTTGTTTTTCTTGCATTTTTAATATATGACTTTACTAAGTATTATTATTATTATTATTATTATTATTATTATTATTATTATTATTATTGCCAATACTACTACTACTACTACTACTGTTATCATTATTCGTTGTACAGAACGTAATGTTTGATTCAGTGTCGTACAATGAATAGACTTGTCCGTGTTATTGTTACATTACAAACACATCAGTAATGCAGGAATTTCAGCACTCTTTCTGGCTGCATTAAACTCAATCAGCTCAGCCTCTGCCTTTTCTAACCTAACTGATGGACATTTTTCCCTGCCTGAGGGATATATGTATCACTCAAATGCAGCGTAGTGCATCCAGTGACCAATCCCTGGCCACCATTGCTTTTGTTTACACGTTAACAGCTGACTTTATAAATACAGGGTGACTCAGTATAAATGTGCACACACACACACACTGGCTTATAGGTGCTCGTGGAGATAACTGTGAATGCTTGTATTACAAAAACAACAATGTCCTCACTTGTAGGAGACCTCGCACATCAACAAGCGGGAACAATATTGCTTTAGTAATACGACCATTCACACAATCTCCGCCCAAAACTAAGAAGTATTGCGTATATATTTTACTGAGACACCCTGTAGGCTGTATCCCACAGTACAGCTGGTGACATTGGAATTTTTAATCTATTTTCATTGTCGTCACATAACGCGTTGGACGACAGGCTGTTTTGACAGTTTGCGACTCATACCATCACAGGTGTACAAAGAGGGTGGTTGTGAGGTGTTCTGGTACAGCTGCTGTTCACTGAGTATACAGAACAACAGGTAAGCGAATATGGGCGTCAGCTTATACACGCACAAAATCCACTTCCTCATTTTTCTAGACACTATTCATGGTCTGTGTGTGTGTGTGTGTGTGTGTGTGTGTGTGTGTGTGCTGAGACTGACCATAATTAAATATTTTTTATCTTGCCTCCAATTACGACAAAAATGAATTTCTCGGAATCCTGATCATTTCTGCATCCCCAACACACACACACACACACACACACACACACACACACACACAGTCTCTGTCTGTCTGTCTGTCTCTCTCTCTCTCACTCTGGCCACACCAAGAGAGAAAACAGACTTTCCTGTCCACAATCAATTAGACACCCATCTTCCCCCGATTCACCCTCAGGTAAAAACTATATACGTGTTTATGAGATAAAGTTCAAGGTCAGTCAGTCACAAGTTCACTCACTAAGAATGTCATAGGAAATATCATACGAGTATCTGGGTAAGTCTTCATGTTGCCTGTTGTGTAATTCTGATTTTTGGTGTTTATTCGTGTGTGGCTTAACGACGAATCATTACAATATTATTATTATTACTATTATTATAACTAATACGTATTAGTATTCGAAGTAGTAATATTGCTATTAATGTTATTATTATCATCATTATTCATATTATGATAATTATTGTTACAATCATTATTACTACCATTATTTTATTTTATTAACGTGACCTCCAGCCTCCCCCAATAACCATACCTTCGCCACCACTATCATTATTATAACTATTATCATTGTTATTCTTATCATCATCAACGTCATTACCCTCAGTATAATTGTTATCATCACTAGTATTATTCACATTATTTCTTCAATTAATTCAACTCCTTATTTTCCTGGTATGATGTCAGGTGACTGCACAGGTGTTCATCCCCAGCTAATTAGTATTTAGCAGGTAGAAGGCTTACACACCCTCCACCAAGGCAGGATGCTCGTCTACTGAAGGCACACCCAATAGTGCACTCATTTATAGGTGTGGGGGCGAGGATAACCTAACCTAATCCCACCCTATCCTAATGCTAACCCAACCTTCTACTGCGGCCGGGAATCAAACCTTGGACTAGTTGCTTATGAGGTGACCGTTCTAACACTTGGGTAACGGAGACACACTTAAGACATTGAACTATGGGTGAGTAATCTTTAGGTGAAATTTATTGAGGGTGTCTAATCTTCTGGTGGAAACATTTATTTAATCTTACGCCGTGATATTAAACTAATCTTACGCTGAGATATTAAACTAATCTTACGCCGTGATATTAAACTAATCTTACGCCGTGATATTAAACTAATCTTACGCTGAGATATTAAACTAATCTTACGCCGTGATATTAAACTAATCTTACGCTGAGATATTAAACTAATCTTACGCCGTGATATTAAACTAATCTTACGCTGAGATATTAAACTAATCTTACGCCGTGATATTAAACTAATCTTACGCTGAGATATTAAACTAATCTTACGCCGTGATATTAAACTAATCTTACGCTGAGATATTAAACTAATCTTACGCCGTGATATTAAACTAATCTTACGCTGAGATATTAAACTAATCTTACGCTGAGATATTAAACTAATCTTACGCCGTGATATTAAACTAATCTTACGCCGTGATATTAAACTAATCTTACGCCGTGATATTAAACTAATCTTACGCTGAGATATTAAACTAATCTTACGCCGTGATATTAAACTAATCTTACGCCGTGATATTAAACTAATCTTACGCCGTGATATTAAACTAATCTTACGCTGAGATATTAAACTAATCTTACGCTGAGATATTAAACTAATCTTACGCCGTGATATTAAACTAATCTTACGCCGTGATATTAAACTAATCTTACGCTGAGATATTAAACTAATCTTACGCCGTGATATTAAACTAATCTTACGCCGTGATATTAAACTAATCTTACGCTGAGATATTAAACTAATCTTACGCCGTGATATTAAACTAATCTTACGCCGTGATATTAAACTAATCTTACGCCGTGATATTAAACTAATCTTACGCTGAGATATTAAACTAATCTTACGCCGTGATATTAAACTAATCTTACGCCGTGATATTAAACTAATCTTACGCTGAGATATTAAACTAATCTTACGCCGTGATATTAAACTAATCTTACGCCGTGATATTAAACTAATCTTACGCCGTGATATTAAACTAATCTTACGCCGTGATATTAAACTAATCTTACGCTGAGATATTAAACTAATTTTACTTTACGCCACACAGAGTAACGACTGTAATATTGTGGGGAAGCTTTAGATAACAGGAGAAGGAGGAGAATCAATCAAACAAATATAAATAATAATAAAAAATAACAAAATAAAAACAAACCAGGAAAAACAAGAAGTAAGAATTAAAAGAAATCTGTTTTAACGGGTAACTACAATATTTTTCTTCACACACACAAGACCGCTGCTTCTGGGAACATTCTTCACGCCTTTGTGTCGCTAAATTATCATACTAAAGTATCATCCGAGAAAATGAGAGAGAGAGAGAGAGAGAGAGAGAGAGAGAGAGAGAGAGAGAGAGAGAGAGAGCTCATGCAACAGGGGATGACAGTGAGACAATTACTGTACTCTCAAAAGACACATCATCTTCGTCAAACTGTCTTGGTCAGGGAATCTTTTAACCGGATTCTTTGATAAGATTCACCTCTTCTTTACGCACTGGGAATTGAAACAGTTACTAGGCTGAGGAGACGACACCTTGATCTAGAGGTTTACCTGTGTCAAGGTGTGACAGGTGTATGTGGTGGATGCCTAGAACCGAACACACACACACACACACACACACACACACACACACACTCTCTGTTAGACGTCCCTGTTAAGAGTGCTTACCTTTGTGATGTATTAGTGACCTTTGTGATGTAGAGTAGTGACCATTGTAATGTAGAGTGGTGACCTTTGTGATGTAGAGTAGTGACCATTGTAAAGTAGAGTGGTGACCTTTGTGATGTAGAGTAGTGACCATTGTAATGTAGAGTGGTGACCTTTGTGTTATTATGTTCTCACACCACTAAGGAGATGGCAGATGAGGTGTCCGTCTATAAAATGCTATTCCACGCATGTTCCTAACCTAACCTAACCTAACCTAACCCAACCCAACCCAACCCAACCCAACCCAACCCAACCCAACCCAACGTAAAAGGTGACTCCACAATATTTCCTACACTCCCAGTTCTCAAGAGGATGCGAGATAATTGTTGGTATAAAGGTGTGTAAGCTAGACCAGTGTAGGGAGGAAGGGGAAAGGTATTGCAGGAGTTAATTACAAACAACACCTTCCCCGGAACACCTATACCTATTACCTACCTACACACCTACCTACACCCTGAACTACATTAGCATACAAAAATACTCCTCATTTATGTAAATCTTGTTGTCTGCTGTACATGACCTTCCTGCTCACATTTTATTTTACATAACATAACAGCATTTACAGTTAGACACCAGCTAAAGGTTCCCCCCCCCCCCACCCACCAAAAAAAAAAATTATAGTGAAAAAAAATCACCCGACGAAGCCTACACTTGTACAGGCAATTAACAGGAAATTCAGCTCTATCATTCCTCTGTATACGAGCGTCAACAAACCATAAGATGAAGACATAACAACTTGAGACACTAAGCTGCTCTCTCTCTCTCCCTCTCTCTCCCTCTCTCTCTCTCTCTCTCTTCTTCCTTGACGTTGATGCAGGACAAGCCTATACCAAGTATATTTACCTATTGAAATCTAATATGACTGTCGGCTTCAGGTGTTGCTTGATGCACGGCTCACCACTGACTAGTTGAAGGAGGTGATTAGTTTATAGACGAAGCACTGCAGCTCTAAACACGTATACATTACACTATCGTCAGATGTGTGGAGTGCGTGTATATACTTTTTTAAGTGAGTCGCGGTTTATGACTTAATGTGCATAATGAGGGGTTGTGAGAGACCCTGGGCAAGATGAAGACTGTGTGTGTGTGTGTGTGTGTGTGTGTGTGTGTGTGTGTGTGTGTGTGTGTGTGTGTGTGTGTGTGTGTGAATAATAATAATAATAATAATAATAATTAACGGTTTATTGAAGGAGCTTGGCAGCCAGAAGGCTGAAAATATACAGTTACATATTTGGGGAATGGGTTACGAATTACAAATAATATACAAGTAACATAAGTGACACAAATGAGACATATAATAACTTAGATGGGGAAAAGCTCAAACTACAGTTCATTTCAACATAGTGACAGTGTTACAGTATTACAAGTTGTTGATAATTTTTACAATGGTTGGGACTGGGCTGTTCTTATAGCGATCAGTTCGTGCACGTATGGGCTGGATGCGGTTGTGGTGTCGAACAGCAATTCTCGGACAAGGGATCTCAGGTGGTAGTAGGAGCCGGTGTCGGGGATGGTGTAGAAGCTTCTTACCAAATTTGCAGATGAGGTCGTGGTGATGGTCAGTGAGAGTCGAAAGGGTCAGTGTGTTGAGCGCTTCTTGATATGTGGAGTAGGAGGGGGAGAGAATAATCTTGCATGCCCTCTTTTGTACTTTTTCTAGGTGTTTACGTTGTGTGGCATTTAGGGAGGAAGACCAGGTGGGGGAGGCATAGGTGAGCTTGGGAAGTATGAATGTTGTGTAAACACTGAGGAGCTCGTGTGCAGGAACTCCGAGGGACTTGAGTCGGCGGAGGAGGTGGAGACGGAAACTGGAGGATTTGACAACTTCATTGACGTGTGGTTTCCAATTTAGTTTGTTGTCTATGGTGACGCCGAGGAGCTTCGTGGAATCTACAACCTGGAGTGTGTTCGGACCTAGAGTAATGGAAGGAGGTGGGACAATGTCGGAGGAGAGGTTGATGTGCATAACCATGGTCTTGGTATGGTTGATGGTGACATGGTTGTTGGTGGCCCAGTTTTGGAGACTGTTCAATAAATCCTGAAGGGCGGTATAGTTGGGAGCAGAATTGTTGACGCTGATCCCAATGGTGGAGTCGTCGACATATTTCCAGCGAGCAGGGGTTTCTCTTAGGGCATCATTGATGAGCATAAGGAAGCAGAGTGGTCCCATCTTGGTGCCTTGGGGGACGCCACAGGTGAGTGACTGAAAGGTGGAGACAGCCCCTCGGAAGCGTACAGCTTGGCGTCGGTCACTGAGGAAGTCTGTAAGCCATGGTATGAGGCTTCTTCGAAGCCCGAGGTCAATAGCTTTGTTGATGATTATATTGTGGTCGACTAGGTCGAACGCTTTAGTGAAATCAATGAAGGCGACAGCTACAGACGTTTTTCGTTTCTCGAGATGGCGGTATATGTAATCGAGAAAGCTGACAAGACAGTGAGTGGTGGAGGAAGTTTTCATGTTGCCAAATTGCTGAGGGTCTACGACTCCTGCAATATCAGCATAAGCCCAGTCGAACACAAAACTTTCACAGATTAGGCTGGGTATTGGGGTGATTGCAATAGGTCGTAGCTGATTTAAGGATTGTGGGCTGGTTGACTTGGGCACTGGTGATACATAAGAGGTCTTCCAGTCAGCTGGGCATCTGGCTTGACTGAGAGAAGCATTGATGATGGAGCAGAGGGGTTTAGCAAGCTCCGGGGAGAACTCCTTGAAGAGTTTCATTGGTAAGTCAATGGGGGTGGTAGAGCGTTTTAATTTTAGTTTGTCCAGGCGTTTTGCTACTTCAAATTCTTCTACTAAGTCAGTGGGAAGGGGGGCTGGTAGGTAAGCAGGGAGAGTTGTTGTGTCAAGCCGTGGGAGCGTCTGGCATATAGTAGCGAAATGGTTATTTGTTTGCTCAGCTGCGTCAACACTAGTGAGATGGCTAAGGAAGGGGAGGGGGTGTGTCTTATTGTTTAGTCCACAGAGTTCTTTAAGCTTACCATACCATTGACTGATGTTGGTCTGCTTCAGGTGTTGTAATTTGGTTGGGTAGTGGGACTTCTTTGCAGTGCGTATTTCGCGGATGACTCGGTTGCGAAGTGACCTGTAGCGGATGTGGTCATTGAGATGAAAGGCTCTGTCTCTCTGTTGCATAAGTCTTTTGATCCGAGGTGTGATCCAGGGCAAGTCAGCTGGGTGAGATCTGACGGACTTCTCGGGGAAGAAGTGGTGGTGAGCTTGCGTGGTGGTGTTGGTATAATTTATCCATTTGGTTTCCACGTCATCCACGCTAAGTACTTCAGTCCAGGGATGGTGAACTATCCACTGCCCGAATAGGCGCACTGCAGAGTCAGTAATCGGCCTGTAGGTCTTGATGTAGGGTCTCTGTACTTGAGTGGGAGTGGCAGCTGGGGACCAGAGCACTGTGTGTGTGTGTGTGTGTGTGTGTGTGTGTGTGTGTGTGTGTGTGTCATTCTTCAAATATTTTACTGCTCTTCGTCAGGTTTTAGGATACAACAAGATCCGTCACTTTGTCCAGCAGTATCTCGTCAGGTGTTCGATGGCTGCACTTTGAGTACTCGTAAAATCTTCCATCAGCGCCGGGAACCGTGACACCACCTTCGTCGCCTACTACATAAAGCTCTTCCATGCGGGTCCCTTAAGTGTCCAAGGCTCGTGTTTCAAAAAGTAACTCCAGCTATCAGAAAAAAAAACACACACACACACACAAAAAAAAAAACGGGATCTAGTTACGATAGAATCCCATTTGTAGTTTCGTCATCATCTCGGCCGTTCTCAAGGAAATTTTAATCTACGAACCTTCCAGAATCCAAGTCCCGACAGTCTGAACAGCCTCCCCCACTCGTATGGAAAATTCTCTTTGACTTAAGCTGGGACGCAATGATGGCAGTCAAATCGGAATAGAATCTTAGAATTTTAATGCCCATTTATTTATCATCTTTACTGCTCTTTCACTTTTGTGTCGTGGATTAAATGATAAAGAAACCTGAAAGAGGGAGAAAAACAACAAGGGAGAGAGAGAGAGAGATAACAGACAAGACTAGGTAGTGAGAGAATGGCAGGAATGGGCTAAAATCACAACATAAAACGCCCAATAACACTTCTTGCTATCCTCAACTTGCATACAAAGTGAACCTTTACCCTTAACACCGACTTTCAAAGCTTCCTATATTGAAGGGTTTCCTCTAAGCCTAACTGGTGATGTGAAAACGCACCAAACTGATTCACTTAAACTTCGACACAAAGACGGTGACTTAAACCGGGCGTCGAAATTGTACTGAGACCTCGAAGTAAAGATGCGTGTTCTCTCTCTCTCTCTCTCTCTCTCTCTCCTTCTGAGTTACGAATGTTTGAGTATATTAACCAGAGATGTGAGTGTCTAGGAGGGTAAAGAGTGTTAATTACAAGGATATACTGTGGTCAGCGGACTCCTACATGAAAAAAAATAATAAGGTGTCTGTATGTACTGTATGTCTGTGTTTAGTCAGCCCGACCTTAGCGTCTCCTGTCATGAATATTTCAGAAGGTAAGGAGTGTTCGTTAAATAAATCACAGCTTATAAAAAAGGATAATAAACTTGTTTTGGTGGTGGAGCAGAGGACCAGTTCTAGATCACTTTTTTCCACAACTAACCTATTAATTATCTGGCTGCACTCGAAGGCCCTATAAACAAGAGACACGTACGCTTTACCTTGAGCCGAATGTAACACTGATAACAGAATATTTAATCATTAACACGAATAAACAAAGACAACACCGTCTCATGGTACACTGAAGACAAGTTTTGAATCTATAGGAATAACTTTTTTTTGTTCCCAAGCGAAGAAAAAGTGTCACAGACTACTTAATATAGATTCAATTTGGATTATCCTTTTAATAATTTAAATTTATTTCTCAATTGTGGTTTATGTTTGAACTCTGCCCGGTGCTTGACCAGTATCTCAATAAACCTTTTGGCTAAGACGGAGAAAGACAATAAATAGTCCTCGTTTTTATTGTGTCTAAAAGTTAAGGTAAACTCTGATTGCTACACTCAGACAATGTAAGACATACTTGATCTTCATACTATACAGAGCAAGACCCACGCATCCCAATCCTCAATGAGTGTTATTCCAGAGTGTGGGTGTGTTTGTGTGGGGCGTGGGTGTGTGGGGCGTGGGTGTGTTTGTGTGGGGCGTGGGTGTGTTGGGCGTGGGTGTGTTCGTGTGGGACGTGGGTGTGTGGGGCGTGGGTGTGTTTGTGTGGGGCGTGGGTGTGTGGGGCGTGGGTGTGTGGGGCGTGAGTGTGTTGGGCGTGGGTGTGTTTGTGTGGGGCGTGGGTGTGTTTGTGTGGGGCGTGGGTGTGTGGGGCGTGGGTGTGTTTGTGTGGGGCGTGAGTGTGTGGGGCGTGGGTGTGTTAGTGTGGGGCGTGGGTGTGTTTGTGTGGGGCGTGGGTGTGTTTGTGTGGGGCGTGGGTGTGTGGGGCGTGGGTGTATGGGGCGTGGGTGTGTTTGTGTGGGGCGTGGGTGTGTGGGGCGTGGGTGTGTTTGTGTGGGGCGTAGGTGTGTTGGGCGTGGGTGTGTTTGTGTGGGGCGTGGGTGTGTTGGGCGTGGGTGTGTTTGTGTGGGGCGTGGGTGTGTTGGGCGTGGGTGTGTGGGGCGTGGGTGTGCGGGGCGCGGGTGTGTGGGGCGTGGGTGTGTTTGTGTGGGGCGTGGGTGTGTTTGTGTGGGGCGTGGGTGTGTGGGGCGTGGGTGTGTGGAGCGTGGGTGTGTGGGGCGTGGGTGTGTTTGTGTGGGGCGTGGGTGTGTTTGTGTGGGGCGTGGGTGTGTTTGTGTGGGGCGTGGGTGTGTGGGGCGTGGGTGTGTTTGTGTGGTGCGTGGGTGTGTTTGTGTGGGGCGTGGGTGTGTGGGCGTGGGTGTGTGGGCGTGGGTGTGTGGGGCGTGGGTGTGTTTGTGTGGGGCGTGGGTGTGTTGGGCGTGGGTATGTTTGTGTGGGGCGTGGGTGTGTTGGGCGTGGGTGTGTTTGTGTGGGGCGTGGGTGTGTTGGGCGTGGGTGTGTTTGTGTGGGGCGTGGGTGTGTTGGGCGTGGGTGTGTTTGTGTGGGGCGTGGGTGTGTTTGTGTGGGGCGTGGGTGTGTGGGCGTGGGTGTGTTGGGCGTGGGTGTGTTTGTGTGGGGCGTGGGTGTGTGGGCGTGGGTGTGTGGGGCGTGGGTGTGTTTGTGTGGGGCGTGGGTGTGTTTGTGTGGGGCGTGGGTGTGTTGGGCGTGGATGTGTTTGTGTGGGGCGTGGGTGTGTTTGTGTGGGGCGTGGGTGTGTTGGGCGTGGGTGTGTTTGTGTGGGGCGTGGGTGTGTTGGGCGTGGGTGTGTTTGTGTGGGGCGTGGGTGTGTTGGACGTGGGTGTGTTTGTGTGGGGCGTGGGTGTGTTGGGCGTGGGTGTGTTTGTGTGGGGCATGGGTGTGTTTGTGTGGGGCGTGGGTGTGTTTGTGTGGGGCGTGGGTGTGTTTGTGTGGGGCGTGGGTGTGTTGGGCGTGGGTGTGTTTGTGTGGGGCGTGGGTGTGTTGGGCGTGGGTGTGTTTGTGTGGGGCGTGGGTGTGTTTGTGTGGGGCGTGGGTGTGTTTGTGTGGGGCGTGGGTGTGTTTGTGTGGGGCGTGGGTGTGTTGGGCGTGGGTGTGTTTGTGTGGGGCGTGGGTGTGTTGGGCGTGGGTGTGTTGGGCGTGGGTGTGTTTGTGTTGGGCGTGGGTGTGTTGGGCGTGGGTGTGTTTGTGTGGGGCGTGGGTGTGTTTGTGTGGGGCGTGGGTGTGTTTGTGTGGGGCGTGGGTGTGTTGGGCGTGGGTGTGTTTGTGTGGGGCGTGGGTGTGTTTGTGTGGGGCGTGGGTGTGTTTGTGTGGGGCGTGGGTGTGTTTGTGTGGGGCGTGGGTGTGTTGGGCGTGGGTGTGTTGGGCGTGGGTGTGTTTGTGTGGGGCGTGGGTGTGTTGGGCGTGGGTGTGTTTGTGTGGGGCGTGGGTGTGTTTGTGTGGGGCGTGGGTGTGTTTGTGTGGGGCGTGGGTGTGTTTGTGTGGAGTGCGTGTGTATTATCCCAACTATAGAGGACAGTGCTCAAGGGACAGCTGATGTGTACATTATATTATTATTATTATTATTATTATTATTATTATTATTATTATCATACATAGATATTATCATAGTTAAGAGAAAATAAGGAAAAGTTTAACCCAACATTTATATACATATGACTAAAATATACAGACATTATATAAGGCAAAACTATGAAGGAAGTTCCTAAAACAGACACACATACATATACAGTACATATATTCCTACGCTTGAGGTAGTTGTTTATAATAGAAACTGAACCTAATGACCAGTGGCCACAGAGTCGAGTAGGCCACAACACCCACATGAAGCAGTCCAGAGAGAGAAATAAATCTGTGTGTTAAACTGATCATCAAGGTTACTAAAGCCCCCAAAAAACAGGTTAAGAATAAATAAATAAATGAATAAATCAATTAATACATATATAAAATGATGAATAAATAATGATACGAGACACAAACATACAGTACGCCTGTTGTATATTAAGACGTGTGTACCTCTGTATTAGTGTGTGAACGAAAACACACACACACACACACACACAGATAGAAAGTGAGTAGAGAGAATCACATCCTAAGTGGTCAACAGTGGAGCGCCTCAGTGTTGGCTCATAAATTCCACCTCTTTTAACCAAGACAAGAAGAAGGTCCACTAACACCCACCAGAGTAAAGGAATAACTTACGAACTTTTAAGAACCTATCGACGAATCATCTCGTTAAAAAAAAAAAAAAGTAAAACTGTAAAGGAACTCAACTTGGTGGTGTATAGTCAGTAAGTCAGTCAGACGTGTTCAAACTTCTTCAGCTTAGGAAAAAAGTCTAATAAAAAATAACTTAGAGCATCCATGTTGTTGTTGTAGAATAGGTGAGTCAGTTTACCGAGTTCGTAAGACAAGAGATCCGGAGATGACATGTGTTCCCCCTGTCGTGTAGATGACAGGGACGGATGGGCGGACTGACAAGCGAACGAACGATGGAACGAACGAGCAGGTATTGACGAGCGAGTGGATTATATTAACGGATCGGGAAGAATCTTGATGCGTAAACCTCAACCAACCACCTGCACCATTTTGTACCCTGACTGACGGACGGACGGACGGACAGACAGACAGACAGACGGACATACATACATACATGACAGACAGACAGACAATTGCACCATCTTGACACACACACTGTACGAGGGAGTCACCCATCAATACTTACTACTTAGTGGCGTGAAAACCCATTAAATATCTGACGGGAGAATTAATTTCACGATTTTTTATAAGACACAGACAGACAGACAGACAGACAGACAGACAGAGACAATCACAGGCGAAAAGACAGACAAAAACAGACAGACAGATACAAACACACAGTGTGTAGTGTAATAGTGTGATGTACTTTAATGTAGTGTGCTGTAGTGTGTTGTGTTGTATAGTATTGTAGCGTAATGTATTGTAGCTTATTGTATTATATTGTATTGTGTTGTATTGAAGCTTATTGTATTATATTGTATTGTGGCGTAATGTATTGTAGCGTAATGTATTGTAGCGTATTGTATTATATTGTATTGTGTTGTATAGTATTGTAGCGTATTGTATTGTATCGTATTGTATTGTATCGTATTGTATTGTAGCGTATTGTATGACATTGTATTGTGTTGTATAGTATTGTAGCGTATTGTATTGTAGCGTATTGTATTGTAGCGTATTGTATTGTAGCGTATTGTATCGTAGCGTATTGTATTATATTGTATTGTGTTGTATAGTATTGTAGCGTATTGTATTGTATCGTATTGTATTGTATCGTATTGTATCGTAGCGTATTGTATTATATTGTATTGTGTTGTATAGTATTGTAGCGTATTGTATTGTATCGCATAGTATTATATTATTTTGCGTCGTCCATCTTTGTCTCCGGTGCAGCTGACGACTGAACGATCAATCAGAGAAACAGTTGTGTGTCACGCATTGTGCTCGTGTTGCTGCTGTGTGTGTGTGTGTGTGTGTGTGTGTTTACTGTGGCGTGAAGGGTGAGTCTTGGGTGTAAACACTGAATGAGAGAGAGAGAGAGAGAGAGAGAGAGAGAGAGAGAGAGAGAGAGAGAGCAATTAATAAGCCACATTGATACCAATTCACTCATGTAGTCTACAGTATATACCTCCCCCCCCCCTCCCGTTTTTCTTCTCCTGACACCCATTTTCTTCCTCTTTCTTCTCTCCCCCTTAACCTTGTATACTTCCCCCTTTCTCCCCCTTGGATTTATTTCGGGTTATCTGTGTTATCATCTCGGCACTGCTAGGACTCCCCCCCCCCCCCACGTACACACCACGCCCTCTAATTGATCTGGCTTACCTGTCTGGCGTCACAGGTTTAAGGAAAATCGCATTGGCTGCATTCAATGACGTCACGGTTAAAGTGAACTTTAACTGGCTCCATTTAGTGTGAAGTCAAAGGCAACGTGAACTCCTATTGGCTATACTTGGTGACGTCATATAATACATCGTGTCTGTAATTTTATTGAAGTCGTAAAGTTCGTCACGTTGTACTACATTATCTCTCACGTTTCATTCCGAATTACTGACTACACTCGTATTGACGTCATTGTGTAAACTTATCGTCTCCTAGAGTTTTATTGGCTTCACTTCGTGACGTCATAGGTTATAGGACAAGATATGCCCTCTGATAAGCTACAGCCACTATGACGTCACAAAATAGGCCTCCTATGATGAGCCACACTCCACTTGATGTTACTAAGTACGCTTCCTATAAACGACCATCTTCCTTATGACGTCATCAAGTATATTTACTCTGATAGACCATACTTTTCATGACGTCACCAAGCATATCTACTATGACAGGCCACACACCTCATGACGTCAACAAGTACATCTACTCTGATAAGCCATACTCACACAGCCATTAGCACATTGGTCCAGCCATGTCTTAGGTAACAAGAGGCGACCACGCCCAGGTGCAACGACCGAGTTGTGACTTTTCTCGACTTTCTAAGCTTCCTTTATTATCGTCTTCTCTTCTTACACTCTTTGTCACTTTTTTACTGTAATTTCTTTTTATTGTCTTACTTTCACATTTTCAATTATCAATCTCGTGTTCCTATTTACCCCCCCCCCCCTCACACACTACATCCCATTCACCCCCCCCCCCCCCCCACACACACACAGACGCTCCTCTGTATATTAATGAGGTTGTGTTTGTGTGTTTATGTATACAAGTAAACACTACAGCCCTGATGTAGCCCAAACTAAACTTACAACTCACGGTGACAGTCAGTACACGGCTGTTGTAGTGACGTGACCTTACCTGACCTGACCTGACCTGACCTGACCTAACCTGACCTAACTTTACTGAAATACAATCCCACAGCAATAGTTTTGGTGGAGGTGTAACTGGCATGGAACTCTTAGTATGTGGGTCGGGGTGTAGTGTGGAGCTTGTGGTGTGAGTGGGCCGGGGGTGTAGTGTGGAGCTTGTGGTGTGAGTGGGCCGGGGTGTAGTGTGGAGCTTGTGGTGTGAGTGGGCCGGGGGTGTAGTGTGGAGCTTGTGGTGTGAGTGGGCCGGGGGTGTAGTGTGGAGCTTGTGGTGTGAGTGGGCCGGGGTGTAGTGTGGAGCTTGTAGTGTGAGTGGGCCGGGGGTGTAGTGTGGAGCTTGTGGTGTGAGTGGGCCGGGGGTGTAGTGTGGTGTGAGTGGGCCGGGGGTGTAGTGTGGAGCTTGTGGTGTGAGTGGGTCGGGATGTAGTGTGGAGCTTGTGGTGTGAGTGGGCCGGGGGTGTAGTGTGGAGCTTGTGGTGAGAGTGGGTCGGGGTGTAGTGTGGAGCTTGTGGTGTGAGTGGGTCGGGGTGTAGTGTGGAGCTTGTGGTGTGAGTGGGTCGGGGGTGTAGTGTGGAGCTTGTGGTGCGAGTGGGTCGGGGGTGTAGTGTTGAGCCTGTGGTGAGAGTGGGTCGGGGTGTAGTGTGGAGCTTGTGGTGTGAGTGGGTCGGGGTGTAGTGTGGAGCTTGTGGTGTGAGTGGGCCGGGGGTGTAGTGTGGAGCTTGTGGTGTGAGTGGGCCAGGTGTGTAGTTTGGAGTTTGTGGTGTGAGTGGGCCGGGGTGTAGTGTGGAGCTTGTGGTGTGAGTGGGCCGGGGGTGTAGTGTGGAGCTTGTGGTGTGAGTGGGTCGGGGTGTAGTGTGGAGCTTGTGGTGTGAGTGGGTCGGGGTGTAGTGTGGAGCTTGTGGTGTGAGTGGGCCGGGGGTGTAGTGTGGAGTTAGTGGTGGTGACCTGGATTCAACGCTCGCTTCCTGTTTTATGTCCACTGGTTCGTTTGTACCCGGGTCACCCCTCGTCGATCCAACTGGGAATGGGTATCTGACTTGAGTTAAGAGAACGAAGGCGGTTGAAGTGTTATACCGGCCACACTACCGTCTTGTGTACCGAGGCTTAATATTCAGTGTGCTGTATCCACACTATCCTTAAATCCTTAACGGGCCATCAAGGGTATGTGTCCCACTTTCAAACATTATGGCAATATCACGTTATGAAACTGTTCATGTTAGGCATTAACAAATATGGCAACAATGTATAATCAAAAGCAAACAAATAATTATCATTTTCTATACGGTAAAAAAAAAAGGTACAGAAGCGACTACACACGAGATGTCAACATTTTTCTACCTGGCCGTACCGTTAAGGCAACATTGTAATATTCCTTAATCTAACAATACAGCAACACCGAGTGAGCGTTGCCAATGCACCTGAACATGGTATCGTCCAGGGCTACAACTCTAAGTTTAAGGGGGACTTAAAGTTAAACCCAATAAGGAAGGGCCACAATATATCTTCTGAAACTGAGGGAATATTGTAATGGCGGAAGACTGGGCGGAGGATCTGTAAATTCATATGCGGGTTGTTGAGGTGGTGGGATGTGTTGAAGGTGATGGGAGGTGTTGAAGGTGATGGGAAGTGTTGAGGTGGGGGGAGGTGTTGAGGTGATGGGAGGTGTTGAAGGTGATGGGAGGTGGTGGGATGTGTTGAAGGTGATGGGAGGTGTTGAGGTGGGGGAGGTGTTGAGGTGGGGGGAGGTGTTGAGGTGATGGGAGGTGTTGAAGGTGATGGGAGGTGTTGAAGGTGATGGGAGGTGTTGAAAGTGATGGGAGGTGTTGAAGATGATGGGAGGTGGTGGGGAGGTGTTGAAGGTGATGGGAGGTGTTGAGGTGGGGGAGGTGTTGAGGTGGTGGGATGTGTTGAAGGTCATGGGAGGTGGTGGGGAGGTGTTGAAGGTGATGGGAGGTGTTGAGGTGGTGGGAGGTGTTGAAGGTGATGGGAGGTGTTGAAGGTGATGGGAGGTGTTGAAGGTGATGGGAGGTGTTGAAGGTGATGGGAGGTGTTGAGGTGGTGGGAGGTGTTGAAGGTGGTGGGAGGTGTTGAAGGTGATGGGAGGTGTTGAGGTGGGGGAGGTGTTGAGGTGGTGGGAGGTGTTGAGGTGGGGGTGTGTTGACGTGGTAGGAGGTGTTGAGGTGGTGGGAGGTGTTGAGGTGGGGGAGGTATTGAGGTGGTGAGGAGGTGTTGAGGTGGGGGTGTGTTGACGTGGTAGGAGGTGTTGAGGTGATGGGAGGTGTTGAGGTGGGGAGGTGTTGAGGTGGTGGGAGGTGTTGAAGGTAGTGGGATGTGTTGAAGGTGATGGGAGGTGTTGAGGTGGGGGAGGTGTTGAGGTGGTGGGAGGTGTTGAAGGTAGTGGGATGTGTTGAAGGTGATGGGAGGTGTTGAGGTGGGGGAGGTGTTGAGGTGGTGGGAGGTGTTGAAGGTAGTGGGATGTGTTGAAGGTAGTGGGATGTGTTGAAGGTGGTGGGGAGGTGTTGAAGTTGATGGGAGGTGCTGAAGGTGGTGGGAGGTGTTGAAGGTGATGGGAGGTGTTGAGGTGATGGGAGGTGTTGAGGTGATGGGAGGTGTTGAGGTGATGGGAGGTGTTGAGGTGGGGGGAGGTGGTTGAGGTGTTGAAGGTGATGGGAGGTGTTGAGGTGATGGGAGGTGTTGAGGTGGGGGAGGTGTTGAGGTGTGGGAGGTGTTGAGGTGGTGGGAGGTGTTGAAGGTGGTGGGAGGTGTTGAAGTTGATGGGAGGTGTTGAAGGTGATGGGAGGTGTTGAGGTGTTGAGGTGGTGGGAGGTGTTGAAGGTAGTGGGATGTGTTGAAGGTGATGGGAGGTGTTGAAGGTGGTGGGAGGTGTTGAAGGTGATGGGAGGTGTTGAAGGTGATGGGAGGTGTTGAGGTGGTGGGAGGTGTTGAAGGTAGTGGGATGTGTTGAAGGTGATGGGAGGTGTTGAGGTGGGGTAGGTGTTGAGGTGGTGGGAGGTGTTGAGGTGGTGGGAGGTGTTGAGGTGATGGGAGGTGTTGAGGTGATGGGAGGTGTGAGGTGATGAGGTGTGGAGGTGATGAGGTGATGAGGTGTGGAGGTGATGAGGTGATGAGGTGTTGAGGTGATGAGGTGTGGAGGTGATGAGGTGTGGAGGTGATGAGGTGTGAGGTGATGAGGTGTTGAGGTGTGGAGGTGATGAGGTGTGGAGGTGATGAGGTGGTGGAGGTGTTGAGGTGGTGGGAGGTGTTGAGGTGATGGAGGTGTTGAGGTGATGGGAGGTGTTGAGGTGATGGGAGGTGTTGAGGTGATGGGAGGTGTTGAGGTTAGGTTAGGTAGGATTAGATTAGTCTATTCTTGGTTAGGTTAGGTTACGTATAGTATATATAAGTGTGTGTACGAAACGACTAACTCTACACGAAACGACCCATAAAACGACCAACTGTACACGAAACGACCCATAAAACGACCAACTGTACACGAAACGACCCATAAAACGACCAACTGTACACGAAACGACCCATAAAACGACCAACTGTACACGAAACGACCCATAAAACGACCAACTGTACACGAAACGACCCATAAAACGACCAACTGTACACGAAACGACCCATAAAACGACCAACTGTACACGAAACGACCCATAAAACGACCAACTGTACACGAAACGACCCATAAAACGACCAACTGTACACGAAACGACCCATAAAACGACCAACTGTACACGAAACGACCCATAAAACGACCAACTGTACACGAAACGACCCATAAAACGACCAACTGTACACGAAACGACCCATAAAACGACCAACTGTACACGAAACGACCCATAAAACGACCAACTGTACACGAAACGACCCATAAAACGACCAACTGTGTATTAATCATTTTATTTATTTTTTATTTTCAGTGAACGATTTGTATTCAGGGAAACTAAATAGAGGAACACCAAACTCGGTTAATTACTCTTGACACACACCTGCATTCACACACACCTGCCTTGACTCACACCTGCCTGACATGCACTGATATACTGAGACACTGTACGGTGTTCTGGGGGTGAGAAACATGTCCGCCGTCCTCATTACTGTCCCAGACATCCGGTCAGCACTTAACTGATGTGTACAGTAGACTAATACATTCGGGACTAAAGGAAATCCGACCGCTTTATTATAGTGTGTTCTGTGTATTGAGTGTCCGTAATATGGAGCTGACACACACACACACACACACACACACACACCTAACAGAACAGTATAGCCTAATAAAATTGCCCCTTCCCCCCATTCCTAAAGATAAGGTTATATTCGAACAGGAATCCAACAGGAATGCTAAACTTAGATTATGTCGGAACCTATTATGACTGGTAGCCATATTGTCCAGTCACCTGTGAAAAATTCGACGCTAATTCATGAAGTGTGTCGTAATAACAGGGTGATTAATAAAGCGCCTGTAATTTTGTAATGGAATGACAATGACCATAATTATGTGTGTGTGTGTGTGTGTGTGTGTGTACGTAATTAAGCCAATTTTAAGTATAGTTATGTAGTGTTCTAATTAAATGTGGGTGATTGTGTCTTTCTCTGCATGCAAGATGTGACGTGCTACTGTTTACATAATGTCCCAGGAATGTTAAATGTATTGTTATCATTTGAATACATCTCTGTACCTCTACCTGTATCTGTTTAAGTAATTATATCTGTATTTGTATGTGTACTGTGCCTGTATGTGTACTGTATCTGTGCTGTACCTGTATGTGTACTGTACCTGTATTTATATGTGTACTATACCTGTATCTGTACTGTACCTGCATATGTACTGTATCTGTACTTCTCCCCCTCCTCCTCCCACTCCTACCTCCTTTCTCCCTCCCCCCTCGATCCAGTTCTCTCTCTCTCTCTCCCCCCCTAAGGTTCAGGTAAACATCTCAAGGGAGGCATAAATTGTTAACACGAACGTAAGCACAACATAAGTGAGTCAGTGTAACCTCTTGAGTCCGACTCGGGATGTAGGGGGTAGAGAGAGGAGGTAGGGATGGGGAGGGGGGGGGAGGAAGGGTGAGGGATGGGGAGGAAGGGTGAGGGATGGGGAGGGGGAGGTAGGGTGAGGGATGGGGAGGGGGAGGAAGGGTGAGGGAGGGGGAGGAAGGGTGAGGGGTGGGGAGGGGGGAGGAAGGGTGAGGGAGGGGGGGAGGAAGGGTGAGGGATGGGGAGGGGGGAGGAAGGGTGAGGGAGGGGGAGGAAGGGTGAGGGATGGGGAGAGGGGAGAAAGGGTGAGGGGTGGGGGTAGGGATGGTAGGAGAAGGTAGGAGAATGGAGGGGGGCGTTCTCCCCTCTTCAACATTTCCCTTACCTCTTTCCCTTCCTCCTAGTCACACACCCTACCTCACTCCCATCCTTCATACACACTCTACAGACTGATGATAATATCACACAGACCATCTACACTGATGGGTCTCTAAACACCGCCTGTGGGAGGGCTGGAAGTGCTATTGTTGTGACTCAACCTGACGGTAATATAATTGAGAAAGGAGTTAGAATTAACAACTGGGCATCCACTCTACAAACTGAATTAGTTGCCATACTCACAGCTATTAAATTCATTGAAACCACTTTTACTGACAGTCTCATCATCACTGACTCTCTATCCTCACTACTTGCCCTTGGTACCCTCGACTCAGGTTGTCACGCTCTTGTCTCTGAAGCCAGACACAAATATGCGTGCCTTGTTGACCGGGGTGTCAGGGTCAAACTGTTGTGGATCCCCTCTCACATAGGCCTCATAAAACATGACAGAGTTGATGCCCTCGCCAAACTCGCGTCTAACAAAGACACCGTTGAATACAATTTGGGTCTGTCAAAAAGAACCCTTAAAACTGTAATTAGGAAAGAACTTATTGATGAGTTTGACGCAAGTAGACAAGTGCAAACAGGCACTAGTCAATCCATAGTTTACCATGATGAGATGTATCAAGTGAAACACGTTTATGGAGCAAGTAACAAGATCACTAGATTACAAGATGTTGTAACAGCTAGATTAAGGTTAGGATATAAGTACCTTTGGCAGTATGTTCCTCAAGCAGATGTAAACAAAACTAAATGTAAAGTGTGTGGCCATACATATGGCCACACACTTGAACACTACGTCCTCGACTGTGTGAAGATAGAACCTTTTAGGGACAGGTCCAAGCACACTGTGTGTGAAATGGCACAACACTTCATCTCTAATGGCAAGATAGCCGACATATTAAGATTGTATCCACTTTTTTGCACTTAGTATCTATGTCAGTTCTCATGTACAGAACCAAATACGCAATGTGCTTGAATACCTCCCACGTAAATGTGAATAACAAAGTGTGAGGCCAGACATACTGCCTCACACGCCTGTTCTCACGCATTTGTGAATAAGTTACCCTTTATGTATAGAACTAAACAAATAATGTAAATGAAATACTGTGTAACTTTCAGTGCCATAATATCCTGACAACGGGGGTTAATTATTATGACCCTTTGTAAACCCTACTCTGTAATCCTTTTGCGCTACCGCTCACAGGATGAGTGTGGGGTGCACAATAAAGTAGCCGCTGCAAGCGGCAAAATCAAAATCATCCTTCCTCCCTGCCACCCTCTCTTACTACCACCCTCCCTCTGCCTCTCCCACGCTCTCTCAATCCCTGTCTCTCTCCCTGCTCCCCCCTCACTCACTAGCGCCCTATTCCCCCTGATGTTCGTAGCTTTTTCCTCAACCTATCACTTGTCGCTTTTAACCCAAGACCCAGTAATGTTGATTTAGCGTTAAGGTAATGGAGAATATATTTGGCAGTGGGTAACTGTTTTGGAGAGAGAGAGAGAGAGAGAGAGAGAGAGAGAGAGAGAGAGAGAGAGAGAGAGAGAGAGAGAGAATAAGAGAGAATAAGAGAGAGTAAACGAATTAAAGTGAGTGAGTGAGATTTAGAGTGAGTGAATTAGATAAAGTGAATGAGAGTGAGTGAGTGAATAAGAGTGAGTGAGTGAGACCGCAATCCATCCCTCCACAGTTGGGTTCCTCCACCAGCACAAATCTGCTCAAACCAATGTCTCGTTGATGGGGAGATGATATGACTAGAGGCGAAACGTGCTGGAATGGTCGGGGGGCGGTTGAGGAGGGGTCGGGGGCGGTTGAGGAGGGGTCGGGGGCGGTTGAGGAGGGGTCGGGGGCGGTTGAGGACGGGTCGGGGGCAGTTGGGGAGGGGTCGGGGGCGGTTGGGGAGGGGTAGGGGAGGGATCGGGGGCGGTTGGGGGCGGTTGGGGAGGGGTAGGGGGCGGTTGAGGAGAGGTCGGGTGTCGTGGGGGGATTGACCGAATTACATAACGAGGTCAAAAGTCAAGATGAGGATCTGTTTCAAGGACTAGGTGTTTACTGTTTCAAGGACGAGGTGTTTAGTGTTTCAAGGACGAGGTGTTTAGTGTTTCAAGGACGAGTGTTTAGTGTTTCAAGGACGAGGTGTTTACTGTTTCAAGGACGAGTGCGCGCGTGCAACAATAATTAGATAGATAATTACATGAAAAGAAAGAAAAATGGAAAAAATGAAGATGGTAGGACTCTCTCTCTCTCTCTCTCTCTCTCTCTCTCTCTCTCTCTCTCCAGGTATATGTCTCCCAGAACTGCTCCTGACGCAATGCATGCTGTGTGGGTTCGGGAGAGGGGAGGAGGCTCCTACAACCGGACGGACGGACAGACAGACATATACAAGCCAGGAGCAAATTATAAGCAAATAAACAGAAGACGACTGGAGAAAGGTCATGAATAATTGCCTGAGATCGAGAGGATCACGTGTAGGATTAGAGAAAGAAAGAGAGAATCACGTGTAGGATTAGAGAAAGAAAGAAAGAAAGAAAGAGAGAGAGAGAGAGAGAGAGTCCTACCAATCTTCATTTTTTCCATTTTTCTTTCTTTTCATGTAATTATCTATCTAATTATTGTTGCACGCGCGCACACGCACGCACGCACACGCACGCGCGCGCGCGCGCGCGCACACACACCTCTCTCTTCCTGGAACGTATGCCCCTCATAACCCCAGTATCTGGACATCATCTAGCCGAGGTAGGAAGCGCTGGTCAACACAAGAGGCTCATCCCCGTCCATCACCGCTTGTTGCTCGTAATGAACACCTCAAGGTAACGGTGTGAATGAATAACCTCTCTATCTTAGTCGAAAAGAGAGAGAGAGAGATATACAAGAATCACCTTAATTATACCCGACACCCGTAACATAAGCAATGACAAGACCTCCCCCCCCACCTCCCCGTCCTTTCCTCCCTCTAAATTACTGTAATTAGCTCAAGTGTTATGGATGAGCGCCAGTTGACGGAGGTGGTTGCAGAGGGATGGAAATTGAATAGGACGACAAAATTTCTAAGGTTTTAGCTGAGGTTGAATATTGTCTGATTGAGTGTTTGTAAAAATGGATAATTGAATGGGTAAATCAGTTAAATAGATGATAAGGGTAGAGGTTTACGATACATGTGTGAGAGAGGAGAGAGAGAGTGGGGGATAATTTCCTAAACAAAAAACAAGACGTCACGAGGCAATGACGTCACATCCCAAGAGACAGGACCCTCCCTCCCTCCCCCCACACATTCGTATAGATACACCTCTAAGGCCACGGGGCAGTCAGTATCGTTCACCTCCAGTGGGAAGGCGTTAGCAAATTGAGCTCCTGGGAATTTTTTTTAACGTCATCTGATTATTTCGTAAGTTGTTTAGTTGTTTATTATATTGTTTTTAAACAATTGTGAATGATAAAGGAAAATTTTAGATTCGTCTGATGCTTTTGTAGTATTTTTTGTAGTTTTACTTCTTTTCCGACTTTTGTTTATATGATACTTGTCCATAAATGTATTATTTTCGGTGTTTAGAAATATTTCCCTCTTTATATTTCTCATGTTAGGTGAATTGAGAATGAAAGAAGCATTTTTTTACACTTATACTTTACGATAATGAAAGTAACCTTCATTTTCCGATACTGATGTTTTTGGTTTTTACTTTTATTTTAAGATATTGAAAAGAAAAAAAAAACATTTGTTAACTTTTATTTTGTGAGTTAAAGAATTATTACTTGTTTTTAAATTTTAATTTTGGAGGTGATGTGCAAAGGCGTCAGGTTATATAATAATGGCATATAAAGGTGTGTATATGTATGTGTGTGTGTACCGGGAGCACCACACAAGAAGGTGTCAATACTTTCGAATAAGCCCCACTGCATACCGAGGCAGACAAGTGTCAAAGCCGGAAAGACGCTGCCGCCGCCGCCCCTCCACAAGTGTGAGATCTATGGACGGCACTGTCGGTCGCGTATCCGCCAATTTAGTCACCTCAGAACTCACCAACGTAGGTGACATCCTTAATAACTCATATCATTGTATCATACCTGCAGCTGGATGATTGTCATACTCGATTCCGAGTGACAGCAAAGTGTGTGTGTGTGTGTGTGTGTGTGTGTGTGTGTGTGTGTGTGTGTACCAGGTATAAGTGCAGCTGACTGTACATCAACACAACAGCTAAAAGGTTAGAGAGTTATCACATCTCCTTGACAGATGCTTGTCCACCAATGACAATAACACCTGTTAGTGTACTCATTTTCCCGATGAGTGACCGTTTGTCCACAAGGAGGGAGCTTCGATTTTTTATTTAACAAACAAAAAGCGCAAGGAGAGATCAGACAAGTATCGTCTTCACATCTCTTCACCGAGGCGTCGTGTTGCCAAAGTGAAGGTACTCGAGACAGGATGATGGAGGTGACATGACGCAAGAACAACACTCTGGAGAAGGAAATTCCACAGTGCCAGTCAGGGTATAAATGAGTTCTGATTCACAAAAGTTCTACAGAATGAAAGTTCAACATAGAAGCCACAGGCCTTCCTAGATGCCTTCAGAGGTCAATGGAGGTGGTGGCTCTACTCGATGTACGGGTGGTTAAGTGAGTGTTGTGATATCTCTATGTATGTTGCTGGAAATTTTATGGCAACAACGGTATTACTGATTGTTGATTAACGGCAAGGAATAGTAAAATAGGACGGAAAACCAAACAGAAGACGAATTTTGCTTCCGAGAAAGAGAGAGGAAGGAGACGCGAACTATAAAATACTACGGTAATGCTCGCCGCTCGTCACACCAATATAATAATATGAGTATTTTTTCCAAAAGAAATTTCGGAGGCACTTTATGACCCCAATAACAGTTTACCGCGAAAATTTTATTCATAAACGCCTATATTTTTTCGCGTAAGTAAAATAGAGCCAAATTTCTCACCTGGATATTAGATATTACTGCCACCTGAAGCGCCTCTTATGTCAGGGAATTTGTCCCTTTATAGTGGTGCTGGTGGTGTGGTTATAGTGGTGGTGAAGTGGTTATAGTGGTGCTGGTAGTGTGGTTACAGTGGTGCTGGTGGTGTGGATGTAGCGGTGGTGGTGTGGTTATAGTGGTGCTGGTGTGTGGTTATAGCGGTGGGAGCGGTGTGGTTACAGTGGTGCTGGTGGTGTGGATGTAGCGGTGGTGGTGTGGTTATAGTGGTGCTGGTGTGTGGTTATAGCGGTGGGAGCGGTGTGGTTATAGTGGTGCTGGTGGTGTGGTTATAGTGGTGCTGGTGGTGTGGTTATAGTGGTGCTGGTGGTGTGGTTATAGTGATGATGGTGGTGTGGTTATAGTGGTGCTGGTGGTGTGGTTATAGCGGTGGGAGCGGTGTGGTTATAGTGGTGCTGGTGGTGTGGTTATAGTGGTGCTGGTGGTGTGGTTATAGTGGTGCTGGTGGTGTGGTTATAGTGATGATGGTGGTGTGGTTATAGTGGTGCTGGTGGTGTGGTTATAGTGGTGCTGGTGGTGTGGTTATAGTGATGATGGTGGTGTGGTTATAGTGGTGCTGGTGGTGTGGTTATAGTGGTGCTGGTGGTGTGGTTATAGTGGTGCTGGTGGTGTGGTTATAGTGGTGCTGGTGGTGTGGTTATAGTGGTGCTGGTGGTGTGGTTATAGTGGTGCTGGTGGTGTGGTTATAGTGGTGCTGGTGGTGTGGTTATAGTGGTGCTGGTGGTGTGGTTATAGTGGTGCTGGTAGTGTGGTTACAGTGGTGCTGGTGGTGTGGTTATAGTGGTGCTGGTAGTGTGGTTACAGTGGTGCTGGTGGTGTGGTTATAGTGGTGCTGGTAGTGTGGTTACAGTGGTGCTGGTGGTGTGGTTATAGTGATGCTGGTGGTGTGGTTATAGTGGTGCTGGTGGTGTGGTTATAGCGGTGGGGGCGGTGTGGTTATAGTGGTGCTGGTGGTGTGGTTATAGTGATGCTGGTGGTGTGGTTATAGTGGTGCTGGTGGTGTGGTTACAGTGATGCTGGTGGTGTGGTTATAGTGGTGCTGGTGGTGTGGTTACAGTGATGCTGGTGGTGTGGTTACAGTGATGCTGGTGGTGTGGTTACAGTGATGCTGGTGGTGTGGTTACAGTGATGCTGGTGGTGTGGTTACAGTGATGCTGGTGGTGTGGTTACAGTGATGCTGGTGGTGTGGTTATAGTGGTGCTGGTGGTGTGGTTACAGTGATGCTGGTGGTGTGGTTACAGTGATGCTGGTGGTGTGGTTACAGTGATGCTGGTGGTGTGGTTACAGTGATGCTGGTGAGGTTCAATTGTAATTTTCAATTTTGCTACTTACAACGGATAGTTTATTGTGCACCCATTTCTCATCCTGTGAGTCGTAGCGCAAAAGGATTACATAGTAGAGTTCACAAAGGGTCTGTATAACTCATCCCCATGGTCAGGATATTATGGTATTGAATGTTAGAGTATTTCCAATATTTTTTTTGTTTAGTTCTGTACTTAGAGGGTGACTTATTAACAACTGCGTGAGTACAGGAGTGTGAGGCAGTATGTCTGGCCGCACACTTTGTTATTCACATTTGCGTGAGAAGTATTCAAGCATATTGTGTGTTTGGTTCTGTACATGGGAACTGATACAGCTACTAAGTGTAAAAAAGTGGATACAATCTTACTATGTCGGCTATCTTGGCATTAGAGATGAAGTGTTGTACCATTAACACACAGTGTGCTTGGACCTGTCCCTAAAAGGTTCTACCTTCACACAGTCGAGGATGTAGTGTTGGAGTGTGTGGCCATATGTCTGGCCACACACTTTACATTCAGTCTTATTCACATCTGCTTGAGGAACATACTGCCAGAGGTACTTATATCCTAACCTTAATCTAGCGGTTACAACATCTTGTAATCTAGTGATCTTGTTACTTGCTCCATATACTGTACATATTTCACTTGATATATCTCATCATGGTAAACTATGGATCGACTAGTGCCTGTTTGCACTTGTCTACTTGCGTCAAATTCATCAATAATTTCTTTCCTAATTACAGTTTTAAGGGTTTCTTTTGACAGACCCAAATTGTATTCAACAGTGTCTTTGTTAGACGCGAGTTTGGCGAGGGCATCAACTCTTTCTCATGTTTTATGAGGCCTATGTGAGAGGGGATCCACAACAGTTTGATCTTGACACCCCGGTCAACAAGGTACGCATATTTGTGTCTGGCTTCAGAGACAAGCGCGTGACAACCTGAGTTGAGGGTGTCAAGGGCGCCATCTGTTGGTAAACAGAACAACTTGTTTATAAAGCTTCAGACTCCAAAGTTCCAATATGTAATGTCCGTAATACCTCCAGGTCGATGTCTACCAACTTTTGTTCACGACTTTACCTATGAACTCCACAACCCCGTCAAATACACACACACATACACACCTTGTACACGAAATTAATATTACCCCGCATTGTACTACACCCACACAATGTAAAGTGTCAGGGTAAGCCAGCTACACCCATGGTCAAGCAGGAACACCATCGCCGACCAGGAATACCATGGAAAGGGTAAACCGCGTAGAAATATCCACATATCAGTTATTTACCTAAAAATGTGTGGAGAGATAACACACAAACAAGTGGAGAGTAACCCCCCCCCCCTTTCAGATCACCTATCCTGGGGGGTACACACTTAACATGGAACCTACAGACGAAATGGAGGAGGGGGAAGTGGGGGAGGTGAGGGGGAGAGGAGGGAGGAGTGGGGGAGGGCAAGTGGCGTGGGGAAGATGGAGGGGGAGGTGAGGGAGGGCGTCGATGTACAAAATTAGGAAATAATTTGATAATGTCGTCACGTTGCCATTATCCCTCAAAAGCGGGACAATTACATATCACACCCTCCTGACTCTACAATCAACACGTAATATAAATTAGTAGGTTCCCAATGACTCAAATTATATTACACGATATAAATTTACATTCTGACGTTAATTAAAAAAAAGTGTTACTGTCCCAAACTTATAATTACGAGGATGTCAGTAATAGTTTGTAGTTGTGTCAGCAGCTCTCTTAAGTGGTTTGTTTACTCACTCACTCACTGACAGAGAACAATATATTAAGATGCTATAACCAAACTAACACATCCACTTCCTATATACCAACTTAAACTTGACAGACTTTCTTAGAACAAATATATTTCCTCAGGTATACATTTTAATACTTTCTAATACTTTCTCTCAGGTATACTTTTTAAGAGTGAAATAAACTCCAACGTAAATTCAACTGACTCACTTCCAGCTAGAGAAATATTATCATGGGTTTAAATACAAGAATAATATCCCTCTGACCGATATTCCCGTCCATTCAACAATACAGTAAATCAAAGGCTTATCCCACCGTGATCAATAGGGAATCCTCAGACATGCATTAGACACGATTAAACAGAAACAACAACAATAGTAATTTAATGTAGTGAACTCTTATATACTGTGAATTGTTTCCTTAATAGTACAATAGAGGTCTAAAGGGTATTGACTCCCAACTCAATCTAACGCTGAACCTAAGCACGACCCGAAGTGTATGGGTTCACGTAAAGACAAACGTTGGTTGTAACACCAGACGCCGCCCATAAGCCTCGGTGTATGTCTTATTATTAAACTCTCTTAGGGGAACGGTGTGTCCTTATACACCAAGTTTCAAGAAGATTTGTCAACTGCTTCAAGTGTTTACCGCGTTCACACGAAAGAGAGGCCACGAGGCGACTGACAGGACAGGGAGGCCACGAGGCGACTGACACGACAGAGAGGCCACGGGGCGACTGACACAACAGAGACTTAATATAAATATAACAGGCGAGAGTAAAACGCCTCGCGTGCCTCAACAAGAACACTGCAGTAGGTCAACGGAACAACAGTGACTTACTTACCTTCATGATGACTCCCAGGTAGTGACGTGTAGGACAGGTCGCCCGCGCTGCACTGTAATGATAAAAACATCATCAGTTTTCCCATATACGCAACACTAAACACAACAAACTTGAATTAACGAACAAAGTGCAACAGTTTCTATTTACTTGTCTGGCGTAAAACATTACCTTCTCGTGGCTATGATTCATACGTTTATGTAACTAATTTTATCTCCAGCTGTGGTAAGTAAGAGCCCTGCAGGTCTCACGAGACTCCTGTGGTTTAAGCACCACTGTGGTCTGGCAAGCAGCGAAATGGGTGACCGCTCCGGGGATAAAAACGCCGCCTAAACCTACTCGCCAACACGGTCTGGTCCACCCCACACCTAAAATTATTTGTTCGGATTTGATCAAGTCAGACCCAATGTGGTTTTTGTCGATAACATATATGATACCCGGATCTCTAACACCATGAACTAAAAGCCGGACACACCACTAAACCATACCATGAAGGCTAACACCATAATGACTCACTCCCCAAAACTTCTACGTAATGAAAGCAGATTAAATATAAAAAAAATTAATCAACAAATTGATCCTATATATAAGAGGTTACTGGTACTGCCCAGACCACCATTGATCATGTCCATCACAAAGCTGCCGTCAGTTTTAATGGTCGACTCAGTAATTAACTTGGCCAGCGATAATTTATGTATCTACTGTCTGCTTAATTAAAGGGGACGAGCAAATACACCTTTATTTAGTTTGTACAGGTAATAAATGAGATCTGGTTATCATAACATTATATCTCTCTCTCTCTCTCTCCTTCCTTCCTCCCTCTCCCTACTTCCTTTCCCCCTCTCTATCTCTTTCCTTCCTTCTCTACCTCCCTCTCTCATTACTTCCCTTTTTTTGCTTCTTTCCCTCCCCCTCTTCCTCTCATTCCTTCCTTCCCTCCCCCTCTTCCTCTCATTCCTTCCTTCCCTCCCCCTCTTCCTCTCATTCCTTCCTTCCCTCCCCCTCTTCCTCTCATTCCTTCCTTCCCTCCCCCTCTTCCTCTCATTCCTTCCTTCCCTCCCCCTCTTCCTCTCATTCCTTCCTTCCCTCCCCTTCTTCCTCTCTCTCTCTCGTTACCTGTACTGTATGTCTGCCTCTCTCTAAATACATTACCTTTGTTCTGTCCCAGTTTCATAATTTTCTCTTTCTTTATGTACAGTGAATCATCGTCTATCTAATAATCTCCATTTTTTTATCTTTAATCGCTATTTTTATCTTTAATCCCCATTCGCTTATCTCCCTCCCTGTTTGTTCGTCTTACTATGGAAAAAATAGGTGTTTTCTCCCTATTTTTTTGTATGTCAGTGAAGTTGTTCAATTCCCTTTCCGTATACATATTTCCCTATTAATTCACATTTCCCTATTTTAATCTGCCTACTTATTCGTCTGTCTTTGTTAACAAGGTACGTCTTTGTTTGTCTATGTCTGTCGGTGTGATGTCTCTCTCTGTCCGTCGGGCGTCTCTGTTTATCCGTCCGGTTTATCTGTCCCATTCTCGTCAAATTTGGCACATGGGGGGGGGGGGGGGGAGATTGGGGTGCCAGGTGAGGTTACATCTCAAGTGGGAATGGGTGTTCAAAGGGAGAAGGGGGGGGGGATGACAGTAACAATAGGGAGTTGGAGAGGCGGAGAGGGAGGGGGGGGGTGAGGGGGGGCTAAGGTCTAGGTAAAGCTAAAAGAAAAAAGTTACCAGGTTACCAGGACGTGATTGCTATTGGGTGATGCGGGGGGGGGGGAGGGGGGGACCAGTCATCTCTTCTAAACTAACGTACAGACGGAAGGGGGGGGGGGGGTGTCAAAGGTTCGCTCCCTGAATTGAAAATGGTGTCACACGTATGAGTCTCTGAACTGATTTATCCTGACTGTTTCAAGATCTCATTTGGGGGTCGATGCTGCTTCATACTGGACGGGAGTGAACTTTTCACCCCCCCCCCACGGTACCCATCTAACTCCCTACTACCTTTGTAATCACATCTGGTAACACTGTATATTTTGACACCTGGTGATTACCTCTATACCTGGTAACACTGTTTACTCTACCCTTTAACCATGTGTTTACAGCTGGTAACACTGGTTGTAAGACTAAATTATCTACAGCTTAACTAAACTCTTCACACCTGGCTACACTACTCAGATCTCTCCCGTACTGAGCTCTCTACCACATACTATTGGTAACACTGAAATTATATGACTATCTTACACACTATTGGTAACACTGCTTCACTAGAACACACACAGGGGGCGGTAATTGGAAAGGTGTTCACGTTCCTCAGACAAAAGGTTTATATTCTTCTTTATATAAAAGTTTAGTAATAATGTTGCAGATATTTTATTTTTTGTAAACTTTAAAATTATAATCAGACTTATAGCATAGTTTTACCATGAAAATTTACATATATTTTAACACACATAATATACATATGTGTGTGTGTGTGAGTGTGTGTGTGTGTGTGTGTGTGTGTCAGACTAAATCTGTACCATCGTTCGTTTCAACCTTAAAACACAACTGTTTTTTCCCCATATACAATCGCATTTTGATTTTAGTGCTATAACTTTACAGAAATTCGTTCATGTCTGGTGAAATACGGTGGGGTGGGTAGGGTGGGGTAGGGTGGGGTGGGATGGGGTGGGGTGGGATGGGGTGGGGTGGGTAGGGTAGGTGGGGTGGGTAGGGTAGGTGGGTGGGATGGGGTGGGGTGGGTGGGTGGGGTGGGGCTGGGTGGGGTGGGATGGGGTGGGGTGGGATGGGGTGGGGTGGGTAGGGTAGGTGGGGTGGGTAGGGTAGGTGGGGTGGGATGGGGTGGGGTGGGGTGGGTAGGGTGGGGCTGGGTGGGGTGGGGTGGGATGGGGTGGATAAGGAGGGTTGGATTGGGTTGAGTTGGATTGATGTGGGTTGTCGTTGGAAGAGGTACGGTTAAATTAGGTTAGGTTGGGTTAGGTTAGAGTAAGTTAATCCAAGTTAGGTTAGGTTAGGTTTGTACCGACATAGTCATTATCTATATGATCATCTCTATGCAATGACCAATAACAATAACGAATAAAAAATAACCAATGTAAATAAAACGAAAAAAAAAAACTAACAAAACGGATAAAAATTTGCAATAACAGGTAAAAATAAAAAAAAATTGCAATAACAAAAACGATCAAAAATAACAATGACGAGTAAAAAAAAATAGCCTCAACAAGAGCTAAAATAACAATAACAATCACCAGCCGTCATCACAACGTCTCACTTCTGGGAGGTACAACTTGACCTGAGGGTGACGTCAGAGGCTCAAGGGTCGTGTCAGTCATGTAGACACGTCCCTGACCAGATATCCCTCCAAGTGACAGGCGCTTGACATTATTAGGGACCTGCCACGCTTTGCCATAAACAGGTGAAGTGTAACGGGAATCCCCCCCCCCCCCCGCCACACACACACACACACACATATCATTCTGTCACTTTATATAACTTGCTGACAAAACCCATGACCCTTCAGGCTTTTACGCCCTTAATGCATGAGTCATGAAAGCAAGCATGAACTACGCGTGCTTCCCAGTTGGGGGCTGTAAACGCTTTTGCGCTTCACCTTGCCCATGATGCAAGGGTGTGCCCAATAAACTAGCCCCCTCGCTGGGCAAATTAAAAATAAAAACAATATTAATATATAGACGTATATAAATGCGTCAGTCAGCTATATAGATATTAGTCCTGGCTATTTCACTGACTGACTGACTCCCTGATTAACTGACCAAATGATTAAATTGAACGACTGACCAACCAATTGACTGACTGCAAGACTGAGCAACTGACCAGTATTATTTAACAGCCAGGAAATACGTAACAGACTGGTTGACTGACTAACTGATTGGTAGACTAACTAACTGAGCAACTGACCAATTGATTAAAAGACTGATTGACTGACTAACTTACAGGCTGGCTAACTGACAGACTGACTTTTCGACTGAGAGAACTGTCTGACTCCCCCCTCCGAATGTTATGGTCAAGTCAGGTATTCGAGGTCGGGCAGGTAAAGGAGTGTGTACCTGTGTGGGCGTAAACTAATAATACCTGTGTATCTTAGGAGCTGGTCTTAAAGGACACGTATTATGAGAAGTTATTTATACATTCCTTGGGGTTAGGTTAGGTTAGTTCAAGTTAAATTTGGTCATTAGTGTGTGTGTGTGTGTGTGTAGACGGATATATATATACAAATGTGTTTGGGTGTATAGGGAAAAGGTATGAGTCAAAAAGCAAAGGTTAAACACATATACCTAGTTATTGAAACACACACACACACACACACACACACACACACACACACACCATCAAGCAACTGAGGTAAATATTTCCTCCCTCATCCACATGCACCTGGCTCTCAACATTCCCCCTCCCACACCTCCTCCTCCTTCCGGTTTTCCCTCTTCCCTGCTTCCCTATCTATCTTCCTTCCCCCCCCCCCCATCTCTTCCTTCCTTCGCCCTCTCTTCCTCCCTTCCTTCCCTTCATCCCTTCCTTCTTCCCTCCCCCTCTCTTCTGCTTCCATATCTACCTTCCTCTCCCCCCCCCTTTGTTTCTCCCTTCACCCCTTCCTTCCTCTCTCTCTCTACGTTTCTTCTCTTCCTCCTTCCTATCCTCCATCACTCCCTCCCTCCTATTGATCTATCAACCCAAAATCTCTCTCCTTCCCATCCATCTATATACTATCAGTCACCATTACTCCCCCCCCCTCCCTCCACCATCACTCCCTGCACCTCCCTCACTCCCTGCACCACCCTCCCTCCACCATCACTCCCTGCACCCCCCACTCCCTGCACCACCCTCCCTCCCTCCCTCACTCCCTGCACCACCCTCCCTCCACCATCACTCCCTGCACCCCCCTCACTCCCTGCACCACCCTCCCTCCATCATCACTCCCTGCACCACCTTCCCTCCATCACTCCCTGCACCACCCTCCCTCCACCATCACTCCCTGCACCACCCCCCCTCACTCCCTGCAAAATAAAGCCCTCAGAATTATCCTAGGATGTCCCATGAGCACTAAAGTACTTAATATGAGGAAAGAACTAGGTATACCCAGTGTTAAAGATAGAATAATTGAAGTCAACCTCATGATAGCCCTGAGGCTTCTGCGTGGTGATCCTGATAACATTGTTTCCTTAAAATTGCTAGAATGTATGAACCATGGGACTACTGAGTCTAAATGGATCCAAACTACAGCTACACATATGAAGATATTTGGACTAGACCACCTGTACAAAGTTGAGACACAACAGCGCTTCCTGCCACCCTGGCGGACAGTTCCCTTCGATATCACAATACCGACGTATCCGCCTAAAAAATTAATTATACAAAGCATTTATCTCCAACACACTGCCAAATTGAGAGCTCTTGAACACATACACACTCTACAGACTGATGATAATATCACACAGACCATCTACACTGATGGGTCTCTAAACACCGCCTGTGGGAGGGCTGGAAGTGCTATTGTTGTGACTCAACCTGACGGTAATATAATTGAGAAAGGAGTTAGAATTAACAACTGGGCATCCACTCTACAAACTGAATTAGTTGCCATACTCACAGCTATTAAATTCATTGAAACCACTTTTACTGACAGTCTCATCATCACTGACTCTCTATCCTCACTACTTGCCCTTGGTACCCTCGACTCAGGTTGTCACGCTCTTGTCTCTGAAGCCAGACACAAATATGCGTGCCTTGTTGACCGGGGTGTCAGGGTCAAACTGTTGTGGATCCCCTCTCACATAGGCCTCATAAAACATGACAGAGTTGATGCCCTCGCCAAACTCGCGTCTAACAAAGACACCGTTGAATACAATTTGGGTCTGTCAAAAAGAACCCTTAAAACTGTAATTAGGAAAGAACTTATTGATGAGTTTGACGCAAGTAGACAAGTGCAAACAGGCACTAGTCAATCCATAGTTTACCATGATGAGATGTATCAAGTGAAACACGTTTATGGAGCAAGTAACAAGATCACTAGATTACAAGATGTTGTAACAGCTAGATTAAGGTTAGGATATAAGTACCTTTGGCAGTATGTTCCTCAAGCAGATGTAAACAAAACTAAATGTAAAGTGTGTGGCCATACATATGGCCACACACTTGAACACTACGTCCTCGACTGTGTGAAGATAGAACCTTTTAGGGACAGGTCCAAGCACACTGTGTGTGAAATGGCACAACACTTCATCTCTAATGGCAAGATAGCCGACATATTAAGATTGTATCCACTTTTTTGCACTTAGTATCTATGTCAGTTCTCATGTACAGAACCAAATACGCAATGTGCTTGAATACCTCCCACGTAAATGTGAATAACAAAGTGTGAGGCCAGACATACTGCCTCACACGCCTGTTCTCACGCATTTGTGAATAAGTTACCCTTTATGTATAGAACTAAACAAATAATGTAAATGAAATACTGTGTAACTTTCAGTGCCATAATATCCTGACAACGGGGGTTAATTATTATGACCCTTTGTAAACCCTACTCTGTAATCCTTTTGCGCTACCGCTCACAGGATGAGTGTGGGGTGCACAATAAAGTAGCCGCTGCAAGCGGCAAAATCAAAATCAATCTGCACCACCCTCCCTCCACCATCACTCCCTGCACCCCCCCTCACTCCCTGCACCACCCTCCCTCCATCACTCCCTGCACCCCCCTCACTCCCTGCACCACCCTCCCTCACTCCCTGCACCACCCTCCCTCCACCATCACTCCCTGCACCCCTCCCCTCACTCCCTGCACCACCCTCCCTCCACCATCACTCCCTGCACCCCTCCCCTCACTCCCTGCACCACCCTCCCTCCATCACTCCCTGCACCCCTCCCCTCACTCCCTGCACCACCCTCCCTCCATCACTCCCTGCACCCCCCCTCACTCCCTGCACCACCCTCCCTCACTCACCTCACTCCCTACACCTCCCTCCCTGCATCACTCCCTCACATGCTACACCCCTACAGGTAATTATCCAGGTATTAAACACCGTGAGCAAAATGTACCAAATTCTCGGCAAATGGATAATAAAAAAAAATCCTTGGTTTTAGTAATGCAGGAAGACACACACACACACTCTCTCTCTCTCTCTCTCTCTCTCTCTCTCTCTCTCTCTCTCTCTCTCTCTCTCTCTCTCTCTCAAAGCGTAAAATCATGGCACACTTATTACATTTTGACGATTTCGGACACATTCGGCACAGGTGGATAGTAATACTGTACTTGACTGTGTGTGTGTGTGTGTGTGTGTGTGTGTGTGTGTGTCGTTATCCTCACCTCTCTCTGGCCTCTCACCTCCCCTTCCTCTCTCTCGTAACTCACTCACAACCCTCTCCTCCACCTCTCCCTCTTACCCCCCCCCCCACCCTCACCTTCATTCATTCATTCATTCATTCCTCTCCTCTGTATAACATCCCCCATCATATCTCTCTCTCTCTCTCTCTCTCTCTCTCTCTCTCTTTAATCAATCTCCCACCCCTCCCCCTTCTCCTCGTTCACCCTAATGAGAAGGTTTGGTCATAGAGAACATTCTACCAAGGAGGCTCTTGACCTAATGTTCCGGGGAGTGTCAGGTTAGGTTATGTTAGGTCAGGTTAGGTTAGGTCAGGTTAGGTTAGGTTAGCTTAGGTCAAAATCTAATACGTGTTTTGCTAGGAGATCAGTTTTCAAAGTCAAATTATATTGTGTGTTTAGCTAGGAGGGCAGTGTGTGTGTGTGTGTGTGTGTGTGTGTGTGTGTGTGTGTGTGTGTGTGTGTGTGTGTGTGTGTGTGTGTGTGTGTGTGTGTTCATTCAAAGTCAAAATCTAACCGAAATACACCCAGAATAAGAATTAGTACAGAATCAATCAGTTATCTTAATAGGAAGGGAGACAGTGCAAGGTTAACACTTTCTCATGTATACACCTGTGCCTCTACCTATATATACAGATTAATTACCTGGCCTACACACTTGGCCCAAGTAAACCACACCTGTGTCACTAATAGATAGGAGGGTCACGTAAAGCCAACACCTGGTATCAGACGACATAATGGTGTGACGTCAATACTAAATGGGGATGGTAATTGGGAACAAGGTAATTGGCGATGATTTTTCACTGTGTCTACCAGGAAAGGTAATTTAGTGAGTAGGAGCTGCAAAGGTAACAATATAATTCCAGGAGAGAAATCAGAACTTCCCATGTGATTGCAATACGAAAATAACAGACCAATTTATTATGGTTATTTGTCCATTTACAAAAGTATGCTAATATTGAGAGAGAGAGAGAGAGAGAGAGAGAGAGAGAGAGAGAGAGAGAGAGAGCATGACGTGAAGCCTCTCTCTCTCTACCTCCCGCCATCATCATCCATGTGTCTCCGAGTAACTCATTTACATAATGCTACGCCCAACCTTTCAAACTGTCTAAAAACTAAGATTATTTTTCTCTTAACACTAGACCCCCGTGGGCGGGCCGAGGCGAGCACTCTCTCTCTCTCTCTCTCTCTCTCTTTCACACACACACACACACTAAATGGAACTGGCCACTAGACTTATGGGGTAATTCACTTTGGACGTAGAGTTTAGTTTATAACGTTACCACTTTACTGTATCAATATTTCTCACACGATACAAAGAGAAAAATATCGCTCAGGTGGGTAAGGTTAGGTTAGGTTAGGTTAGGTTTGGTTTGGTTAGGTTAGGTTAGGTTAGGTTAGGTTAGGTTTGGTTTGGTTAGGTTAGGTTAGGTTAGGTTTGGTTTGGTTTGGTTTGGTTAGGTTTGGTTAGGTTAGGTTAGGTCCTTGTGTGATTTTATGTGGGATTACCTGAAGATTAACCACCTCACCTTATTTCACCTCCTGACGATTAACCTGCTTAATGCTAACCTAACCTAACCTAACCTAACCTAACCTAACCCAACCGTGTGTACTGATACAGGAACAACACAATACACACCTGGAGTCTCCCGTTAATAAGTGTTAGTACCTCTAATTAAAACAGAACCTGATAATAAAAAAAAACTCCATTAACATCATTTACCTTGACTGTTCCATTATTTCACGGTGTAGTTTTTAAAGGAAGAGAGAATCCTCGCCTGTATTTAACTGTGTATGTGTACTGATGAATAGTGTATAATAATTTACGTAAAAAACTTCATTAATAAGTTTATCCTACATTAAAATCTTAAAACCTTAAAAAAAGATAAATTAACATCACTTACTAGCTAGAAAAATGTTAAATATTCCTTTTTTTTTTATTGCTCTATTGATTATATTAACAAGGAAACAAAACCCACCTGACAACATTAACAAACTTTTCCCTTCATAAAATAAGATAAATTAACATTACTTATTGATCGTAAATATTCTTATCTTTAATAACATAAACAACAAAGAAACAACACAATCACACATCTCAATTGATTATTTTTCCTAGCATTAAAACAAAAATAAAATGCATTATCACTTGTTGCTGTTACCCCCAAAAAAAAATATAATCCAATTTTCAACAAAGAATTTCTGTTCATCAATTCAGTAGAGAGACAAGAACACAAAACAGCAACACACCACCGATTATTAGTTTTTCCTTGCATTAAAACCAAACAAACCAAACTTAACCAATCAGTACATTAACAGCTCCCACAACCTAAAAAAAAATAAAAAAAATCAATCATGAAAACAAAGACTTTCTGGTGGCCATCAAGTCACCTAATCATTATGCACTAACACAAAACACCTGGGCAAACACCTGGGCAGCTCCACTAATTAAAACTGTCACTACATTCATGTCAGTTGTGAAAAATATGATGCACGTCGACTTGTTCAATTACTTGGTCTATTTCTGCCTTCAAGTTGTAAGAGTTGAGAGAGAGGGAGTGATGGTTGAGGGAGGGAGGAAACAATCCATGAGAGGGAAAATTTAATGTTGGTTTTGTTATAATCAATCAATCTCTCTCTCTCTCTCTCTCTCTCTCTCTCTCTCTCTCTCTCTCTCTCTCTCTCTCTCTCATAGCAATTAAAGATGATGACCTCTATAAACAGACCAGGTGGGGTTGAATTATAAAGGTGACTGACTAGATGGGTTGGTTTAAAAAGTAACAAAGGTAATTGGCCAGGTAGGGAGGTTTATAAAGGTAATTGGCCAGGTAGGGAGGTTTATAAAGGTAATTGGCCAGGTAGGGAGGTTTATAAAGGTAATTGGCTAGGTAGGGAGGTTTATTAAGGTAATTGGCCAGGTAAGGAGGTTTATAAAGGTAACTGGCCAGGTTGGGAGGTTTATAAAGGTAATTGACCAGGTAGGAAGGTAAAGAAAATGGGGCCTAAGTGGACTAAAATAAACTATGACTGATGTTAATATTTAGATAACTAGCTGATGGATGGGTCCTCTCTCTCTCTCTCTCTCTTTCTCTCTCTCTGGCTATTTTTCTTTCTCTCTTTCACTCCCTCCTTCTGTCTGGCTCTCTGTCTCTCACCCCGGCTATCTATCTATCTATCTATCTATCTCTCTCGTAAATCCTACCCAAAATTCTTCACCCCGTGGATGTGTTTACACCTGGTCATCTTAATGTCGACTCCGGTTTAATCTGAACTTTACTTCCAAACATCTATTCAGAGATAAGAGTCAAGTCACGGGGGAAATTTTCCTCTTTAAGTGAAGACATGAGCATACCTCTAACTGATTTACTTAAGGGATCACCTGAAGATTAACGCCCCAACTTATTTCACCTGAAGATTAACGCCCCTAACGATGACGTAACCTAACGCTAACCTAATCTAACCCAACTTAACGCAAACCTAATCTAACCCAACCTAATCTAACCCAACCTAATCTAACGGTAACCTAACCTAACTTAACCTAATCTCCCAGGTAGCGTTAGGGTGTTTAATTATAAGGTGAAATGAACTGGGGTGGCTTATCTTCAGGTGATCCCATTTAAGTTACGGTTCAGAGGGATTTTCCAACACTTGGTACATTATATTTTCATCTTAAATAAATAATGAACGTTCTTGTGTTAATTTCCCCCTTTAACTAGATACGAGAAGACATCCAACTGGCTCCCTGAAGCTACGCGCAATGATGGTTTTTAAAAAGCCCCGTATAGTTAATTTTACCATTTAACTAGAGGTGTGAGGTATCTGATCGACTCAAATTAAATTTAAGTCACTAAGCTGGCAGTAAAAATACCGTCGAAACTACACAAAGACTAATTTAAAGGGAACAAATCATAAAAAAAAACATCAACCTTTGTAAATCCGGATTCAGATACACACAGACGAACGTAAACAAACTCAGCTGGTGATGATGTTCTTCTCACCCAGGCTGTTTAAAGCCATGTCTGTCCATCAGTCGGTACCCGCGACCGCCTTGTTAAATCTGTCTCACTCACGGGTGTTCAGACTTTAGAGATACGTTTGTTTGTCTGTCTGTTTTCCTCAAGTCCCCCACATCGCAAATGTTATAAATGTCACATTACGGGTCACCAAATACACACACACACACACACACCCAGGCGGCCACCTCCTCGACGATAACCAAAAGGATCTCGGGGAGTGACGTGTGACCCGGTTTTGATAATGGCCAGAGAAGAAAAAATAATCCGAAAATACTACCAGGTATATGGTCTGTTTGGTCCAGGGGGAGGGGAGGGGGGGGAAGAGGAGGCAGGGGGGAAGAGGGGGCAGATGGGGAAGAGGGGGAGACGGGGAGGAAGAGGGGAGGATTGGTCTGATTATATTGCGCGCGAGAGAGAGAGTGTCTACTATTAGACAACACATTATGCTTCCAATATCTTCCCAGGCGGTAGTACCTCACCTGTTTGGTAGCGGACTACTACCTGTCTGCTAAAATATACAGTACTGTAAATATATACCTATCTGGTTAGGTTAGGATGGGGTTGGTGCCAAGACCCAAATCATTGTCTATATTTCAAATATCCTGAAATACTATGTTTATATCCCCTGTAATACTGTGTAATACTCCCTATAACAAGTGATACCTTCTCGCCCTATGTAACACTACACTATTCCATAATACTGATAATGTTATGTAATGCTCTGTAATATCATGTAATACTCTACAACATGCTATAACAGTAGGTAATATCATGTAATACTCTACAACATGCTATAACATTAGGTAATATCATGTAATACTCTACAACATGCTATAACAGTAGGTAATATCATGTAATACTCTACAACATGCTATAACAGTAGGTAATATCATGTAATACTCTACAACATGCTATAACAGTAGGTAATATCATGTAATACTCTACAACATGCTATAACAGTAGGTAATATCATGTAATACTCTACAACATGCTATAACAGTAGGTATTAGGTAATATCATGTAATACTCTACAACATGCTATAACAGTAGGTAAGATCATGTAATACTCTACAACATGCTATAACAGTAGGTAATATCATGTAATACTCTACAACATGCTACAACAGTAGGTAATATCATGTAATACTCTACAACATGCTATAACAGTAGGTAATATCATGTAATACTCTACAACATGCTATAACATTAGGTAATATCATGTAATACTCTACAACATGCTATAACAGTAGGTAATATCATGTAATACTCTACAACATGCTATAACAGTAGGTAATATCATGTAATACTCTACAACATGCTATAACAGTAGGTAATATCATGTAATACTCTACAACATGCTATAACAGTAGGTATTAGGTAGTATCATGTAATACTCTACAACATGCTATAACAGTAGGTAAGATCATGTAATACTCTACAACATGCTATAACAGTAGGTAATATCATGTAATACTCTACAACATGCTACAACAGTAGGTAATATCATGTAATACTCTACAACATGCTATAACAGTAGGTAATATCATGTAATACTCTACAACATGCTATAACATTAGGTAATATCATGTAATACTCTACAACATGCTATAACAGTAGGTAATATCATGTAATACTCTACAACATGCTATAACAGTAGGTAATATCATGTAATACTCTACAACATGCTATAACAGTAGGTAATATCATGTAATACTCTACAACATGCTATAACAGTAGGTAATATCATGTAATACTCTACAACATGCTACAACAGTAGGTAATATCATGTAATACTCTACAACATGCTATAACATTAGGTAATATCATGTAATACTCTACAACATGCTATAACAGTAGGTAATATCATGTAATACTCTACAACATGCTATAACATTAGGTAATATCATGTAATACTCTACAACATGCTATAACAGTAGGTAATATCATGTAATACTCTACAACATGCTATAACAGTAGGTAATATCATGTAATACTCTACAACATGCTATAACAGTAGGTAATATCATGTAATACTCTACAACATGCTAAAACAGTAGGTAATATCATGTAATACTCTACAACATGCTACAACAGTAGGTAATATCATGTAATACTCTACAACATGCTATAACATTAGGTAATATCATGTAATACTCTACAACATGCTATAACAGTAGGTAATATCATGTAATACTCTACAACATGCTATAACAGTAGGTAATATCATGTAATACTCTACAACATGCTACAACAGTAGGTAATATCATGTAATACTCTACAACATGCTATAACAGTAGGTAATATCATGTAATACTCTACAACATGCTACAACAGTAGGTAATATCATGTAATACTCTACAACATGTGCTACAACAGTAGGTAATATCATGTAATACTCTACAACATGCTATAACAGTAGGTAAGATCATGTGATACTATGTAACCTTCCTCTACTACACTGTAACATTCTCCTATACTTTATAATATTACTCACTAACACGTTGTCTATATACGCGTTAGGGACCATTATAGAATATCGACCTATTTCTAGTTACTATTTATCTAATTATTTCTAGTTATTCTCTACCACTCCATTTCTAGTTTTTTTAATTATTTCTACTTATACTTTAAAAATTTCTAGTTCTTCATCTGTTAACTTGTTTCTAGTCACTTCTCTCTATTGCTTGTCAACTTATTTTCATCTTTCGTATTATCGTCTGTTTATGTTGTTATCGTTGTTTGCATTAGCACAGGTACCGGCATCATTATTTACTCTCATTAGCATATATTACTGACGATTACCTGCCGCCTCTCTCGTTGATATGCATGGAACCTGTGATTACCAGAGAGAGAGAGAGAAAGTGTGTGACCGTATCAACATACATGTGGGTCAGTGAGGCACAACGTGAAGGCTCAACATACGCAACACACAACATCAGCAACATAATATCCTAATGTGCAACTTAATCCCTGAGAGGTGCCAGTTAATGTTTATACCCACTGATTGGTCACAGGTGCACGTGTGATTATATATTCTCTATATTAATGTAATTGTAATTTTAAGAAGAATATTGTATCAATTTATACGTTTCGTAATTATACAAACATAACACAAGTTACGATGTAATATTAGAGCGAAAATTCCCAAATGGTAAAGTTTTCATAAAACCGTAATTAATTTTTCTCGTAATTGGATATACGAGAATGTATAGAAAAGTCTCGTTTAAGTTACGACACAAAAATGGCGGACCGTAACGAGTCTACCTGAACTCGATGTGTTAGGAGGACGAAATTAAAACGTAGGAACGTGTGTGAATCAGTTAATCAACTCGGTAACTAAGCTTTAACACGTAACTCACTATATATACACGTTACATATATTATAGGTCCAACTCGCCTCACTCTCTCGTGTTTACCGACATTACTCCCATTGATTTCCTAAAAAAAAAAAAAAAAAACACAAAATCCTTAACTTTCACAGCTTTAGTGTTGTTGGGTCGAGGGTTGTTAGTACTGGGAATAAAAAGTAATGCTAAACAAGTAAAAACAAATCCCCAGAGTTGTGTTCAAACTGTGAAAAAAGAGAAGAAAAAAAATGAAAAAACGGTGAAAAAAAATATATATAAAAACGTGAAAAAACATCTAGAGGATTGATAAACTGGTTGTGTCGAAGGCTGATAAATACTTGAAAAAAAAAAACACACAAGAATAATCGATACCAATTATTTTTGTTTTTTATGAGAGGATTACTACTAAGGTTCACACCCTCAATGTATAGTATTATTAACATGGTGGGCTGACGCTACTCGGGAGAAAACTGTTTCTTTTTATAGGATTATTGTCGGTGAAGGCGTGAAGGTCATTGTATCAAGTGTGACCAACAGCTGTACCGTGTGTGTGTGTGTTTCATCTAGCCACCTGCTGCCTCTCTCCTTAACCAACCACTAGACGTAACAACCCCTCCACCACCCACCACTAACTTCTCCCTCTCTCTCTACCACCTACCCAACCACCCCACCCACATCGTCCACTAATCTCCCCATCTACCCCCCACAGGAGCCGGGTGCGGGCGTGCCGTCGCAGGATGTTGGCGGAGGTAGCCGTGGGTGAGGGGCTGGAAGAGACCAAGGAGGAGAGCGGAGGAGTGTGTCAGCTGCTGTGTAACTGTGCCAAAAGCATAAACTTCAGCATGGCAGACACGCTGCTCACCGTGCTGTGTGAGAAGAATGTGAACTGCACAGCCCTGGACAACCAGCCCGGGGCCACCATCATCTCACCTATCCTACTCTCCCTCACCGGCGTCGCAGGTGAGTCTCGATCCAGGCTAAAGGTCGTTAAAAGGTCATCATTATATCCCCTATCCTAGCTGGAAGAGTAAGAGGCAGTGTGTTATACAGAAAGCTTTGTCTCCCATGATTTATAGTTGTTGCTGGACTATTGTAATTACTGCTCCTGTTCTGCGCTGAAAGACCTTAGTTGTTGAAGCATATTATAACACCAACTACACTGCTCTTGCTATTCCATCAAAGGACGCCACAATGTCTCCTATCCTCAGTGTTAGACTGGAGATAAATATATTTCCATCTATTCTATTGGAGCTGTAATCTCGCCACTCCTTAGTGGAAAATAAAATAGGAGCATCTTTCTAACCAGTTCAGTCACAATTGTATGTCTGATCTATTCCTCAGAGGACTTACGAGTGAGTAAAAATATCTTTGCGTTCAAATCAACCAAAGGCTCTTGTCCAGTATTGTTAGGAGAAATCCTTGGGTTTTATTACCAGATCCTGAGTCAGTGTACAGACAAACATCCCTGGACACCCTCCAGCACCAGCTAACTCTGGGTGGAGCTCATATCCAGAGACTCTCTTCTGCCCCTCAGTGATGTTTTATTCTTTAGAGGCGCAACAGGTAAGTTGCGCTGGTCATCTATCCAGTGTGTGTGTGTGTGTGTGTGTGTGCGTGTGCTCTTTTCAAGAGTATGACATTCTTCTCTCCCACAGGACAAATCTGGGCGCTCTACTACCTGTACACGACCACACGCCCAACACATTCCCGCACAGTGTTCTTCGTCCTGCTGAGTACCCTCATCTGGACCGATCTGGTGGGCAAGATCATCACAACAGGACCGGCTCTCGCAGCTTACGTCAAGGGCGAGTGGGTCGGAGGGGTCAGTATCTATGGGTTGAGGTGTTGGATATGGTACCGCAAGGGGTAGTCTAAGTGTCGCTACTGTTTACTCTTTTACTACTGCTACGCCTATAATCTGTTCATTAGGGTCAGTTAGTACCAAAGCAGTCGAGTAGTTGACGGACGGGCATGGGAAAAGTCACTACAGTTCTTTATTATTTAATCTATCGTATTTATATTCCGATATTTTAAGGGATAATGACTCTTCCTTGTTGCTCGAAGGATGTCGTTGGGTGCTGGAGAGAGAGAGAGAGAGAGAGAGAGAGAGAGAGAGAGAGAGAGAGAGAGAGAGAGAGAGAGTTTGTGTACATTACTGCCGTGAAGAGCGTGAGATAGTTTTCAAAAGATTATCCGTGGGAAGCCGCTGACTGTAGACGTTAAAAGATAAGTTAAGGACAAATAACACGGACTTTCGCTCTCTTTCTTTATCTTTCTCTCTCTGTCTGAGTCTCTGTTACTGTCTGCCCGCGTGTCTGTGTCTGTATGATTGTGTCTGTCTCTCTCTCTGTATGCCTATCTGTTGCTCTCTCCCCATTACTGTATTTTGACTCCTTAAAAACACCGAAAAATAAACAAATAAACAAATACACAAATAAATAAATAAATAAAATAGTCGACATCCTCCCCGCTATACTTTTCCATGTTCCTAATGTTAACCGGGAATTTCTAGGAAGCCGTATTATCAACAGTATTTCAGCCCCTCACACACACACACACACACACACTCCTTCCATTTTTTCTCAACTTATGAAAGCGTCTACTAATCGTTTGGCACAATGACTAGCGGTCGACCAGGCACTTGGCATTACATCAGGCATTATTCCGCGATTCACTGATCATTAGGGCAAATTCACACTTTCAAAGGTGTTTGGTCAAATGGAATTCAGTTCTATTGGGTCTAGAGTCTAATGGTTTTCCAATAACAATATGACTTACTCTTACTGTTTAGGTTAGGTTAGGACTGGGGCCTATTAGGTCTCTTACCTATTAGTTCTGTACCTATTAGGTCTCAAGCTATTTGGACTGAAACCTATTAGCAGTGAGCCCCATTAGGAGTGGAATCCATTTTAATGTGGGCTCCATTAGATGTGGGCTCCATTAGGCCAGGAAAGGTTCTCCTCTCACCCCCTGGAGCGTGAGTTACCGACACAGCCAAGACACAGTGCTTGGACACTAACCACCTGCTCTCTTGGGTCTGTACTATCATTAAGTCAAGGTATTAACACGAGCTAAACACCGCAGCTTCTACTCGGGACATTACCTATAGGGACCACTTAACGCTTGTGTGTGTGTGTGTGTGTGTGTGTGTCACTTTTTCTCGTTGCATGCTGAAAACAAATACATCTGTACCTAATAAGAAGCCCCCGCTAATACTAATCTCTCTCTATCTCCAAGAACTCACTAACACACTCATACTAATTTAACCTTTGATCTGCGTCAGTTCTGGGAGATACAGCTCAACTACTACCTCTACTCCGGCCAGTCTCACAACAAAGGCTGACAACAAATGAAATACACAAAAGGCGTAGCTCAGACCCGGAACCCGAACAGGATCTGAATTTTCTTTGTAATGCAGTGGAGAATTAGGTTCAGGTTGTGGAGGTTAGATTAGGTTAGGTTATAGGTATACAAAGAGGCTGTGTAAACGGCACTGCACTCAACCGCCTTCACTTCCCCAACTGTAAAGTCAGGTGCAAATTGATAAACGGGTGAGGTAGAGGTGCCCTGGACTCGAACCATCGACCCTTAAGGAGTGTTGGCGAGTGATATATCCACTTGGCCACCACCGCACCCCTTCCGCTGTTGTAACTTTATTTTAAATAATGTTACAACGACACAACAAACGCCATTAACAATTGTATGGTAATCCCAGCAACACAAGGTTTCTCAAGTATACGAAAGTCTCTCAATTGACACCATTAATGCAACACAATAAATCGGACAAAACCATTTGGAAACAGACAAAACGTACCGACCTAACCTAACCTAACCAGCTACAGGTAGAGACGGACACAGGTACAGGTAGAGACGGACACAGGTACAGGTAGAGACGGACACAGGTACAGGTAGAGACAGACACAGGTACAGGTAGAGACGGACACAGGTACAGGTAGAGACGGACACAGGTACAGGTAGAGACAGACACAGGTACAGGTAGAGACAGAGACAGACACAGGTACAGGTAGAGACGGACACAGGTACAGGTAGAGACAGAGACAGACACAGGTACAAATAGAGACAGAGACAAACACAGGTACAGACAGACACAGGTACAGACAGACACAGGTACAGGTAGAGACAGACACAGGTACAGGTAGAGACAGACACAGGTACAGGTAGAGACAGACACAGGTAGAGACAGACACAGGTACAGGTAGAGACAGACACAGGTACAGGTAGAGACAGACACAGGTACAGGTAGAGACAGACACAGACACAGGTAGAGACAGACACAGGTACAGGCAGAAACAGACACAGGTACAGGTAGAAACAGACACAGGTACAGGTAGAAACAGACACAGGTAGAGACGGACACAGGTACAGGTAGAGACAGACACAGGTACAGGTAGAAACAGACACAGGTACAGGTAGACACAGGTACAGGTAGAGACAGACACAGGTACAGGTAGAGACAGACACAGGTACAGGTAGAGACAGACACAGGTACAGGTAGAGACAGACACAGGTACAGGTAGAGACAGACACAGGTACAGACAGACACAGGTACAGGTAGAGACAGACACAGGTACAGGTAGAGACAGACACAGGTACAGGTAGAGACAGACACAGGTAGAGACAGACACAGGTACAGGTAGAGACAGACACAGGTACAGGTAGAGACAGACACAGGTACAGGTAGAGACAGACACAGGTACAGGTAGAGACAGACACAGGTAGAGACAGACACAGGTACAGGTAGAGACAGACACAGGTAGAGACAGACAGGTACAGGTAGAGACAGACACAGGTACAGGTAGAGACAGACACAGGTACAGGTAGAGACAGACACAGGTAGAGACAGACACAGGTACAGGTAGAGACAGACACAGGTACAGGTAGAGACAGACACAGGTACAGGTAGAGACAGACACAGGTAGAGACAGACACAGGTAGAGACAGACACAGGTACAGGTAGAGACAGACACAGGTACAGGTAGAGACAGACACAGGTACAGGTAGAGACAGACACAGGTAGAGACAGACACAGGTACAGGTAGAGACAGACACAGGTACAGGTAGAGACAGACACAGGTACAGGTAGAGACAGACACAGGTACAGGTAGAGACAGACACAGGTACAGGTAGAGACAGACACAGGTACAGGTAGAGACAGACACAGGTACAGGTAGAGACAGACACAGGTACAGGTAGAGACAGACACAGGTACAGGTAGAGACAGACACAGGTAGAGACAGACACAGGTACAGGTAGAGACAGACACAGGTAGAGACAGACACAGGTACAGGTAGAGACAGACACAGGTACAGGTAGAGACAGACACAGGTACAGGTAGAGACAGACACAGGTACAGACAGACACAGGTACAGGTAGAGACAGACACAGGTACAGGTAGAGACAGAGACAGACACAGGTACAGGTAGAGACAGACACAGGTACAGGTAGAGACAGACACAGGTACAGGTAGAGACAGACACAGGTACAGGTAGAGACAGACACAGGTACAGGTAGAAACAGACACAGGTACAGGTAGAGACAGACACAGGTAGAGACAGACACAGGTACAGGTAGAGACAGACACAGGTACAGGTAGAGACAGACACAGGTACAGGTAGAGACAGACACAGGTACAGGTAGACACAGGTACAGGTAGAGACAGACACAGGTAGAGACAGACACAGGTACAGGTAGAGACAGACACAGGTAGAGAACAGGTACAGACAGACACAGGTAGAGACAGACACAGGTACAGGTAGAGACAGACACAGGTACAGGTAGAGACAGACACAGGTACAGGTAGAGACAGACACAGGTAGAGACAGACACAGGTAGAGACAGACACAGGTACAGGTAGAGACAGACACAGGTAGAGACAGACACAGGTAGAGACAGACACAGGTACAGGTAGAGACAGACACAGGTAGAGACAGACAGACACAGGTACAGGTAGAGACAGACACAGGTAGAGACAGACACAGGTAGAGACAGACACAGGTACAGGTAGAGACAGACACAGGTAGAGACAGACACAGGTACAGGTAGAGACAGACACAGGTAGAGACAGACACAGGTACAGGTAGAGACAGACACAGGTACAGGTAGAGACAGACACAGGTACAGGTAGAGACAGACACAGGTACAGGTAGAGACAGACACAGGTAGAGACAGACACAGGTAGAGACAGACACAGGTACAGGTAGAGACAGACACAGGTAGAGACAGACACAGGTACAGGTAGAGACAGACACAGGTACAGGTAGAGACAGACACAGGTAGAGACAGACACAGGTACAGGTAGAGACAGACACAGGTACAGGTAGAGACAGACACAGGTACAGGTAGAGACAGACACAGGTAGAGACAGACACAGGTACAGGTAGAGACAGACACAGGTACAGGTAGAGACAGACACAGGTAGAGACAGACACAGGTAGAGACAGACACAGGTACGTAGAGACAGACACAGGTAGAGACAGACACAGGTACAGGTAGAGACAGACACAGGTAGAGACAGACACAGGTACAGGTAGAGACAGACACAGGTACAGGTAGAGACAGACACAGGTACAGGTAGAGACAGACACAGGTACAGGTAGAGACAGACACAGGTACAGGTAGAGACAGACACAGGTAGAGACAGACACAGGTAGAGACAGACACAGGTACAGGTAGAGACAGACACAGGTACAGGTAGAGACAGACACAGGTACAGGTAGAGACAGACACAGGTAGAGACAGACACAGTACAGGTAGAGACAGACACAGGTACAGGTAGAGACAGACACAGGTACAGGTAGAGACAGACACAGGTAGAGACAGACACAGGTACAGGTAGAGACAGACACAGGTAGAGACAGACACAGGTACAGGTAGAGACAGACACAGGTAGAGACAGACACAGGTAGAGACAGACACAGGTACAGGCAGACACAGGTACAGGTAGAGACAGACACAGGTACAGGTAGAGACAGACACAGGTACAGGTAGAGACAGACACAGGTAGAGACAGACACAGGTACAGGTAGAGACAGACACAGGTACAGGTAGACAGACACAGGTACAGGTAGAGACAGACACAGGTAGAGACAGACACAGGTACAGGTAGAGACAGACACAGGTAGAGACAGACACAGGTACAGGTAGAGACAGACACAGGTACAGACAGACACAGGTACAGGTAGAGACAGACACAGGTACAGGTAGAGACAGACACAGGTACAGGTAGAGACAGACACAGAGACAGGTACAGGTAGAGACAGACACAGGTACAGGTAGAGACAGACACAGGTACAGGTAGAGACAGACACAGGTAGAGACAGACACAGGTAGAGACAGACACAGGTACAGGTAGAGACAGACACAGGTACAGGTAGAGACAGACACAGGTAGAGACAGACACAGGTACAGGTAGAGACAGACACAGGTACAGACAGACACAGGTACAGGTAGAGACAGACACAGGTACAGGTAGAGACAGACACAGGTACAGGTAGAGACAGACACAGGCACAGACAGGTACAGGTAGAGACAGACACAGGTACAGGCAGACACAGGTACAGGTAGAGACAGACACAGGTACAGGTAGAGACAGACACAGGTACAGGTAGAGACAGACACAGGTACAGGTAGAGACAGGTACAGGTACAGGTAGAGACAGACACAGGTACAGGTAGAGACAGACACAGGTACAGGTAGAGACAGACACAGGTACAGGTAGAGACAGACACAGGTACAGGTAGAGACAGACACAGGTACAGGTAGAGACAGACACACAGGTAGAGACAGACACAGGTACAGGTAGAGACAGACACAGGTACAGGTAGAGACAGACACAGGTACAGGTAGAGACAGACACAGGTACAGGTAGAGACAGACACAGGTACAGGTAGAGACAGACACAGGTACAGGTAGAGACAGACACAGGTACAGGTAGAGACAGACACAGGTAGAGACAGACACAGGTACAGGTAGAGACAGACACAGGTAGAGACAGACACAGGTAGAGACAGACACAGGTACAGGTAGAGACAGACACAGGTACAGGTAGAGACAGACACAGGTACAGGTAGAGACAGACACAGGTAGAGACAGACACAGGTACAGGTAGAGACAGACACAGGTAGAGACAGACACAGGCACAGGTAGAGACAGACACAGGTACAGGTAGAGACAGACACAGGTAGAGACAGACACAGGTACAGGTAGAGACAGACACAGGTACAGGTAGAGACAGACACAGGTACAGGTAGAGACAGACACAGGTACAGGTAGAGACAGACACAGGTAGAGACAGACACAGGTACAGGTAGAGACAGACACAGGTACAGACAGACACAGGTAGAGACAGACACAGGTACAGGTAGAGACAGACACAGGTACAGGTAGAGACAGACACAGGTAGAGACAGACACAGGTACAGGTAGAGACAGACACAGGTACAGACAGACACAGGTACAGGTAGAGACAGACACAGGTACAGGTAGAGACAGACACAGGTACAGGTAGAGACAGACACAGGTACAGGTAGAGACAGACACAGGTAGAGACAGACACAGGTACAGGTAGAGACAGACACAGGTACAGGTAGAGACAGACACAGGTACAGGTAGAGACAGACACAGGTACAGGTAGAGACAGACACAGGTACAGGTAGAGACAGACACAGGCACAGGTAGAGACAGACACAGGTAGAGACAGACACAGGTACAGGTAGAGACAGACACAGGTAGAGACAGACACAGGTACAGGTAGAGACAGACACAGGTAGAGACAGACACAGGTACAGGTAGAGACAGACACAGGTAGAGACAGACACAGGTAGAGACAGACACAGGTACAGGTAGAGACAGACACAGGTAGAGACAGACACAGGTAGAGACAGACACAGGTACAGGTAGAGACAGACACAGGTAGAGACAGACACAGGTAGAGACAGACCACAATAACTCAGCCAGACCAGCACCAGTATTAAGGGAAGAACCGCTACTCGTTACTATGACGGCGTTAAGGCCTGGGCGATAAGACAGCAAGATGACGTTCATAAATACAAGGTAACTGCTGGTAGTTAGCCTAATGGTGGCTCAAGGAAATAACCTCACCTGCCTGGCCTCTCACTCTCTCCAGCACACACCTCAGTTAACTTCTTAGGAATTTTTTTCTGTGGCCTCGTGACCTCTTTTGTGATATATGTATGACCTCTGAATGACCTCCGAGTGATGATCATCGGTTCCTCTTCGTCGTTATCTTCCTCTTTATTATCTCTCCCCCCCCCCTCTCACTCTTTCCGTGTGTGACCTCCTTCTCTTCCTCCTTCGCCTCCTCCTCTCATTCTAGCCTCAGCCTTTTCCTTCTATTCCATCATCCATCTTCTTCACACTCCTTACTATCCCCTATCCCCGAGCCTCGCTTTTCTCATTCCCTTCTTCATCTCCTCCCATTCCCTCCACACTATACCTCATCTCCCTCCTTCCCTTTGGCCTCCCGCTCACCCTCCCTCCCTCCTCATCCTTCCTTCCCCCCAATACCCCCTCCAGGATGATCCAGTCTCCACCTCACACGGTCTCCTTCATTGCCTTGTCTCCTTGTCTGTCAGAGTCATGAGTCACTACTGACCCACCCATTACCCGTCAAACACACACACACACACACACACACACACACACACATACATACAGGCGTGTATGTATGTATATATATATATATACAGTATATATCTATATATATATATATATATATATATATATATATATATATATATATATATATATATATATATATATATATATATATATATGCAAGTAAATCACTGTAGGTGCGCGTGATCTAGGTATATGCTGATAACCACCAGGAAAGAAGAAAACACGAAGTTCCAAGCGCTTTCGTGTATTCACATCTTCAGGGGTGAGTACAGACTAGTCTGTACTCACCCTGAAGATGTGAATTACACGAAAGCGCTTGGGAACTTCGTGTTTTCTTCTTTCCTGGTGGTTATCAGCATATATATATATATATATATTATATATATATATATATATATATATATATATATATATATATATATATATATATATATATATACTCGTTTCTTCACCAGCTTTCAATGTGTAACTTCCACGCGTTCGCCATGATGCTGACCAGCTTGGTGACACATCTCCTCGTGTCGACCATGGCCGTGGAGAGATTCATTGGCATCCGACACGGCTACTTCTACAACAAGAACATCACCACGTCCAGGACCAAGTGAGTACTGTTGTCTGTTCTCGTTTGCGTGTGTGTGTGTGTGCGCGCGAGCATGTGTGTGCGCGCGGGCGTCTAGTGTGGCAGCATTATGTTAGTGTTCTGGTGCAACCATTGCTTGCTTCCTCTCGCTTTCACCTACCGCCGCTGGCTAGTCCTTATGGTGAACAGGGAAGTTACTTGCATAAGTCTTCCCCTGGCAGCACACACTCTCTTCACCATCAAGACTCCTGCTCTGCCCCTTCGTGGCAACACACGGTAACTGGGTGCCTCGTGGGCCCAGGCTAGACCAGCAGGGGAGCTCGGAGCAGGAGTGGGCCCCAGAGAGACGGTGCATAGGCCCACTAGCATGTGGACACGTCCTGGCGCCTACCACCCACTTTGCTGCCTTGCGGATTAGCCTTGATAGTTACAAGGTTACGTGTATAAACCCCCAAACGAAATATCTGCGGTGGAGCCTCGCATCAGACAGACATGCTTACAGAGCTCCAACAAGACCCCAACGGCGGAAGAGGTGACTAACACGGGAACCCAACGACTAATAAAAAAAATAATGGTTGCCCCTCGTGTAACGAGGATGGCCGGCCCAATAGCCACCAAGACGTGAATTTGTTTATGGTTTAGAAGTTGTCACCAACACAACAACCAAGCTCTATGTTAACGAGCTGCATGACCCAGTGTCAAGGAATAATCCGAGAAGACCGGACAACTCGAAAACTGCACTGGCTAATCATTACCCCGGAGCACGATCCGCAAATCGATTAACACCCAGGCTCCCAATTACTGTTGGGTAGACAGAGAAAAATGGCGTAAAGAAACTTGTCGATAGTTTCACCCAACGACTACACCGGGGGACGAAAGCAATGCAAGATGGACAGGTTACTTAGGCGAAACCCAACAAACTGGGCTATTGGTAGTCCACTGCAACTCTCCCTCTCCCCAGTCGTTGAAGCTACCTGCACCACTGGATCAGGAAAAGGGAGAGCCAAGAAGCGTGATTGCAGCCTGCACTTCTATCTCACCAAAAAATCATTTCACGCGCAACCATCATCCAGCTCATCACACTTCTCATCATTATCAAAACCCCTAAACCCCTAAAATTCCTATGGCGACAGACGAATGGTGACGGGGACAAGCAGAGATGACTGCCGGGAGTCTGTAGTGGCAACTATCCACATGAGCGGCTCAGATACGATGGTCGTTTATGCACTGGGGTCTTGAGAGGATTATGTCGGGTGTTGTGGCACTGGCACGTCTGATCAATGTCGGGAAATCTGGCCCGAGGTGTTGCAGTTTTCCCCTTCTGATGTTGTCATACAGCGCCACACCGACGTTCTTTTCATTACCGTGTCCCAATGCGCGCCACGCCATACTAGGACACGGTAATGAGAACAACGTCGGTGTGGCGCTGTATGACAACATCAGAAGGGGAAAACTGCAACACCTCGGGCCAGATTTCCCGACGTTGATCAGACGTGCCAGTGCCACAACACCCGACATAATCCTCTCTAACAACGAGGCCGTCCTGAACAGGCACGTTACCGCCGGACCCATCAGTACCAGCGATCACCTGCCAGTCGTCGTGACGCTCTCATCCAATCCCATTATGATCCCCGCCAACATCAGGTCAAACCTCAAACGGGCAGACTGGGACTCCTTCAAGGAGTCTCTCAGTCTCAAGCAGGGGAGAAACTTGGAAGAAGCCAGCCCCAGTGACATCGACGACTCGGTCGAACAATGGTATAAGGATGTGAAGACGGAGATGGACAACAACATCCCGACCACCAGTTACAGGACCATTCCCCATCCTCACACTAGTCACCAGCTGTGGCAGCTCAGTGTCCAGTACGCTCACGTGAGACAGTTAGCCAGTATCCGCGGGTGGACGCAGGAGCTGAGAGACCGGTACCGAGAGCTACAGACGGACATCCAGCACGAGAGCAAACGTCTACATGAACAAAAGTGGGCCGCCTTGGTGTGGGAGGCAGCCAACAATTACCGTGATTCTGCTGCCTTCTGGAAAGGGATCAAGCGACTGATGGGTTCCACCTCCAGCACGGTCCCTTACCTGCTCAACCAAAACAACGTAAAAATATTCGAGGAAGAAAACCAAGAACAACTACATCGGCGATATTTACGAAAGATCTTTACCATTAGTGAACAGGAGAACGAGGGCTTCGACAGGGAGTTTGAGGAGGACATTTTAGGTCAGTTGCAGGACCATCAGCACCTGCTCCAGCCGCTCCCACGGGCTGACTTCACTAGACTGGTGGACGGAAGCTACCTGACGGAGCGCATAGTTCCTGCAGATGTGTCAGCCGTCATAAAAGGGTTTAAAAACAAATCACCTGGTCAAAGTCACATTAACAAGAAGATCCTGGCTCAACTCCCCGACAACATGATAGAGAGGGTTGCTCATATATGCAACGCCTGCCTCGCCTCTGGATACTTCCCTAAGATGTTCAAAATTGCCGTTATTCGCCTCATACCAAAAGCAGGGAAGCCTCCAAACAAAGTCGAAAACTGTCGACCAATATCGCTGCTGGAGGTACCTGCCAAAATATTCGAAAAAATAGTCAACAAGCGATTGCGGATATATCTGGAGGACGAAGACGTGCATAATCCCCGCCAGTTCGGCTTCCGCCAGTACAAAGGCACATCCACCGCCATAGCTCAGGCCTACGAGCAGATCGCCAATGCCATGACTGGCCGCCTGCAGTGCAATATAGTACTGAGGGACGTCAGCAAGGCGCTTGACAAAGTTTGGCACGCAGGGCTGCAGTATAAGATCATACGACTGGGGCTACCCGAAAATCTGACGCGCCTGCTGTGTAACTTCATTATGGACCGCAAAGCCAAAATCAAGATGCAAGAACATTTTGGAGAAGAATTCTCACTATCGAGCGGCGTGCCTCAGGGCTCTTGTCTCTCACCAACCCTTTACACACTCTACACGGCTGACCTGCCACCCCCAATCGTCGGCAGCAAGTACGTCATGTATGCCGACGATGTAACACAGATCGTCACCTGCCCAGGAAGGTCCACAGCAAGGATGGCGCGACTCACTGCTCGGGCAATAGAGGAGATCTCGGAGTATGAAAATAAATGGAAAATAAAAACAAACAAAACGAAATTTGAGGTCATACCCATAGCCAAATTCAAGCCGGCCCCATTGATGATCGACGACGAAGAGATTGAGTACTCTAAACAAGGCAGGTTGCTCGGCCTCATCAAGTCTCGGACGGGCATCATTCCCCACGTGAAGGACAGACTAAATAAAGCCAAAGTCGCCGCAGTCAAATTAAAACGTTTTAAATTGATGCCTGAGAAGATACAAGTTCACCTGTACAAGGCGCTGGTGAGGCCTGTGTTGGAGTACCCATCTATACCACTCGTCACACTCGGGAAGACTAGACTACAACAACTACAGAGCTTCCAAAACAAGTGTTTGAGATCAGCTAGTGGCCAAGCGCCACCCTACCAGGAGACAGTGGAAACCATCCACCTAAGAAATAAAACAGAGGCCCTCAACTTCAGGTTCCATCGCCTAGGGAAGAAGGTTTGGTACAAGCTCCTGGACGACCCTCACAGCCCAGACCATCTACGCGGGGAAGACATCAACGGAGGGAGACCCCACGCCTGGTGGCCCCGGAGTCTGCCCGCACTACAACAACCCAACCCGCGACTCATCTATGTCCGCCACAGTGATTCACCTTAGATTAAAACTTAGATGATATAAATTCACATTTAACAAGTCACAATCAAGTGAGTCCATAACGTAATACAGTATAAGATGTTAATAAACTTGTAATTGTAAAATCAATCTAGTCATTGTCTACTAAAACAACCATTGTGCAACCTCATTATAAATCCTAGGTTAGCTTAGTTAGCCAACAAACTCTGTAATATGTAAAACAAGGGGTGTCGTCCCCCTCTGTTTAACTCATTAAACTTCTTTTCCAACCTTTGCCCCCACGACTATATGTTGTGACTTCTCCATCCCTCATGTCTGGCTGTGCCTTGAGCCCCAGCATGACTTCCATCCTTTCCCCACCTTAACCTTAAAAAAAAAAAAAAAAAAAAAAAAAATAAATAAAAAGGCAGGTATCAGAGTAATCCAGTCCTTTCTGTGCGACTGAGCAACCCTTTCCAGGAGCCACTCAGCTCACCACAGCCCTTCCAGCACTAAATGTAGCCTTCCACACGTGCACCATCTATGGACGGCCCTGCCGGTCCCTTATCGGCCTCTCGAGTCACCTTAGAGCTCACCAACGAAGGTGACATCTCTAATAATTCATATCATTGTATCACAGCAAGGTAGCGTGTGTGTGCGCGCGCGCCATGCTAATAAGTAGCAATAACGATAATAATTCATACGCATGTCTCCTTTTTAATCCAAACCAGGACGATCATGTAGATAATTATAATACAAACAACAAATGAACGTCCTCATTACTAACCTAACCGTGTGTCAGCATATTGGTTACGTTAAGGTAGTGAACGACGACTTAAATGAACAGGAGCAAATTTTACCAATAAAGATGAACTAATTTTCAAGATACAACACTAAAACAAAAACTTACTCTTATTTTACAAAAAAGTCACTGGTGTTTTAAGGTTTAATGGGACGGTTAAGTAGCGTGGCCAACATGTATACACAGTATATAAAACAATGCTCAAGGCGTACTGTACCTTCTTCAGTGTCAGGTCATCAGCTGAGTCAACAGGGACTAGTGTCACTTACGGGAGACTTAAACTGCTTCGGTACAATCACCTTCATCTTGTTGTTTCTTTAAAATCAATGTTATTTTTCTTTGGGTGGGAACGACTATAGATTCAAGCACGATTTAGTTACCTCTCCGGACTCTTAAGATGCTCGTATGACACTAGGCTGGCGGAGAATGGAGTACCTAGCTATACAGTTGAGGAGATAAAAGCAGTCAGGTACAGTGGTGGTTACTCTGCTTCCATGTACCACCGAAGATGTTCATTGTGCTCACCTGCCGAACTTATCCATAGAAATCCTCTCATTATAATTTGGAAAATAAAAAAATAGGTTTTAATAGAAAAGCAGTATGTAAGTGTGTGTTAATATACAAGAAATATATAACAGTAGTACAATAGTGTGTCTGTATCACACTATATACTTTATATATTAACGTATGTCAGTGTAGACACCATTTATATCCTCAGGGTGAAGCAATAAGTACGACAACACCCGTATAAAAAACTAAATAAAAAAAAATAATAAAGTTTCTCAAAAGTGTAGTAACCAACAGGGCCATACATATAAAAGTAGGTAAGTAAACTTGACACACACTTATAAAGTTGGCAATGAATTATTAGAGTTAAGGCGTACTTGTGTAAATCAGCAGCTATTTGACAGTAACCTCATAAGAGTCGACACACACTTATAAGAGTCGAAGAACACAGTGGCGCCAGGTGACTCTACAGGGACCACAGCTTCAGTTTATACAGGTGTGAACTATACACCCCTGAACCTCACCTTGTCTACCTTATGTGGGGGGTATTTAGGACGGACGGACACACACACACACACACACACACACACACACACATACACACACACTTCATAACCCCCTGTGGATGAAAATAACACTGAATAAACTACACTGTGAGGAGAGACACACTCAAGAAACAAAGACACACTCAACAAATACACACATTACTTTAGTGAAAAAAAGAACCCAGATCGATAAATTAAATATTGACGTGTGCAAATGTAAGGAATCGTTTTTTTTTTCTTCACTGTCTGACTAAAATTAACTCAAAATATATTACGTGTGCTGAGGACATTGAACAAAGTACCACTCCGGAAGTTCAGACACTTTCAAGTAAACGAAAACAGCTTTATGTTTTTTTTCTGAGGTTATTTACAGCTTAAAATAACTGGAAAATCGTGTGTAAAGAGCATTAACTAAACACACACATGGGTACTTAAATAATGGGGGAGCTCACACACACACACACACATGAAGGGGTCCCCAAATTAGGGTGAACTGAAGTGCTTTTAATTAAATGATTTATAGTTCAGTAACACCACTCATGCAACACGGCCTCCCCCCCCCCCCTCTCTCTCTCTCTCTCATTTATTATCTCTTTTTTTTACCTTCTCCTGCACTTTACCCCTTCCTTCCTTCCTTCCTTCCTCCTCTTTATTTTCCTTTCCATCCCTCTCTCTTTCCTTTCATCTTTCTATTTTTCTACTTCTCTTCCCCTCCTCTCTCCCTTCCACCATTCTTCTCTCTCTGGCTCCTTCCCCTCTCCGTCTCCCTCCTTCCTCCCCCTGACTCCCGCCCTTCCCTCGTGAATTTAACGCCCACCTCCTGTGAGAGACAGCACAACAGGGAGGCAGGAAGGGAAGAAAAAATGGGAGGAGGAAAGTAAAAGAATAAAAGGAGGGACGATTGAGAAAAGGAAATGAGAGAGAGAGAAAAAGAGAAAGAGAGAGAGAGAGAGAGAAAGAACAATTACTTCGTTCGTACAATGTGTAATAGTACAAATTAACGAACTGGGGTCAATTACTACATTCAAGGGTCTAATACTATCAAGAACAGTAATGGGGTGCACGACGCCATTTACAATGACCTTCTTGCCCTGGTCTTTTTTCAGCAATATCGTCTTTAACACATGGAACTCTGCATTTTTCGAAGCTTTGGAGGAGTCTCGAAGCGAGTTTCCTGGTGGGAATTATTAGCTAGTGCTGTACTCAAAATATTGAAACTTCGAGATCTCTCCAGAGCTTCGAAAAGGTGGTATTCCTGAAACAAGATCAGGGCAAGAAGGCAAACGTAAATGGCGTCGTACACCCCATGACTGTTCTTGAATACGGCCTAATTACTAAAAAACACACTGAAGTAAAATTCATAAATTAACAGGTGAACCACTCAACACACACACACACACACGGACACGCCTACCATAACCCGTGCGGTTCCTTAACATCCCACAAACCCGTTCGTGGATAGAATAACAGACTAGAGGGGCAACTTAAGTGTTGTCGAAGGGGCAGAGGGAGGGAGTCAGCTTAAACTGCTACAAGTAATTCCTAGAAATGCCCAGGTAAACAATGATTTTCCTGTCCAGTCTATGTATGAGTGTAATATGTTGTGGGTTTTTTCTCGTGTGTGTGTGTAATGGATAGTTTCACTGGTGGATAGAGAGAGAGAGAGAGAGAGAAGGTGGGCGGGGGCGGAGAAAAGAGGAGGGTTAAGGAGTGAGGGAAGAAATAATACAGGAAGTAAGGGAGGAAAGGTATTAGGGAGTTAGGAAGGAAGGAAGAAAGGAAATACGCTGGAGAGGGAGGGGGGGTAAGGAGAGAGGAAGGAGGAAAGAAGGGAAGGAGAAAGAAAACAAACAGGAAAGGGGGGGAAGAGAGGAAGAAAGGAGAGAGGAAGGAGGGAGGTAGGAAGGGAGGGAGGGAGGGAGGGAGGGAAAAAGCATATACTACGTGTTCTAGGTCAGTGTTGTGGCGGACAGTGTTATATTTTCAGGCGCCGTGTACATCACCTCCCTGCCGCGCCCTTCAACACACACACACTACAACATTGCTTCCCATATTAATAACTAACCAGACGGTGACGTGGCCCCACAATTTCTCAGAACAATTTTCGTTTCATAAAATAAAGTCAATTATGATGGCGATATGAAAGCCAAATGTCTTTTTTTATATCGGACATTCCATCTTAATTTGTTTTCAGTCTGATTGTCTGTCTGTCTGTCTCACTCCTTTGTTAAATTACTGGTTTGTTCGGGTAACTAATAAACAGCATGATGGAAATTATAACCCACGTCAGGTAATGCCGCTCATGGTAGAGTGTTCCTGATAAGAGGTCGATACTAAACATAAACAATGATAATCATAACCTGTCGGGCACCTCACGGATGAAGGCGAAGTGTGGCGTGTGTTTGTATAACATTACTATAAATGAGATATATTCTTCCTTATTCTCTCCCTTACGTTTCCTATTTTTCTCTCCCTCTCTTCCTCAATAGCGCCCTCTTCCTCTCACACACTAAACGGTGCAATACGGGTAAACTATGCAACAGAACCTTCACAATGTTACCAAATATTCATCATGTGGGGTCCACAAGGTCGCTCGCTGGTTCCCTCGATTATTTTTCCTTTAAACAAATTAAACCGTTCCCAGCAGAAGCCTTCGTGTCCCTGGTCCTCCACGCACTCTTCACACTTGATGGCTTGTATACCTTCATTAAATAGGTTTAAATAAAGAGACATGTTAATGTTCTCATATATTACAGTGTTTCAAGAACTATAAGGTCCTTATACGCTCTAGAATTACCTTCATTATGGCACTAAAAACATGGTCATGCAGTGATATATATATATATATATATATATATATATATATATATATATATATATATATATATATATATATATATATAGATTCGCGCTTGAGTTGTTGACACATTAATTCAGTCCTTTAATTAGACAAAGTCGGCACTGACCGTCCTCCACACGCGATCCCGCTGCCGTGATAATAATAAATATAAAATTGACCTAAAATTGTACATGAGTCATAATTAACACGGCAGAAATAGCACAACACTCGTGACCTTAAAACAGGTGCATGGCGCTGCCTCATATAATGTGTTACAACACTTGATTGTCAAGTGACATGACACTTGACCCTACATAACACAGTTGACATGAGAAGGTCGCTTCTGTCATGCCCTGATGCCTCCCACTTGACCGACCTAGGCCAGAGGTTCTGTTGCATATGCTGGCTCCCAGCCTGGTATGATGTATGATGGTGTATGTTGGTGTCTTGGTGTATGTTGGTGTCTTGGTGTATGTTGGTGTCTTGGTGTACGTTGGTGTCTTGGTGTATGTTGGTGTCTTGGTCTATGTTGGTGTCTTGGCGTATGTTGGTGTCTTGGTGTATGTTGGTGTCTTGGTCTATGTTGGTGTCTTGGCGTATGTTGGTGTCTTGGTGTATGTTGGTGTCTTGGTGTACGTTGGTGTCTTGGTGTATGTTGGTGTCTTGGTCTATGTTGGTGTCTTGGCGTATGTTGGTGTCTTGGTGTATGTTGGTGTCTTGGTCTATGTTGGTGTCTTGGCGTATGTTGGTGTCTTGGCGTATGTTGGTGTCTTGGTGTATGTTGGTGTCTTGGTGTATGCCAGTGTATGTTGGTATATGTTGAGTTACGTTGTATGTTGGTGTTCTATGCTGTTATTGAGCATGATTATTGTTCTGCCGTTCTCCACCACCCACAGACTGCTGCTACTGGGCATATGGCTGTTCTCGGTGCTGTTCTGCGCGATGCCGCTGTTCGGGGCGGGTCAGTACGCGATGCAGTACCCGGGGTCGTGGTGTTTCGTCAACATCCACGTCAACAGCACCTCGCCCATCACCTACCGCATCTACACCAACGTCTTCGGCATCTTCACCATCGCCAATCTACTCGTCATGGTCGTGTGCAACATCGTCGTCATCAGTAAGCATTCTAATTGAACTTCAAAGTCAAAATACACTGATTCATTCCCATAAAGAAAAAATCCCCCCAAAATTATCTCTAAAAAAATCCCCTGAAAAAATCCCCAAATTATCCTTAAAAACAATTATTACACAATATTTAAAGAGTTGAAATATGATTGTAGTCCCAATTAGGGTCGTTTGCCACACGGTAGCTGATCAGTAAAAAATCTAATTCAATTTCAAAGTCAAATTCAAAATAAAAAGTCTCGCCCTTATTATTCAATAAAGATAAATTCTCAAGTACCAATATCGGGGCACACGTATTTCATTGATGACATTCTATTGACATCATCATCATCATTATCATCACAAGACCACCACAACCATCATCATCATCACCACACCACCACCACAACCATCATCATCATCATCACACCACCACCACAACCATCATCATCATCATCATTACCACCACCACCAGCACTACCACCACCACCATCATCATCATCATCATCATCATCATCATCATCGTCGTCATCAAGCGTCAAAAGCAACTTCTAATTAAAAAACTTCTCATAATTTTCAAATTCAATGTCTAAAATTATATACATCTAGGAACAACAGTACAGGTATAGGCTCATAGAGAGTCCTTCTTCCTCAACACTCCACTTCTAATTCAACTTCAAAGTCAAATTTAGAATAACAAAAATCTCAGTGCCATCAATAAGTATCTAATTCAACTTCAATATCAAAGTGAGATTAAAAATGCGCACCCAAAAATTCTAAACTGATAATAAAGATAAAATCCTCAGATACATTTATAATTTCCTTCAACATAGTCATTATCAATAAACTTTAAACTTAACTTGAAAATAGAATAAGAAAAAAAAAGATCATTAAACCTCTTTCGTACATTTTGTTTCGCCTCTTCAGTATTTTGTTAACTCACTCTCGTCTCCTTCCTCATCATGGTAGGCATTAATAAGATTCTAATTCAATTTCAAAGTCTAATTCAGAATCAAACAACTTTTTAACATAAATCAATATTTAAATATGTCATTCTGCAACGTGTGTGTGTGTGTGTGTGTGTGTGTGTGTGTGTGTGTGTGTGTGTGACAAAGAACTAGAAAGTGATTAGCTTATAATAAGGTGTAAAACGGTTGTACCACTATTATTATTATCATCATTATTATCATGAACTTTACGAAAATTACCTAAATTCACGACCCACTCATTACTCTCAGAAGGTAAAAGGATCTTGACAGCTCATTCTGGCGCCATATAGTCCAGCATTTCAGTAGGGGGTTCAGCTGACACTAGCAGAAAATGCCACCACTGCCTAATGCTGGATCAGGTGTATGATAAACCATTAATTCCCTTTGTTTTATTCCCAGAAATTCTCCTTGAAAGTGTTGGTCGTTCACAGAAGTACATATATATAAATTCTCACAGAACTGTTTACAATGTTTCATGGCAACAAGAATTCGGTGATAATTAGGTAAAAGACAAAGGTGGAAAGTGGTGTTTGTTTTACATGTGTTCAAGTTTGTTTTAATAATAACATAAACAATAATAATAATAATAATAATAATAATAGTAATAATAATAATAATAATAATAATAATAATAATAATAATAATAATAATAATAATAATCGTAAATTATTTCAATGTCATCAGAGTAACAATAATACTGAAAAAGTAAACATACTGGGTAAGCTAATCAATAATTTATCTCTGAGGACGACCAAACAGTGTTTATAGTTAGTTTATGTTTGTCTGTCTGTCTGTTTGTCTGTCATCATAATTGTCTATTTGTATGAAAGTCTTTCAGCTATTCAGCTCTCTCTCTCTCTCTCTCTCTCTCTCTCTCTCTCTCTCACCCCTCAGAGTGAAATATTAAAAACACCTTCCGGTAGACTGCAGGTTTTTTTGAGTCGTAAATATCACAGAATATCTTTAAAATTTCCATATTATCGACACGTCTCTCTATATTGTGCCAGCCTTAAGACCACACACATTACACAGGGTGCCTCAGAAAAATTGTCTCCCCCCTCTACCTTTAATAGATTGTTCCTGGAAATCTCTTGAGTGAATGACTACACCAGCCCCACTGCCCTTACCTGTTGATGTGGCAGGTCTCCCATGAGTGAGGACAATGTCTCTTTTATTACACAAGCAATCGTGGGGTCTCCATGAAAATTAGTATGGCAGTGTGGATATTTTTTGTTTCTGGGACACTCTGTATGAGGCGCCCCAGGTGAGAAGATGACCAATAAATAAATAAATAAATAAATAAATAATAAATAAATAAATAATAAATAAATAAATAAATAAATACCACAGTCAAAGTTTAGAGTAAAGTTTGGAAGACGAAGTATAATAATAAATAGATTTCAAGTCCTTTCTCTTGTTCTTGTCTCATTTATTAAGTTTTATGGCGATTGAGGCATAAAGTATCGTCAGGGTTAAACTATTGATATTGAAACAAAGTCGTAATTATGTCAGGGGTGAAATATAGTGAGTAATTCGATTGTTTTGTTCAATACTTTGTCATCGATTGGAATGGTTTTAAATCCTTTGTGTGTGTGTGTGTGTGTGTGTGTGTGTGTGTGTATTATATAGTAACCCAAATGTATATACTCTGCTACTTATAGTCAGTCATATATATTCAGCTCGGTATATAGTCAGTCATGTATATAATTATCCATGTATATAGCCAGCCATGTATATATTCCGCCACATGTATATAGAGTCACTGTTGTTTGCACAGGGAACTACAACCTGATGTATTCACTATAATCCAAACCTGAATTATAAAACGATCCTTCATATAAACTATTTATTCAAGATCCAGTTCTTTATAAAGGTTCACTGGTCAAATCCCCCCCCCCCCCCCACATAGGAGATACGAGAGAAAAAAATATATCTCGCTTACGTTCGCCAAGACACAATGATGGATTCTCAAAGGTTCGTATAGGATAAATACCCCCCCTCCCCTCCTTCCTCTGCCTCTATCTTTCCCCCTCCCTCCTCTTCCCACCCTTCCCCTTCTCCTCCCTCCCACCCTTTTCATTGGAGATATAAAAGAAAAATATCTCCCTTGCTTACTTTACCTAAGACACATCCAACTGGTTCATTTAAGCTACGTCATAAAATATGGATTCTTAAACATTCGTAGACTGCGATAAATTCCCCCACACCATCGTATTACTTCTACTCCCTGTAAAAATATAAACACTACCAGATAAAAGGTTGCATGTCTTTGTGTCGTAATATCACAACTATTTCCTTCACGTCAGGTGGTGCCTCAGTTTATGTAGACATTATTGCAGTTGTCATGTTATTAACTTGTTGACATAATAGTTTTTCTAACAATAGCTATGTTTTAGTTTTAAAAGCCTTAATTTAGAACACGTTTAATGTCACCTCCTGAAGACAATGACTTAACCCCTTGAGTGTATGTGCTTTGTGGCAACTTAGTCCAGGAAGTAACACAGTATGTGACCTCAATGTGTCATCTTACTTAAGACTAAAATAACATAAACACGTCTTACTTACAAAACATATACTGTACTTGAAGTAACATGATACAGTACATCTCGCTTAAGAGGTTAATGAGTTAGTTATTCTTATGAGCGAAGTTAAGGGGTAATGACTCTAATGGTCCAAATCTTTACCACGCAGTTGTCTTACTGGAGAAAACCCTTTCTCGGAGAACTAACCTTTGTGAAGGTAAGGACCAGTCCGAGTCATCTGTGTGTTCTTATGGTGACGTTAAGGGCATGCTGGCTTCTCTCCGCCCTCACCTCTCCCTAACATCAAATATTCAGGGTTTTCATGAGGACCTCAGTGAACAGATATGTAAAGGAGGTTGAAATTGTTTCCTAATCCACATCTTCGTTTAAATGGGAATAGCAATTTTTTTTACTCTGGTCAATCTCAAAAGCACAGTTAAGTTCACTCTCCCTGTACGAGTCGCTGTAGTGTGCGTCCCATCGACTCAATGACCCTCAATACGTATGCCAGAGCGGCTTCTTGATTCCCTCCCTCTTGAACTGCTCGTCGTGAAAATCCTGAATATTAGCTCCTCCCTGTGTCGCTTGTATGCGGCCTCAGCTTGCCTCTGGACAAATGAAAATAGCCAGTGTTTTGGCTACAGGACGACAAACCCCGCTGAGAGTGATACATTGTTTTTCACGATTTGAAATTTGAATTTTTATCCACTGATTTTTGTTTAAGAATAATTGTGCATGGTTTTCAGCTTTCCTGTTCGTTTGTTTGCTTATATCCGTGTTTGTTAATCTGGTTTGCGTGTTCTATTTGTTCGTGAATGAATAATTTCATTATTGTGTTTGCTTTTATCTTGTGCTTGCGCTTGCCACTTCCTAGTACTGCCTGTGCCTGTGTACAGTATACCCTGCGGTCGGTCTGTCTATTGTCGGTGTTTCCCGCCATTGAGCCGCCAGCACTGGTCTGAATGTGGTCTATCAGCCCTGGAAGCCCATTTCATCAGTTAAATCTTAATTTTTGTGTTAATGACTGTGTGTGTGTGTGTGTGTGTGTGTGTGGAAACAGTATTGATGAAGCTGTGTGCCTGTGATTGCATTTTCTGCATATGTGCAGTTTGTATATGCATGTGCCTGCATGTGATTAGATTAAGTTTTTGTATATATGAATGCATCTTGTTTCTATGTATGTATGTAGGTATGTATGCATGCATGTATGTATGTATGTATGTATGTATGTTCGTGCTTGTTTTTATTGTATGTGTGCTTGCATGGAATGTGCATTTATGATATATTTTGTGTGTGTGTGTGTGTGTGTGTGTGTGTGTGTGTGTGTGTGTGTGTGTGCGCGCAGTGTATGTATGTGTGTTATTGTCAGTCTGTTAACCAATGCCACAATTTGTCTCTTGCCAAGCATGTGTGTATATATACTATCGCGTCTGCCACATCTTTACACAGTCCTGTGAGGTTACGACACAAGATTCGTCGAGGCTCTTATATTTGTCCTCACCTGCGACTTAAAGTATATACCACAGGTTGTATATGGTCGACATGAAACAATTGATTAAACAAGAATACCAGGACACAAACTAGCGCTCTCAACGACGAAAAAAAGAAGAATTTTAGTAGTGGGTGGAAGAAGGGATGGGGGGGCGGTGCTTAGAAACACATAGGACACCCTCCAGCATTGATCAGCTGACATATACAGGGAGATGACGCCTGAGCCAATACAAATATACAGTATTATTTACTTGTATATTATAAGTCATGGCAAAGCTTACAGTTCGTCTGATCAGCTGACTGTGAGAGATGGTTGTTATACATGTGTCCCCCTACTGTGTGGTGACGTAATGACAGTGAACAACAGTGAACGATTACTAATTGATTTCTATTAACCCATGAACGCTGCACCACCTTTCAGCTGAGTCTGTCGCCTGTACCGTAAGCTCTCAACTCTAACTCAGTGACTTTTAAGCTCACGACACTACTCTTGGTGTGTGGTAAGCTCACGACATTACTCTTGGTGTGTGGTAAGCTCACAACACTACTCTTGGTGTGTGGTAAGCTCACGACACTACTCTTGGTGCGTGGTAAGCTCACAACACTACTCTTGGTGTGTGGTAAGCTCACAACACTACTCTTGGTGTGTGGTAAGCTCACGACACTACTCTTGGTGTGTGGTAAGCTCACAACACTACTCTTGGTGTGTGGTAAGCTCACGACACTACTCTTGGTGTGTGGTAAGCTCACGACACTACTCTTGGTGTGTGGTAAGCTCACAACAATACTATTGATGTGTGGTAAGCTCACAACAATACTTTTTGGTGTGGCATCTGCTCGCAAAACTATACTTAGTGTGTCATGTGGTCACAACACTCCACTTAGTGTGTCTTGTGCTCAGAACACTGCACTTAGTGTGACTTAGTGTGTCATGTGGTCACAACACTACCTTGGTGTGTCATGTGCTCACAAGACTACCTTAAGTGTGTCATGTGGTCACAACACTACACTTAGTGTGTCATGTGCTCACAACACTACACTTAGTGTATCATGTTGTCACAACACTACACTTAGTGTGTCATGTTGTCATAACACTACACTTAGTGTGTCATGTGCTCACAACACTCTGCTCAGTGTGTCTTGTGCTCAGAACACTACACTTAGTGTGTCATGTGCCTTCAACACTACACTTAGTGTATCATGTTGTCACAACACTACACTTAGTGTGTCATGTTGTCACAACACTACACTTAGTGTGTCATGTGCCTTCAACACTACACTTAGTGTATCATGTTGTCACAACACTACACTTAGTGTGTCATGTTGTCACAACACTACACTTAGTGTGTCATGTTGTCACAACACTACACTTAGTGTGTCATGTTGTCACAACACAACCTTAAGTGTGTCATGTTGTCACAACACTACCTTAAGTGTGTCATGTTGTCACAACACTACACTTAGTGTGTCATGTTGTCACAACACTACACTTAGTGTGTCATGTGCTCACAACACTCCCTTAAGTGTGTCATGTTGTCACAACACTACCCTTAGTGTTTCATGTTGTCACAACACTACCTTAAGTGTGTCATGTTGTCACAACACTACACTTAGTGTGTTATGTGGTCACAACACTACACTTAGTGTGTCATGTGCTCACAACACTACCTTAAGTGTGTCATGTTGTCACAACACTACCCTTCGTGTTTCATGTGCTCACAACACTACCTTAAGTGGTTACACAACAGAGAGTGACACAGTGTTCCCTCCACACAGCCACCCTTCTGTGTCTCCGGCTATGTCGTCACAGGTGCTCGGGGACCAGCTTCTGTGCACCTCACCGCACCTACAGACAGAGGGAGCTGGAGATGCAAATGGTCATCGTCCTCCTCGTCATCACCATCGTCTTCCTCATCTCCTGGACGCCACTTGATGTAAGTACTTACTCACTCACTCACCATTGACATAAGTGACTCACTCATAAAATTATCGATGTAAACACGCCCCTCTTCTCCCCCTCCTCTTCCTCCTCTAACAAGACTCCTCCTCCTTCCTCCTTCAGATACGACTCTTCCTGAACCAGCTGTGGCCACATAGTACTCGGGCTGAACACATGCAGGACCTGATCGCCGTCCGTCTCACCTCCATTAACCAGATCGTTGACCCCTGGGCCTACATCATCTGCAGGAAGGTGAGTTTTACGGAAGTCGTTCAGGGGAGTTCAGAGGCGTTCACCGTTAATTATGGGCGTTCAAGGGGTGCTTAGAGGCGTTCAGGGGAGTTCAGAGGCGTTCACCGTTAATTGTGGGTGTTCAAGGGGTGCTTAGAGGCGTTCAGGGGAGTTCAGAGGCGTTCACCGTTAATTATGGGCGTTCAAGGGGTGCTTAGAGGCGTTCAGGGGAGTTCAGAGGCGTTCACCGTTAATTATGGGCGTTCAAGGGGTGCTTAGAGGCGTTCAGGGGAGTTCAGAGGCGTTCACCGTTAATTATGGGCGTTCAAGGGGTGCTTAGAGGCGTTCAGGGGAGTTCAGAGGCGTTCATCGTAAATTGTGGGCGTTCAGGGGATGCTTAGAGGCGTTCTGGGGAGTTCAGATGCGTTCACCGTTAATTATGGGCATTCAAGGGGTGCTTAGAGGCATTCAGATGGAGTTCAGGAGTGTTCACACGCGTTCAAGGTAATACATAGGTGTTCAAGGGGTATTTAGAGGTGTTCAAAAAAGTTCTGGGTATTTCTAGTCGTTTACAACGATCGTAGGCGTTCAAAAGACGTTCACAAATGTTCCAAAGATATTCACGAGTTCGTAAAGTTCACAGGTATTAAAAACCGTTCAAGAGAGTACAATGGTGTTCATTATTTAGTTAAGATAATTAGTGAACTCATCAGGTTTTTAGGATCTTAATGGTTCATTCTACATATAACAGGTAATTAAGTCTTAAACATCTTTACTTAGAGATCATTAGAGAGGGTCAGAAATACGTTCATATTAATGATAACAAATAACAATGAAAAATAATAACAATAACAAATAATAACTGATAATAATAATAATAATAATAATAATAATAATAATATCAACAACAACAATAACAACCATAAAAACAACACAAACAACAAAAACAATAACAGCAACAAGAACAACTATAGTAGATTGATACCTAGACCACAGGTGTAAAGCACTTTGATATACAGAGTGGTTATATGAGAAGTGGGTGGGTGAGTGGGTGGGTGAGTGGGTGGGTGGGTGGGTGGGTGGGTGGGTGGGTGGGTGAGTGGGTGGGTGGGGACACTTATAATGGGGTCAAGATGTTCTTCATATACGTTATTTACCGAACACCTGTGAGTGATCCCAAAACAGTTTATACGGAGGGAGGGAGAGGAGGTAGGGAGATAAGGAGGGAGGGAGGGAGGGGGAAGGAGGGAGGGGAGAAGGAGGGAGGGGAGAAATAAAGGAACAGGAAAATAATAGAGATAAATAAAAACAAAATCTAAAAACAGAGAGAGAGAGAGAGAGAGAGAGAGAGAGAGAGAGAGAGAGAGAGAGAGATAACAACGGGCTGTAACCTTTAAAGGCCTCACCCACCCCACCCTCACACATCCCAATCCTCACCGATTTATTTTTGGAACTCACAGAATAAAGTAGTGGTGGCAGGAGAGAGAGAGAGAGAGAGAGAGAGAGAGAGAGAGAGAGAGAGAGAGAGAGAGAGAGAGAGAGAGTTGTGGGTGGAGATACTAACACCTGCATTTTTAATTAGCAGTTTCTAACCCACTGCACCTGACACAATCGCCGTACAGGTGTTCAGTAACATAATAATAATAATAATAATAATAATAATAATAATAATAATAATAATAATAATAAGTAACGGTTTATTGAGGAGGTAGCAGTCAGAAGGGGGAAAATAAACATGATATATGTTACCCTACAGATGTTCCTCCTTATACTACAGATGTTCCTCCTTACCCTACAGATGTTCCTCTTTACCCTACAGATGTTCCTCCTTATACTACAGATGTTCCTCCTTACCCTACAGATGTTCCTCCTTACCCTACAGATGTTCCTCTTTACCCAACAGATACCCTTTAACTTACAGGTGTCCTTTACCCTACAGCTGTTCCTTCATTAACTTACAGCTGTTCCCCCTTACCCTACAGCTGTTCGCCACACGTGCCTGGAAGTGGATGCGGTTCTCACTAATGGGGTCGAGGCTCCTGGGACGTGAGAGCTCGTGTCAGAACCCCGGAGGCGGCTCACACAAGAAGCTGTCCAAGACGATTAAACCCCCAGAGAAAATCCAATACAAGACGCCCTATAAAGGTGTGTGTGTGTGTGTGTGTGTGTGTGTGTTTAGTGAGCCCAAACCAACATTACGACACCAATCAAGAGACCAAACTGACACCCTCTTGACCACACTCCTTTTAGGTGCAGGTGAGGGCGAGCCAGGTCTCAAGGAAGGTGTGGCGGTGGAGGCAGAAGGTGATGGTAGAAGAGGAGGAGACGCCCTACCACCACCCTCACCCACCAAGGACACTGCCACTACCAACGGGGACCTGAAGCCCAAGATCCCTGCCGCGGTGGCCAAAGAGGTCCTGGAGGCTAAAGAAGGCGACATGGAGGCCAAGATACAGTGTTTGGAGATCTTCAAGGACTCGCCGACTAGTACTGGCTGCAGTGACAATGTTAACTACGGCACGCCCCTACATAGTAAGTCACAACTCTTTTTATTTTCGCCTTTTGTTATGTATTATCTCTCTTGTTGTCCCTTGGTGGTTTTGTGATTCTCATATTATTCTCCTTTGCCTCTTGATAATATTGCCTACGTCATATCTCTCTAAAATCTCTTGTTATCTCTTGTATTATTGCATATCTCTATCTCGCTTGTATTCCATCTGTTGTCCATATGTATTCTTTAGTCTCTAGATTCTCACTTAACCACAACTCACCATCCGACTGCCACTTCCGGTTCTGAATTCTCAAAAATTCCTACATTATTATCTGGCGCCTCCCCCCCCCTCCCTACCACCCTATCCACCCACCCTCCGATCCCCACCACCTCCCAATACCCCCCCCCCCCCAAGACCTCCCTCTTCTCTTACCGATGACCAGAAAATGCATCTAGTTACAGTAGTTGTGGGGCAATTTCGACGCTATTTTACCTCTTAACTTTGTGTCGTAACTTAAGGTAAGTGGTATGTGCTGTGTGTGTGTGCGTGCGTATGCAAGAGAGAGAGAGAGAGAGAGAGAGAGAGAGAGAGAGAGAGAGAGAGAGAGAGAGAGAGACCTGGAGTAGCACGTAAAGAATGTGTCCCCCACAAGGTCACTTCTCCGATTATGCAGAGCGCGGGTGACACTTACGAGGCGTTATATAGTTTAATTAGTGTTTCCTGGGTTCTGCCCCCCAGCAACCATGCAGACCTGACCGAGACACGTATGAAATTAGATTAAGAGTGGTATAGAACATTATTGGGACGCGAATAATGTCTCCCGCGCTCGTGTGTGTGTGTGTGTGTGTGTGTGTGTGTGTGTGTGTGTGTGTGTGTGAGACAGATGCGGCCATAACACAACACTGATGCAAAAATGTAGGGAATTAAAAGTTAAAAATCACCTGAACAACATTTATCTTCAACTGTTATCTGATAAGGAAGAAGACTGGGTGAGTGTTGTCTGTCACGCTCGAAGGGGAGGGGGAAGAGGAGAGGGGAGATGGGGGGAGAGAGGGGGAGGGGAGATGGAGGGGTAAGGAGGGAGGGGAGAGGGAGAAATAATAGGATCACGTGAAGATAAGACACCCTAGTTTTACTGCACTGGATGATTAAACACACTAATGCTACCGGGTGGAGTTAGGTGGTTAGGTTATTTCAGAAGTTATGTTAAATTAGCTCAGGTTAAACACAGAGTTTGGTTAGATTAGTTTAAGTTAGATTAGGTTATGGTAGGTTAGGTTACTTTAGGTTAGGTTAGATTAAGTTATTTACGGTTAAACTTGGTTATTTCAGGTTAGGTTAGGTTAGATTAAATTAGGTTAGGTTAGGTTAGGCTAGGTGATCAATACCCATCACCAACAAGACAGCTCATTACTCCCTGGACGCGACACTACCGGGAATAGTCATCACCGAGCCAGCAGTATAGAAGCCACTCTTACGCGGCCATTAACACAACACAGCTGGAGACTCACGGAACCGCTACACAAGCCTTAACTAATGGACGTAAACAGACGAGGAGGTTAAATAGGTCAGTACAATGGTGTGTGTGTGTTTAATTATAGGAGGTGAGAGCCGCGCCCCAATTAGTGTAATTGTTTGTGTGTGTGTGTGTGTGTGTGTATGTACGTGTGTATGTGTAATTAATACACGTCATGGTACCTCACCTGTCGGTTCATCATTGTCCAGTGACTTGCTTAACGTGGGGTGAGGGAGAGAGAGAGAGAGAGAGAGAGAGAGAGAGAGAGAGAGAGAGAGAGAGAGAGAGATTTACATACAAACACCTGTGTAGGGGGACAATGAAAACAGAGGTGTATTGTTACCCGACATAATCCGCTACATATATCGCATAATCTGTCCAAAATCTGTGTACTAATTAGAAAAAAAAAATCAACCAAGCTAAAATTAACCACAAAAAATAGCTAGTCAACCAAACACGTTTTAAAATTTACAAATAAAAACTCAAATGACAAGAAAAACGATTCAAATTCAACCATCAAATCATTTATGAAGGACTGTATACAAACTAATCATGAATAGAGTATAACAAGCACAGTAAACACCTCTCACATACAAACACCTGTTGGTAAATAATACACCAGGTCGATATATTGTGTATAAAAAAAAAGGTCGCACAGTAATAAGTTATACAAAAATACATAGAGGCGTATGACTACAGGTGGAAAAAATAAGTCAGAAAATATTTAATAGTAAGTGTAAGAGGGAGCGTCAAGCCGCGGATGTGTGGGTCATTATGTGCCGCGGATGTGAGGGTCATTATGTGCCGCGGATGTGAGGGTCATTATGTGCGGCGGATGTGAGGGTCATTATGTGCCGCGGACGTGAGGGTCATTATGTGCCGCGGATGTGAGGGTCATTATGTGCCGCGGATGTGAGGGTCATTATGTGCCGCGGATGTGTGGGTCATTATGTGCAGCGGATGTGAGGGTCATTATGTGCCGCGGATGTGAGGGTCATTATGTGCCGCGGATGTGAGGGTCATTATGTGCCGCGGATGTGAGGGTCATTATGTGCCGCGGATGTGAGGGTCATTATGTGCCGCGGATGTGAGGGTCATTATGTGCCGCGGATGTGTGGGTCATTATGTGCCGCGGATGTGAGGGTCATTATGTGCCGCGGATGTGAGGGTCATTATGTGCCGCGGATGTGAGGGTCATTATGTGCCGTGGATGTGAGGGTCATTATGTGCCGCGGATGTGAGGGTCATTATGTGCCGCGGATGTGAGGGTCATTATGTGCCGCGGATGTGAGGGTCATTATGTGCCGCGGATGTGAGGGTCATTATGTGCCGCGGATGTGAGGGTCATTATGTGCCGCGGATGTGAGGGTCATTATGTGTACTTAACCGGTGCTAACATAAAGTAAACAAGGCATCGAGACAACCTATAGAATATTTACTATGACTAGACACCCAAGATCGTATTCCCCCCCCCCCCCCCTCTCTCTCTCTCTCTCTCTCTCTCTCTTTCTCTCACCCCTGGCAGGTCAAGTCACCCTCGAGGTCCACCTTCCTTCACCAGATCTATTAACTACTCTGGGCGCTGTGTTGTGAGGACTACTGTATAAATATTCTACGTAACGACAGTCTACTCCCACGCTCTGACGTCACACCACCTCATAATTTTCGTCCATAATTACATCGTCTATTTATTCTTTGTGGTCTGACGTCATTGCCAACCATTACGCAAAGGTGGAGTCTTTTGATCTTGGGAGAGTACACTGAATGATAGACCATATTAGGTTAGGTTAGGTTAGGTTAGGTTAGGTTAGGTTAGGTGATGTCGATATGAATTCTGTCATTTATAGTGATGATAAACAGAACAGGTCAGTGGTAATTGGTTTTGGAGGAACTATGCGGTAATGATCTATGCCACTGATCATCACCCACTCCTGACAGCCTTATCAACCTTCACAATTATCAGGAGATGTTTGGTTACTGGTTGGTAAGTGAGCCGCGCCGCCGAGTCACCGTATTCACCGCCATTTTTTGTAATTACTTAAGGTTATCGATTTTTTGTTCAGGTGAAAATTCAGTTGACAGTGGTGCCAAGTCTTACGTTTACATGTTTCCAACACGTCAAGAGCATTGTAAAATAAACTCTGCCTTTTCTCTTCATGTTAGTGTTATGTTGTAACCCGTGCAGTGATGACAATCCCAGTGTTTACGTCTTAATTACTACTTAAACATTTTTAAAGGGATTTGTATATTTCACAATGCTGATAGCGACATCCGGAAACGCTGGGGATGATGTGCTCTATAAACAATAATAATATACTCGTATATAACGAGGTTTATCTCCTTCCTAACCTGGTGGGCGAGATCTGGCAGCGATGGCCATAATTCCTGTCTCTACATCCTGACCAATACCGCAGGAAAATTCTTTACCGAGAGTCTTCCATCTCCCCAACAGGCGAGCCAGGTGTGGAGGCGCTGGCGGTGGTGCCAATTCCAGTGTTTACATGTGAGCAGTACCGGGTACACCACCTGCTGGGGGACCACCTTCACCCTTCAAGACTAAAGCGCATCTCCTCCTCAGCCTCCGCCAGGGCCGCCTCCAGGTCTAGAAAGCCCAAACATACCCTTGACCCGAATGGTGAGAGTAGAACTTGTCTTTTACGCCCGGGGTGACTCCACTACGTCACTTACCCAGCACATTTGTCTCTAGGTGTCAGAACAGTTACTTAACAAACACAACTAAAGTCAAGTCTTAGCATAATTTTAATATCATTTATTGACGTTTATGTTTGTACTTTACCTTCAGTTAAACAGTTAACTTCATTATAACACCTTCACTTTTTTTTGCGGGGACTAGCCCACCACAGTCAGGTTTTCAACTATCATGTTGGTATTGAAACAATCTTAGTATTTACCAAGATAACTTTCATCCATTGTTACCATTAATCATATAATAATAATAATAATAATAATAATAATAATAATAATAATAATAATAATAATATTTGCTAGCCACTCATACACTGTGTTGACCAAGGACCATCATGATAACTATACTCTAGAGTACCATGACGTCATGTATTATATATGGACACTAAAACCATCACACTTAAGGGATCAACTTAGGATGATGGTACTGATAGTATACCCAATGGACGTGAGGCATTCTTACACATGACTCGGGATTTCCAGGTGTGTGTGTGTGTTTGTGTGTGTGTTCAATAGAAAATCATTGTTTTTATTAAAAATTATCGCTACTTACTTTCTCCGCCAGACATCAACTCAGACAGCTGGGTGTCAGCGTTGTCAGTGCTGGGTCGTAGACACTCGTGGTCCTGTCTCCAGGACGCCCCCGAGGCCAAACAATACCGCACCCAGAGTACCCAGACCTTCAAGCCTCGAACCAACCCTCACCAACACGACCTCTGTCACGAAGGAGATGATGACTTTGCTTCTTGCCACCAACATGATGGCGACAACCTCTCCCACCACCAACAACCCCCCAGAACCCCCTCCCCTCATCACACTCACCACCATCACTACGTTCCGTATTACCAGGAGTTGGTGCACGCTTCTTACCACCAGCACGTAGACGACTCTTGTCATCTGGTGAACGATGATGCCGTTTCTTGCCACCACCCAGACGACCATCACACTCCTTATAACCAGAATGACCACCACAGCCATCATGATAAAGACGGGTTCACTCACCCTGGACAACCTCTCTTCAACGACCAGAGGAACTTGTCATATGACAATGTCTCTCTCTATCACAACCACAAAGACTTGTTAAACAATGAAGCCGCTCTCTGCAATGACAAGAGAAGACTCCTGAGCGATCATATTTTTCCCTACAGTGACCAAAACGATCTTTCTAAGCTAGATAATTATAAATTTAGCAGTGAGGGACACTGCCGTGACCTACATACAGAGTGTCACCTTGGTCACTCAGCAGATTTTGAGGGTAACACAGTGTTTATCGTAGGTAACGGGATCAGCCGCTGGAGAGATGCGGCGGAGGATCCTGGCAACATTAATAACGGGCTACTGAACACAATATACTCAAGAAACAAACCCAAATAAAGGGATTACGAAGACTGTGTTGAAGGTTCCAGTTATGAAGCTGTGAAGCACTACATGTAGCAGGAGTCGAAGCTTCAATTTCGGTAGTGTTGTAATTTATACTGTGTACTGTATATATGAATACTCGAAACAATGAAACTCAACATTAAGTGTAAAAACAATAAAACGGTTTCGAGCAGCGAACTGTATGTGTAGAAGGTGTCAACAGTGAGGCAGTCGCTGAAACGGTGTTTAGGTTAAGCAAAAATAACTTAAATAGCATTAAAACAATCTTAAGTGATCACTGAAGAAGAAAATGCTCGACAAAATAAACAACCAATGAAACGGTTATACATCTAAGTGGTGAAACTGACACAAGTGGCCAGTACAATGATCTTTGGATAGTTCAAAATACTAATAAGTCTTGGACAGAATCAGTTAATAGACTTGAACAAAAACACTAGTGATAGCTTTTATTGGTAGTTGAAACATAAGTTAACCTTGAAAAGGGATTTAGTACAGACACTTAAAGGAAGAAAGTGAATGTTGTACAAAGTTTCATGACAATCATCAAGTGGACAGTATTACCACTTGTTGGTAGTTAAAGATAAGAGTCAATATCAGAACATGACACACTTTAACACACACCCAGTACAGTGGTCTGGGAGCTCAAGTGATGTGAATCTTGTTAGAGAACTCGCCAAATAGTCCTTAAGAGAACCACACAACGGTCTCTGGTTAGTTCAAAACTTATGTTTACCTCCAACAGAATGTCAGGAGATGGGCACAATGTGATGCCTCCAGCAACTATTACTCGAGTCATCATCCCGGTTCTACAAAACATTAACTAAGCTAATGATCTATTTCAGTGTTTATTTGATAGTGATTTCCATTCCGACCATAAGAGTGTTTGTTTATCAGTGTGTTAGAGTTAACTGTCATGTAATATATTTAATATGTGTTTTAATTCTGTGGACGAGATGTATTATATGTAAAGTTTCTGTTCGGAGCAGCACAAACTACAGAGACTAATGGTGTGTGAGAGAGAATCAATACAACGAAGGAACAACGACTCAGTAACATGATGGTTCACATAAAACCTGTCATTGACTACAGACAATCAACATTAACGAGACACAACAACGTCATGAAATATCCAATAATTAATACCTTTAAAGCCTGTATCATCACACGTGTCACATGTAATAACAGTAAGTGTGTGTTTTATACTCCAACTTGTGTGTATTAATGTGGAAGGTGGCGAGTGGACTGAAAGGTCAACTATTTGTACTTACAATAAAGATACGAAAGAGTCAATGTTTTATCTTTATTATACCGAATGTTTATTATACCGAAAGTTTATTATACCGAATGTTTATAATACTCAATGTTTATTATGGAAACATTTAGTGGAATGTTGAGATCACAAACATCACCCCTGCCTGGCCCACCTATGTACAGCTGACACAGGTAAGTCTCTCTCTCACCTTATCTCAAGCACGGTCCATCTTCCTGGTATTGGTTAAGTATAGTCAAACTTGATGATAAAGGAGAATTTAAGATTTTTTTTTTATTACTAATGAACAATGTCTAATCCTCAGGTGAAATCAGCTGAGATGTCTAACTAATCTTCAGGTGAAATAAGCTGGGATGTCTGACTCTAATCTTCAGCGAAATGAGCTGGAATGTCTTACTAATCTTCAGGTGAAATAAGCTGGGATGTCTAATCTTCAGGTCAAATAAGCTGGGATGTCTAATCTTCAAGTGAAATAAGCTGGGATGTCTAATCTTCAGGTGATCCAATAATAAAGTGAATACATACATAAATTAACCCCCCACCCAAATCCAGGACAAGTTGCCTGCCACGCGTTGTAATGATTCTGTTAAAACAAGTTTCCTCTCTTTAAACTAAAACTTTTTCATTACGAGAAATTTACATATTCCACCTCCCACCAACACCTACCAGCACCTCCTTCACCACCTCCTAGCACCTCCCAGCACCCCCTAGCACCTCCCAGCACACAAAATGTTTCACTCTAAAATTTTATAAACTTCAGAGAGATTTCTAAAAGTCTGTGTGTTTCTTGTTTTCTTATTTTTACTTATTCATTTTAGTTGTTGTTATTCTTATGCAGGGTTGTAGTTGTAATTGTTTGTTTGTCGAGCATGGTAAAAGTAGAGATAATTTTTAGATTTTATATCGTAATGGTTGAGTGTGTTTTATTTGGTTGAGTGTGTTTTATTTGGTTGAGTGTGTTTTATTTGGTTGAGTGTGTTTTATTTGGTTGAGTGTGTTTTATTTGGTTGAGTGTGTTTTATTTTAATATTTTTCTATCTCTATATACTTACATCTTCAGTGTCTTCCTCCTCACCTCCTCTCTTTCCTCTTCTCTTCCTCCCTATACTTTCTGCCTCCCCCCCTCCTTCCATCCTCTTCTCCCTTACCCCTCTTGTCTTCTCATCCTTCCCTCTCTCTTCTCTCACTTTCTTTCTGCTCCTCACACACACACACACACACACACACACACACACACACAGTTTCCCCAAGTGTTTATAAGTGACGTTTGTTGATATAAGCGATAGTTAGGGCGGTCATTAAGGATAATTCTGGCCACTTTGGTCATCCTAAACGCCTTCACTGGTGAGGTCACGGGGCCAGAGTATATATTATTTCCGGGTCGTAAGGGAGAAATGTGACCTTTGGTAAGTCTAGGAATAAGACTTATGGAATGTGACCTTTTATAAGTCTAAAAAATAAGATTTGAGTAATATTTACCTTTTAGACTTTAGAAATATGACTTAAATAAGATGTACTAAAAAGCTTGAAATTAAGACTTTGTGTCAAAATCTCAAATTTACCTAAAGAATGAGACCATTAAAAAGACTTTATAAGAGTGTATGCATAAAATCTAAAATGTTAAAAGAATTAGACCCTTAAAAGCTTTAAATTAAGCTGAAGGAGCAAACTGGTCCCAGCTTCTTCCATTGAGTAACTAAGACAAAGGTGACCAATTAGTAACCATCAGCTGAGTTAGTCACGAGTGCTTGGTGATCACGTGAGTCGGGGGGGGGGGGGCTATCGTGAGTGGCCGGAGTGGAAGACTTATTTCTGGGGATGTTGGAAAATTCTTCTCTCAGTCAGTCGGTCAGTCAATCAATTAGTCTTTCAATGAATCAGTAAACCAAATCAATCAGTCAACCCACCAATCACTCAGTCACTCGGTCAGGAAAGACAGTCACAGCAGTGGACGGAATAGTTTATCTTCACTGAATACTTTGGCTAATCATGACTCTCTCTCTCTCTCTCTCTCTCTCTCTCTCTCTCTCTCTCTCTCTCTCTCTCTCCATTGTTCAGCAACGCACTACTGTAGAACGTTGGTGCCGTGACTTCAATGTGTCTATTAATATTCTTACTCGTCTCTACAGTCACGGGAAAAACTAGCGTATGAATCTGTAAGAATCTATTTTAAGTGAGCTGGTTGGATACATACAGTACACATCTCTTGAGCCAGGAGAGAGAGAGAGAGAGAGAGAGAGAGAGAGAGAGAGAGAGAGAGAGAGAGAGAGAGAGAGAGAGAGAGAGCACCACCCTCCACCCCCTGCCACACAGCGTTATGACCCCCTTAAACACTGTTGTAGAAAGGGGGATGTGTGACCTCTCTGCTTTTTACTACTACTACTACACCTTAGCCTGTCACTTCAAGTAACCTTCCACCTTAAGTAACCTTCCACCTTAAGTAACCTTCCACCTTAAGTAACCTTCCACCTTAAGTAACTTTCCACTTTAAGTAACCTTCCACCTCAGGTAACATTTCCACCTTAAGTAACCTTCCACCTCAAGTAACCTTCCATCTCAAGTAAACTTCCACCTCAAGTAACCTTCACCTCAAGTAACCTTCCACCTCAAGTAACCTTCCATCTCAAGTAACCTTCCACCTCAAGTAACCTTCACCTCAAGTAACCTTCCACCTTAAGTAACCTTCACCTCAAGTAACCTTCCGTCTCAAGCAACCTTCCACCTCAAGTAACCTTCCACCTCAAGTAACCTTCCACCATCAGTTTTTTGACAAGGGTTCGATATTTCCTCTCCCGGAACAGTTGTTGCTTCTGGGAAAATCTCATACTTGGAAAAATATTACAGCGGATTATTAAATTACCACAAAGCAAATCAACAAATAATTAGGGGTATATCTTAGATGTTAATTAGAAGCAAAACTGTTTTCAATTGTTATATATTTTCCTCTGAGTCACATTTTGAGAATTAGGGATAATATTCATACCTATAAAGAAAACACACACACACACGCACACACACATACACACACACACACACACACACACACTTCTTTGTATGTGAACATGATTATACAGGGAAAATCTTCACTCGATGCGGAAAATGGTTTGGTTTATCAGATATAGCGTGTGTGTGTGTGTGTGTAGAGCAACCATTCCAGGTAGTCAATCAGCCCGTCATCCAGTTAGTGAGCCAGTCAGCTCGTCATCCAGTCAACCCGCCATCCAGCCAGTCAACTAGTCATTCAGCCATCCAATCAACCAGTCTGTCATCCAACCAGCCAGTCAGACAGTCAGCCATCCAACCAACCTGTCAGACAACCAGCCAGTCAAAGAGACAGTCAAGGAGCCATTCAGACAGTCAGCCAGCCGTGTAGGGACCCAAGACAACATCTGCTGTTCACGCTCGCTGCCTCACACCTAGAAGTTTATATTCGTTTACTATTATCTCTCTCTCTCTCTCTCTCTCTCTCTCTCTCTCTCTCTCCATAGGTTTGTCTGTCTCTCTTGCTTTCTATATAACTGTCCATTTCATCCTTGTTCTATCTATCTATCTCTCTATCTATCTATCTATCAATCACTCTATCTATCTATCTATGTCTCCTCACGTTTTCGTTATCTCTCTCTCTATGTCTGACCTTTATCGTCCCTTCTCTCCATTACATAATCGTAAATACATAAACAAAACACAACAACAACAGGTCACTTTACCTCCCTACCCCGACGAGAATACGACAGAGGATATACAGTGATGCTACCCGTCCGTTTGTCCGTCCCTGCACCCATCACTGTCCGTCTTAAACCATCACGTCTGTCCGTCCGTATGTCTACCCTGTCCGTCCTCTCCTCCACCTGTCTGTAACAAATCTAGTTTCCTCTGGCAAACTTTCCGTCGACTCACTGAATTGTTTTCAAAGGCAACCCCACAATGGCGTGACTAAAGAGCGTTCACCTCCCGTCATTGTGTGAGTTTGGGTGTGTTTATACCGCGGAGTTCCCCTATGTATAAGTGTGAATTACTTGTTTCCCGGGTGAGGGCGGTAGGAGTGTCGTGGGGGTAACACCTATCTCCTGCACACACACTAGCATGGGAGTTCGGGTTCAGTTCCCATTGGCAGGTTTTAGATTCAAATGATCTTTTCTTTTATTCATTGGTTGGTTGTGCCTTCGCTTACCATCTGAGCGCTGTGGGTTCGAATCCTGCTAAGAGGATGAGGTTGTTTGTGGTATGATTGCAGGTGAGGTGGATTAGTACTCTATGACAGGTTCTTGCTTGGGGGTACAAAAAAAAATGGCCTGAGGAGGGGTATAGGATACATTATTTTTAAGGCTCTCAATTATGATTCCTGCATTTTATCACCCAATTCTCGTCCTTCCTGACCTGACTGATAAGTGCTTTTCGCATTGAGGGATTTTTTCTTTATTTCAAATAGGACTTAACGCAGCCAATGACCTATTCTCGGTGTGCCTAACAAAAAACTAAACCAAAATAGTTCCTGCAGCTGCTTGATTGTAGGATCCTCCCCACCATCTTGGAACAATCAGGTAAGTGGTGGTAGTCAGTACCTCGTAAAGGTCTTCACGAGCGGCTCACAGCAACAACAAAAGATGAGGACAGGTTGAATAGAGATCCCTGGAGGAACAATGAACGGCCTACAGTCAAGACTCCTAAAGGCCTGAATGTTATGCCCCCTCTCCCTCCTGGCTCAAGAGATGTATGTATCTAACCAGCTCACTTAAAATAGATTCTTACAGATTCATACGTTGAATTCACCTGCACCAAGGGGGATTTTAATGGCGCGTACAGATGCGTTTTCTTATTCACAGTTTCACGAAAGTAACTCACGAATATGTAAAAATCCTGCTCTTGGTGCTCGCTCCTCTCGTACATTTGCCGACTCGTTTTTAATGTTTGTTAAAATTAAATGAAACTGTTTATTATTACGTACCCCAGGAATTTGATTCACCAAGATGATAATGAAATTGCCTTTGATATACATAATAAGTGCTTGTACAATTGTGACGAGTATAATTATGTACAGTGTATATGATTACTTCTATAATACTCTTGTATGAACACACCAGAACAGCGTGTGTGTGTGAAGAAACACAGACAGACAACAACAACAAAAAGGCAATTTCAAGGACCGCTTTTGTCTTCCTGTCGGGTGTAAGCCAGGGACCAGATTTTCAAGTGTTCTTGCTTCAAGCATTTCCTCCTAACAAGAGATGCTAGAACTTATCTAACTGGTTATTTTAAACTATTAATTCTCGAAAGTCCGTACGCGGAATTTTCCCGTAAGTTAAGAAGTTAGAATGCACTTAACTTACTTAATCTACGACAAAACCCAAAGATGGTTTCTCAGAAGTCCGTAAATACGCTGAATTCTGCAATAACTGGAGGTGTTGGAACAGACCTAAGTGCTTCCCTTAAGCTACGAAAACACAGATAAAATATAAGAAGTCCTCACCTTAATCTTCCCCCTCTAATAGAAGACCTGGGAACACATCCACCTGACTTACTTGACGGAAGGCCAAAAGTACCGCCGAAAAATAAGCACCGTGAATCATATACCGTAACAAGATGTGTTCTCACAAGCTCACATCATCAAGGAGAAACAATTAACATACAAATAGCCGAACACACTGATGTAAGCTCGTGTCCAGAGGGGGAGGGGAAGGAGCAGGAGGGAGGGGGGAGAAGCAGCAAGTGAGAAAGGGGGAGGGGCAGCTGGTGGGAGCATTAAATGGGTGGGTGCGGGCAATAATATTTCATCTGGCGGGAGGAGAGGCGTGACGTTATTCCTGGAAGATAAACACACCGCACGGCCTCATTACCATCCACCAGGTGTTCCATCTCCCTAGCTTTAACGTGCCTCAAGTACGCCCCCCCCCCCTCCCCATTTTTCTCCCTCCTCTTCTACCCTTTCTTCTTCTCTTTTTCGCGGTCTTTCTTTTCTCCCTACCTATCTCCTATTACGTCAGATTATTGTTCTTTATTTTTTTTCTCCTCTTCCTCTCTTCCATCTAATCTTTCTTTTCATATTCTTATTTATTTTCTTCCTCTGTTTTATCTTTTCTTTTGCTTCTTCCACATTTTACTCTTCTTTTTTTATCCCGTACGAGCCACAATTATATTCTACTCTGTTTCCGTGTCTCCTTATGTCTTTTTCTTCTTATTCCCTTTCATCCTTCTCCTCTCACTTCCCATCTTTCGCCTCCTCCTCTCACTACTCATCTTCCTCCTCCTTTTCTTCCTCTCACTTCCATCTTACTCCGCCTCCTCCTCTCACTGCTCATCTTCCTCCTCCTTTTCTTCCTCTCACTTCCATCTTACTCCTCCTCCTCCTCTTCTTCTCACTTGCCATCTTCTTCCTGCTTCCTCTTATCTCCAAGTCTTCCTTTTTCCCCACTGACGGAGAACTGGACACTATAACACAACTATTCGTCTGTCGAGTTAAAACAGATAAAACATATATAAACCCACCCTGAATTTTGTTTTAACGATGGCGTGATAACCCCCCCCCCCCCCCCAAGGGAAAATTAAACTCGGTCCCATATGCTTAAGGGTCCATTTGGGGTATACAGTGGACACACACACACACACACACACACACACACACACACACAGCCATACTTAAAGAAAACAACAACATACAGTAAAGGAAGGTTATTAAGACGTGTGTGGAGGTGGCCAGCCCAGGTTACACCACAGGGGCGACGTCAACTGCACCTTAAGATAATATAGACTTCTTGGGTGACAACGTGTACACCTGTGAAAGTGATGAACATAGAACTATAGATCTAAGAGACATTGAAGGACAAATTAACTTCCACGTGTCTGAGAATACTAGACACTGAGGTGCAAATAAGTCATATATACAAGATCCCATCGTAATTTATGGGGTGAAAATAATAGCGGATGTGGGGTACAGCTCTTTCCTGGGACTGTCATGCATGAAAGGTCTTCTAATGATAAAGGCGATCGCCTATTAATCATGAATGAGCTTGATGCTAATTGGTCAGAAGAGATGAGTGTGCAGGAAGACGATATTGTGAGGCTCAGAGGAACACTTCATGAGCCGAGACTTAGATCACCCGAGGAGAGGAAGATCATAACACCAGGAAAAACAAGAACACTAGAAGCTTGTTTGATAAAGAGGTACTTGACGCCGTGAAGAAGAAGCCGATATGCTGGCAGAGATGGTGACTTGGGGAACACAGTCGGATATAAAGTATTCACAGGACTGAGAAACAAAATTTAGAAGTTGACATAAAAGATGCACAAACACCAGAAAGTAAAGACGCAAAAATCCAACCGGAAACATTTCTAGAAGTTTGTGAAAAATAAACTGAATAACAATCTAACAGAGAAGACTGGGTGACTCATGAAGAGAGCAGTGAAACACGCTTGGCTGAGACACACTAAGAGAGAGTAAATATTGTCACAGTTCTCAAGTGTGTTCCCAACATTACCATTGGAGCGCTTCATCAACCACCACAGAAGACGACAGACACAAACTCGTTCAGGTCAAGGGTGACAAATCCCCAGGTCTTGATGCATCTCACCCGCGACGATTAAAACATCTTACCCGAGACAGCAAACTTACTGTGGATGGTGAACCATAACCTGTCGCTCAGGAGTGTATCTACTACAAGGAACCTTATAGTGAGCCGTGTAATGAACAGTTATCTACTCATTTACAAATAATGCAATACAACTTCAATATGTACTGCCCTCTTAATTAGTGATAGACACATGATCAGGCATAAAAGACGCGGGAGGGACAGTAGTTGTGAGTCATATTATGGTCTCTATGACAGTACACAACAAGGTTCAAGTTACGTGGGAAGATCATCACATATGAGACAGATACCTTCGTCGAGCAGGGGGCATTGCAGGGAGGAGAGGGGGGGGCATTGCAGGGAGGGAGGGGGGGGGGGCATTGCAGGGAGGGGGGGGCATTGCAGGGAGGAGGGGGGTGCGAGGATACGTAAATCTTGCGTTGGTTGGGGTTGAAATAACTAACAGGTGGCACGATAAACCTATTACATTTTTAATAGTACCAAAGAGAAGAAAACCACCGCTTATTGTTCCAACCAAAAGAAGATATACGAGGAAGGGCAGCCAGAGGAACCCATGCTGCAGCCTTCTCTAGTTATCTTGTCCCTGGCTTTCACCCCCATCACTGCTCTCACCCCATCACTTCTTTCACCCCCATCACTGCTCTCACCCCATCACTTCCCCGTTATCATTCTCCTTTTACTCTTATGTTCTATTACTGATAAATTTTTAATACATCCTTTATCGGTGTTGTCAATGGTCCCTAACTCCAGCTGCCGCCCATCATTGGTACCTGTGCACGTCAGTCACCACCAGAACCGTCATGTGCTCAGATCATCTTGTTGTTGAGGCGAAAAGTTAAAACACATAGAGAGAGATTACACAAGGGTAGGTGGTGTGGACAGCTGGGCCCCAGTCACCTTGAGACAAAGTTGGACACGGAACTGGGCACTTTATGGCACTTTATACTATGAGGGTATTGTGGTGTTTGTGTCACTGTTGGGTATTGTTTGTGTCACTGTTGGGTATTGTAATTTTGAAACAACTCTCCGGTGGATTAGCTGTGGTGGCGGTGGGGGGGGGGGGGGGGCGTAACCCGCAAGCTGCTAAATGATGAATATGAGGCAGCCAACACCCGTCCGGCCACACTGTACAATAACAGGAAAAAGTTTGTATGCCTGACGAAAACAATGTGTTATGTGAGAAACTTAGTGGGTGAAGCAGGGCCGGCGCTACCCACTAGGCGAACTAGGCGATCGCCTAGGGCGCCAACATCTGGGGGCGCCACAAATTCAGGGCAAACTTGGATAAAATTAAAAATGAAAGGAAAACTGTGGTGGACACTGTGGTGGAGCCGTGGAGGGTCGGAGCAGAAACAATGTAGTAATGGGTTACTGTACCTACATTAGCTTATCAAAACTTTCAAGGGGGCGCACATCTAAAGGCTTGCCTTGGGCGCCAAATCATCTTGCACCGGCCCTGGGGTGAAGGTCTTGGACTATAGGATGGTTCTACCTTTAGGTCCTTCCTAAAATTATTCTGGCTACTTCCTAGAAACTCATTACATAAGAACATAAGAATGGAGGAAACTGCAGCGGGCCTATTGGCCCATACTGGGCAGTCCCGTTTACACCCAACCCCTATTGCTCATATGAGCATCCAACCTATGTTTGAAGCAATTCAGCGTATTCGAGTTAATGATGATATTTGGTAACTTGTTCCATTCATCCACTACTCTGTTTCCAAACCAGTGTTTACCAATTTCACGCCTAAATCGAAATTTGTCCAATTTAAAACCATTGTTACGAGTTCGCTCCTGGTTGGATAATTTGAGTACCTTTGTAATGTCCCCTTTGTTTAGCCCTGCCTTCCACTTATACACCTCTATCAGGTCGCCCCTCGCTCTACGTCTCTCAAGGGAGTGCAAATTAAGATGCTTTAACCTGTCTCTATACTCAAGGTTCCTAATGCCCGGGATTAGTCTTGTCATTCTCCTCTGAATTCTTTCCAAGGATTCTATATCCATTCTGTAATACGGTGACCAGAACTGGACTGCGTAATCCAGGTGTAGTCTCACAAGAGCAAGATACAGTTTTAGGATGACCTCGCTAGTCTTGTAACTAACACTCCTTTGTATGAACCCAAGTACTTTATTAGCCTTGTTACGAGCAAAAACACATTGTTTACTTGGCTTAAGGTTCCTACTTATCATTACTCCTAAATCTCTCTCGCAGTCGGATTTCTCTATGGCATCGTTGTTCATCTGGTATCTGGTTTCCCTGTTTACATTTCCTATACTGAGTACTTTACATTTGTCGATGTTGAATTTCATCTGCCATTTTTCAGACCATTCGAAAAATTTGTTTAGATCTTCCTGTAGTTTTGCCGAGTCCTCGTCAGATTTGATAACACGTCCTATTTTAGTATCATCAGCAAATTTACTTATGTTGCTGTCTATGCCGATATCTATGTCGTTTATGTATATAATAAACAATAATGGTCCAAGTACTGAGCCTTGGGGAACTCCACTTGTGACGTTGCTCCAATGGGACTTAGTGCCGTTAATGCTCACTCGCTGTTTCCTGTCCTGTAACCACGCCCTAATCCATTTAAGGATGTCACCTTTGATGCCATGAGCTTCTACCTTTCTAATTAGTCTTTCGTGGGGTACTCTGTCGAAGGCTTTGCTAAAGTCGAGATATACCACATCATAATTGTGCCCCTCGTCCACTGATTCGAAAACTGATGAAAAGAATGTTAATAGATTAGTTAGGCAAGAACGTCCGCTTGTGAAGCCATGCTGGGAATCATTGATCAATCGGTGCTTCTCCAGGTGATTTCGAATAGAGTTTGAAATGATTGCTTCCAGTAATTTGCCTACTATTGATGTTAGACTGATTGGGCGGTAGTTAGAGGATAGTGATCTATCCCCCTTCTTGAAGATCGGTATTACATTCGCTATCCTCCAGGATTCTGGTACTACACCTGTTTTTAAGGACATGTTAAACAACTTTGCTAAGGGCATACTAAGCTCTTCCTTACATTCCTTTAATACTCTGGCAAATATCTCATCGGGACCAGGTGACTTATTAGGCTTTAGTTTGTCTATTTGCTTACTAACATCGTTACTAGTCACTACTATCTCACTTAATTTGTTTTCTTCACTATCTCTGAATAGAGTCGGTGCCTCGGGTATCATGTTTAAATTTTCGGTGGTGAAAACTGTTGAAAAATATTTATTCAAATTATTGCTCATTTCTCCGTCGTTATCAGTGAGCTCGCCGGAGTCTGACCGTATTGGTCCAATCTTTTCTCGTGTTTTAGTTTGGTACATTTGGTAGAATCCTTTGGGGTTTGTCTTTGCCTCCCTTGCTATCCTTACCTCATTATTCCTCTTTGCTTTCCTTATCTCGGTTTTAACCCTACTCGCCAATACCCTATAATAGTCCCGGAGGTGAATTTCGCCACGATTTATCCTTCTACCTATAGCCTTCCTTTGGCCAATGATGTTCTTTAAATAATTATTTATCCATTTAGGGTCATTGTTGTTTGATCTGAGTTTTTTGTATGGTATGTTCTGCCTTTGTGCATTAAGTAACTCACTATTTAAATTGTCGTGGAACTCGGCAATCTCAGATCTCGTTATCAGGTCGGTGTCATCTGTCAGGTTCACGGCCAAGCGCGACACCCCCTCTCTCAGCTGCCTCTTTAAACTGTCAAAGTTTGCCCTTCTGAAATCTGGTACTTTAGTGGAATTTTCCTTACGTCTGCCCTGAAAATCTAACTGGAATCGAATTTCTTTGTGATCGCTGTTTGCAAGTTCGTTCCCTACCTCGACATTGCTAATGAGGTTTTCTCTGTTTGACAAAACTAAATCCAATATATTATTACCCCGTGTGGGTTCGGTTATATGTTGACTTAGGAAACAGTCCTGGATCGTCTCGAGAAAATCCTCTGATTCTGAGTTACCCGTAAGGTCGGTCCAATCTATTTGGCCAAGGTTAAAGTCGCCTACTATACAGACTTTGTTGTGTATGGAAGCCCTGCGCATTTCATCCCAGATAAGTCGCTCATTGACGCTATCAAGATTGGGGGGTCTATATATTACTCCTGTGATTAATTTTTCCCGACCGTCGCTTAATTCTATCCAAATTGTTTCTGTATTCCTCTCAGTTTTTATTTCCTTATTTATTTCACACTTCAGATTATCCCTAACATAGATTGCTACTCCGCCTCCTTTCCTGGTCTGCCTATCGGTATGGAACAGTTTGTAACCAGCAATTTGGTATTCGACTGGTAATTCACGTGTGTCTAGGTTGATCCATGTTTCAGTGAATGCAATTATATCGATTTCTTCGGTACATACCAAGGCCCTAATATCATCCATTTTGTTTCTCATACTTCTACTGTTCGCGTAATATACATTTAAGTTAGTCGTGTTCTGAGTCCTTCCCTTACCGCGTTTAGTTTTAAACTCCCTGTCTAATTTAGTTATGTCATCATTCCTAACACTATTTCCCTGTAATCTTTCGCCTTGTTTACCCGCTCCCACTGCAGTCTCCTCCACCCCCATGCCCCTATGTTCTCTTAGCAGTTTAAAGACTTCGATATCTTTTGAACTGCCCCCTCTAGAGCCCCAGCCAGGGTTGCTACTCCATCCCTAGACAGGTGCACCCCATCCCTAGCATAAAGGTCCCTTCTGCCATAGAAGTTGTCCCAGTTGTCAATGAATGGGACTGATATTGACTTGCAATATCTGTCAAGACGGTCGTTAACACCAACTGCCCTTGACAACCATTCACTGCCAACTCTCCTTCTAGGCAGGACACCGCATATGATAGGGATCCCTCCCTTAGTCCTAATACGATCTATGGCTGCCTTGAACTTATCAAGAAGCTCCTCGCTCCTACACCGGCCAATATCATTGCCTCCTGCACTGAGGCAGATAATGGGTTTGTTCCCATTACCAGACAAGATATTGTCCATCCTGTCAATTATATCCCCCACCCCAGCTCCTGGCAAACACACCCTCATCCTATTTTTGTTTTTACCACAAAAGGCCCTGTCCATGTACCTTACCTGTGAGTCACCAACAATTAAAGTTTTTATACCTTCCTTGTCATCCCTGCCCCTGACTGTACTAACGTCCAATTCGTCTATCAAGGGACTGAACGGGTTGGTACACTTAGCTGTTGTTGTCGTTGTTGTCGTATCCTTCGTGTGCTTCTTTACCACCAGCTTGGTCCTACCACTACTCACAATTTTCCACTTGCTTGATTTTTCGTCAGCCACTGGCTTTACTCGTCCAGCCTCTCCTTTTAACATCGCCAGCTCTTCCCTTAATTTCAAGTTCTCCAACTTGGCCTTCGCCAATTCTTCAGTGGACCACTCCAGTTTGGTCAACAAACTCTCATACCCAAGACCGCACCAAGCTCTGGCCATATCTGATAATTATCCCTCCGGAGCTAACCCTGCCGTGACCTTTCCCCTAGTGAGGTCAGAACACCCCAAGAGTCATCAGGTTGAAGAGAATTTGCCTTTTCTTTCCGCTCGATAATAAACGATTCACTCTAGTGTAAACCCACAACTCGCTGCATAAGTCATTCACTCAACACGACCAAGAGTGTTTACCCGTCTTGCACCACACGTCTTCCACCTCTCGGTAGGGTGCCGTGACGTCATCATCGCATGAGTATGTATATCCGGGTAAACACTCCGGTGTGTCTGATCTTCCTTGCCCCTCATACAAGACAAGACCAAGTTTAAACTAAGGGCAGTACACCCCGCCACGCCATCTGTTAATCCCGATCCTGATTTTCTTCTGTACACTAACGCCGCGCCCGGTTGTGTGCCAAGAGGTTCCCATATATTCAACTTCAAATAAACTCACTGACTGGGAAGCGTAGACATACAATGAAGGTTAAGATGAGAGTCAGAGATACACGTGTAGCTCTATTACGATAATCCCTTAGCACTCACAGTTGTTAATGGATTTAAACAATAAAACAATAAAGTAACTTACACAGTAAAAAATGGAATGGCAATTGCATAAGGATAACTAAAATATTAAACGGTCTCCCCGGTTCAGTTTCATATTCATACAATGTTTTTCAGTATATTGCTAATTATTATTTTTTTCTTCATATTTTAGTTACAGTACTTGGGAGTGACTCCAATAATTGTCAGTGCTGAGAGCTTGACCTAATGAATGTATGACTGTCTGTCGTCTTTACCACCACACTACATTATATACTGTACAGGGTGTTCCATAAATACCTTTCATAAATTAGGCGGTGTATTCCTGAGACATAAATAAAGATAAATGACTAAATGACCAAACTTTTAATTCTCAATAGTTTTAGAGTTACAACACATGACAGGTTTGGCAGGAATGTGATGAAACATATATGGGGTGTATATGAAACACCCAATACACTGTGCTAGTGACATTTATTAACAATAATAATGCCATATGGTATTGACATTTAGAGGAAATGTTCAAGTTCCGCCCCTCTTGCTCAATGCAGGGTTCAGCCCGTCGCACTATTAAGTGTCGCACACGTTAAGACCCCAGGGGTGTTGCGAATGTTTGTCACACAGTCCTGTACACGGTGCCACAATTCCTCACGGTTTGCGAACCTCTGTATCATACACCTTGCTTTTTATGTGACCCCACAGGTAGAAATAAAGGGGATTTATGTCAGATAACTGAAGGTTTCATCACATTCCTACCAAGACTGCCATGTGCTGTAACTCCGGAACTATTAATTTGGTCATTTAGTCATTCGTCTTTATTTATGTCTCAGGAATACACTCCCTAATTTATGAAAGGTATTTATGGAACACCCTGTATGTGTAGAGAGAGAGAGAGAGAGAGAGAGAGATGCACAAACGAGGCGAAGCAGAAAGAGAATAATATTAAATTATACAACTAAACGCCAAGAGAATGATTACATGTGTGTGTGTGTGTGTGTGTGTGTGTGTGTGTAAATGTATGTGTGAGCGTGCGTGTGTACGAAGAATACCCCGCCCTGCTTCTCGCAACACTATGCGTCACTCAGCAAAAGATTGATGAGGCAACATAATTTAGAGGAAGGTAGCAAGGAGTGATGATGATGATGATTAAGTAGCAACAGAGTGTGATGAAGAGTTACCAGAAAAGTGGCTATTACTGGCCTCATTACTGTAGACCAGGTAGCTCGTAGTTGGGGCCACTCGAAGCTGAGCTTAGCCACATTAAATACGCGAAGAGACTGTCCTAGGGCAAAGTTTTATCATAATTTTGGCCAGGGAGCTTGGGGGGGGGGGGGTGGAGACTGTTCTGTGGCCAAGTCTTACCATCATCTTAACCATACGGCGTAACCATAACGACCATTAATTCCCCATTATGTGCACCGCTTCGTGATACAACTAAAAAAGAAAAAACCCTGGGCAGATCAAGATGCAGTGCACAATTACAAAAGAATAAACCCGGAATAAAACAACATCAAGCCATAACAAACCCCCAAATAACACATTACACCGTTTAATACACAGACGGTCAATGACAGTCTCTATAACATAACAGTCTTTACACTCTGGCTTGAAGACGTATCACCAGTTAATGTCAGCATAAGATACAGTTATTGATAAAATATTGGATTTCTGTTTTGTTTTAGAACCAAGACTATTATTTTGTTTTTGTATTTACTATTTTCACAGGTAGGATCGTAAATATTGAAGGAGTTGGTTTAATGGCACATAATATACCTTTACGGGTCACTTAATTTCTGGGATTGAACGCCATTATAGGATCATGGCCAGGGAAAGATTAAGCCCCCAGCCCCCGTGAGTCAGGGCAGGTGAGTGGTATTAATGACACCTGTATTAACATGACCTGTATTAACGACACCTGTATTAACATGACCTGGATAAAGACCCCGTCCCTGTACGACTGGTCCCTAATATTAACAGGCAGGTAAGGCAGAAGCGCGTCAGGTGTTGAGACTCCGTAAACCACCGGGGGACTACCTGATCAGTTACCATTAATTTAGGGGAAGTGAGGAGGTGGGAGTGGACGGGGGAAGGAAGGAGAGTCCAGGATAACATACATACATACATACATACATACATTTATACATACATACATACACATACATACATACACATACATACATACATACATTTATACATACATACATACATACGTACATACATACATACATACATTTATACATACATACATACATACGTACATACATACATACCACTGACTCTCAGATTGACAAATTCTACGCCATTACGTTGACGATTTTTTAACGCATGACGGACGGAATATTTCATGTTCGAGATTCTCAAAAATGCGAGACAATTTATTTTACATTCTTATGCCATCATTTCCAAAGGGTTATATCTCAAACCATAGATTGTCCTCAAAGGGTTAAACCACCAATCGTCCTCAAAGGGTTAAACCACAGATCGTCCTCAAAGGGTTGAACCACAGATCGTCCTCAAAGGGTTGAACCATCGATCGTCCTCAAAGGGTTAAACCACCAATCGTCCTCAAAGGGTTAAACCACAGATCGTCTTCAAAGAGTTAAACCATCGATCGTCCTCAAAGGGTTAAACCACATATCGCCCTCAAAAGGTCAAACCACCAATCGTCCTCAAAGGGTTATGTCATCAGGTAGAAAGAGTCTTCGCGTTCTCTGTTAAGGACAAAATATAAGGTAAGAAAATCCCTTCGAGGATCCAATGCCTTATTTCCCAGTATAGAACGGTACATTTCTCACCACCCTTTTATTTACTCGCTAAGACCCCAGACTCGTATATATAATAAGGCTGTTCATCTTACACAAATATATCTAGGTTATGTGTGTTATGTAAATTAGTTTAAAATCAGACATAAAATATATCTCTTCCTCCTCTTCCTCTTCTTCTTCTTACTCTTTCACATTATTAGCGATTTTTGCATTCCATTAATAACAAATAAAATAAGTTCTTTATCCCCCTATTTAGCTAAAACAAAACAAAAACATTATGTCTATTTGCATCTCTCTCTCTCTCTCTCTCTCTCTCTCTCTCTCTCTCTCTCTCTCTCTCTCTCTCTCAGATAAAATATCACACGTTCATTTGACAGATTTGACCATCCAATTGGCCATTCGGCTCTCTCTCTCTCTCTCTCTCTCTCTCTCTCTCTCTCTCTCTCTCTAATCGGATTATCATGATCTGTTTTCAGCATTTATTAGACTGTACACTAACAAGCCGCCTCACACCTGTATACTCGTATAGTTTGTGGGACAGTTTATTGAGGTGGTAACATGTCAAACAGTCCCCCCGTTCTGTCCTAACCTAACCTAACGTAACGTAACGTAACCTAATCTAATCTAACCCAAGTTAACCCATTCCTAATCTTAGACACCCCTACTTTACCTAATCCTAATCCTAATCTAACCTACGACAGCTCTACCTTACCCAACCTAACACCATTCTAACCTGTCTCTCACCTAGTCTATATTAATTTAAACTTACCTAATTCGTCGTAAGCCTAACCTAACCTAACCTAACCTAACCTAACCTAACTTTACCAAACCCTAACCTAATTGTAATCGCATCAATTCAAATCCAACTTTAACATAACTTTAACCGATTCTGAACCCGATCCTGACCTGACTTAACCTAGCCTAATGAGACCCAGCCCCACCTTAACCTAACAGAATCCCGATCCAACCTAATCCTTACGTAACCTAATCTTTAAGACTTTAGGACTATGGCCTAATGTTAATGGTTAGGTTAGGTTAGGACTGGGATCTATTACGACAAAATGACCATCCAATCAGAACCTTGGATAAGGTAGAATAATTTTCCAATCGGAAACAGCAACGGAAGCAACTAGATATCAAATCAGATTCACAAATGAGGCAAAATTAGTATGTAATCAGTTGCAGGAATGAAGCTAAATGATTATGTAATCAGAAACAGGAGGAAGGTTAATTACTCGAGGGATCTATTATCAAACATGAACACCAGGAACCGTGCTGCTCAGGGACCCTGTATACGAGAGATTATACATGCATGCGTGTGTGTGTGTGTGTGTGTGTGTGTGTGTACGCGCACTCAAGATGCAAAAAATCACTTTTTTTCCCGAAAATTAAGGAAGTAAATGAGTTAAATGAATATAATGAGACTCGTCCCCATGAGAGAGAGAGAGAGAGAGAGGTCAGAGAACAAGCCCAAGATGTGCATTTTTAATCACTCGTTATTTATCATTTCCTCTTCTAACTATGGCAAGAGAACATAACGTATATCAGCTACAGTAGAGTCTCCGTATAATTCCGCTGCCATATTATCCACCATATAAACACAAACAGTCTTACATCATCAACACCAAAACTTAACTTTAAAAATAACCTCACGTACCGTATATATAAAAAAAATAACTTCAGATACTACAAAATTCAAAACTCACATCGCGTTATTTTTTTTTAATAAACCCTAAAAAAAAAAGTTCAAGATACAATAAAGGATGAATTAGCCTCAGTGGTGACAAGAGTATATAAGGAGCACACACTGTAGGTGACCGCCAGCACACGAGGAGAAATACTGACAATGGAACACCTCGCCCAGGGGAGTATATTGTTGTTTCGTTACATCCACAAAATGAATTCCTCTTCGTTCTAATTATTATTGCGTTTACGAGATTCCCTGACACACACACACACACACACACACGGATAGACGTATATCCCCGGAAAATAGGTGTCAGGTGTATTAAACTAATCAGCAGTCCTCTAGCCTTATTGGTGACACATATGTTTGGTGAGGTGAGGTTACATAAGAACATAAGAAAATAAGGAGTCTGCAATAGGCCGGTTGACCTGTGCATGGCAGCTCCTGTCGAGAGTAACTACCACTCTCTATCATCCATGAATCTATCTAGCCTCCTTTTGAAACTTTCCAGAGTTCCCGCACTTACTACAAAGTTGCTAAGCTTGTTCCACTCGTCCACCACCCTATTTGTGAACCAGTTTCTTCCTATCTCCCTCCTAAACTTAAACTTATCCAACTTGAATCCATTGCTCCGAGTCCTATCCTGCTCGGATATTATAAGAACTTTATCTATATCCCCTTTATTGATTCCTTTCACCCACTTAAATACTTCTATCATATCTCCCCGCACTCTTCGTCTTTCTAGGGAATGCAAGTTAAGTTTCTTTAACCTATCCTGATATGGAAGGTTTCTAAGTCCCTGAATCATTTTTGTCATTCTTCGCTGCACCGACTCTAGTGAATTTATATCCATTCTATAATAGGGGCACCAGAACTGAACCGCATAATCGAGGTGCGGCCTAACTAGCGCAAGATATAGTTGCAATAAGACCTCTGCACTCTTGTTACTTACACTTCTAGATATAAAACCCAATACTCTGTTTGCCTTATTTCGAACATTAACGCACTGTTTTCTAGGCCGTAGGTCCGGGCTTACAAGTACCCCTAGGTCTCTTTCACAAGTCGACTTCTCTAGGTTGATGTTGTTCAGGCTGTATACATTATAAGTATTTGTTCTTCCAATATTAAGTACGCTGCACTTGCTGGTGTTGAATTTCATTTGCCACTTTTCAGACCACCCCTGCAGTTTATTTAGATCCTCCTGTAATGCATTTGCATCCTGCCCTGAATTAATTTGCCGCCCTATTTTGGTGTCATCCGCAAACTTGCTTATGTCACTGCTGATCCCAGTATCTAAATCGTAAATGTAGATTATGAACAAGAGTGGGCCTAGAACTGACCCCTGGGGAACCCCACTGGTTACACGGCCCCACTCAGATTTAACACCATCTACGCTGACCCTCTGCGTTCTATCGGTGAGCCATGATTTTATCCAATTTAAAACTTTCCCCTCGATACCATGAGCCTTAATTTTTCTCAGAAGCCTCTGATGCGGTACTCTGTCAAATGCTTTGCTAAAGTCTAAGTAAATAACATCGTAATTTTCGTCATTATCTACTACCTCGAAGACTTTCCTAAAAAACGTTAGCAGATTTGTTAGACAAGATTTTCCCTTTGTTGAGAGTCGTAGATTAATTTGCTTTTCTCTAGATGCGATCGGTTCAGTTAGTTTAGAAAGTTAAGTTTTTGTTAGGTTACGCCTTATTTTGGAGTTGGTTTAGGTTAAGTTAGGTTAAGTTAAAGTTATTGTTAGGTTAGGTTAAGATTATTTTTGCATCAGTGAAAGTGGGACCCACACACCTGACGGCCCAGTAGGGGGAGTGTGTGGACCAGCACAGAATACTAAACCTCGGCGCAGAATAAGGCAGAGGGGCCGCCATTGTCATCAACCCCTTCACCCACCCCAGCAGTAAAGACAGGTACCACCTTTACACCTGAGTGAACTGGGGACGAACCAGTGACACTAAGAACAGTAGGCTAGCGTTGTATCCACTCTGCCACCGCACCCTTTAAATTTGATTAAGGTCTGTTGAAGTGAGATTAGCTCAACTGGATTAAGGTCGGTTAAGTCAAGTTAGTTAAGGTGCACGCTAAGTTAGGTTAGGCTAGGGGTAAGCTTAAATCAAACTAGAGCTTGGTTTAGATTAGGTTAAATTCAGCCAAGTTCGAATAAAAGTTAGGTCAACTAAACCTAAACCAGATCACCTTTACTCCACTCCCTTCCCTACCTCCCACCTCCCTCCTCCCACCTCCCTCCCCCTACCCTACCTTCCTCTCCCTCCTCCCACCCCCTACCCTACCTCCTCCCACCCTTTCTCATCCCCCTACTTCTCCCTTCCTCCCTTACCCTCCTCCACCATATGACCACACCTTTACTCCCTTCTCCCCCCCTTTCCCTTCCCCCTCACCCTCTCCTACCTCCCCCCTCCCCTCCTTTATCTTCTCCCCGGCACGACTACACCATTACTACCCAACCTTGTCGTTTATTTCAGGCACTACGGTCTTGGTAATAGTGGAGGGAGCTGTGGAGACAATGGTGGAGGGAGTAGTGGAGGGAGTCGTGGAGGGAGCAGTGGAGGGAATAGTAGTGGAGGGAGTCGTGGCGGGAGTAGTGGAGGGATTATTGGAGAGAATAGTGGAGGGAGTAGTGGAGGGATTATTGGAGGGAACAGTGGAGGGAGTAGTGGAGGGAGTCGTGGATGGATTATTGGAGGGAACAGTGGAGGGATATTTGGAGGATATAATGGAGGGTAGTGGAGGGAACACACCGTTTACGGGAGTGTTTCTTGGTAGGTCTCAGCCGCACCATGGACCACCTCTCCTCCGCCAATTTCCGTTCTCCAGTTTCCTGTGTGTGTGTGTGTGTGTGTGTGTGTGTGTGTGTGTGTGTGTGTGTTTTGTTTCGTCTCGGTGTCTAATTGCTTTACTCTCTCTCTCTCTCTCTCTCTCTCTCTCTCTCTGACGTCCTACAGTATTTCAACTTGGTCTTATTAAAATTCACTCTCTCTCTCTTTCTCTCTCAGCAAATCGACATTCGCATATACTGGCCATGTCTGCAAAATACCCGCACACGTGTACACATCGTGGCCGTAAATATAAAAATCACGCATATGTGTACATAGTTAATTTTTTTTAGAATCCTCATTTACATAAACTGATTTTCTCTGGCTACTTGGGGTCGCAGTGGACAGGTGGCAGCACAGGATTGGGTCGCACTGAAAAAAAGCTTGGAAGCCCCTGACCAAATCTAACCTAACATAGCATAAACTAACCATAACCGCCCCAAAGTAGCGTTAGGTTATGTTAAGTTTGATTAGGTTAGGTGAGGCTTGATTAGATTAGGTTTGGTTAGGTTAAATTATGTTAGCTTAGGATGGGTTAGATTAAATTTGGTTATGTTAGGTTAGGATGAGTTAGATTTTGTTAAGTTAGGTTAAATTATCGGGTGAAATCAACTAGGATGCCTAATGTTCACGTGATCTGTCGACATCCGTGACCAATACAGACTGACCGAGAGCGAGCTTAGTAACTCCTTAATATTTCAAAGCTCCGTGACCTCTGACCTTTGACCTCTCTCCCACACCCTCAAAACACAGCAGTTCTAGAGGTTAAGTCGACATACCAAAATATATTACACATTAGCAGTTTATGATAGGGTGACTGACCGCTCTACTGGGATAATTAATGATACGACAGGATACATACATACATACATACATACATACATACATACATACATACAACCATAGTTACTTAGGGAAAGAGAGAGTAAACACCCGGATTACCTGAAAATTAGACACCCCAGTTTATTTCCCTAGAACACCACACACTGGGGAGTTAGGTTAGGTGAGGTTTAATTAGGTAAAGTAAGGTTAGATTAACTTAGGACTGATTAAGTAAGATTAGATTAGGTTAGCACGAAGATGGTTAATCTTCACGTGAAATAAGCCGGGGTGTCAAATCTTCAGGTGACCCCCCCCCCAAAAAAAACCCTCAGATACACAAAATATCCACCACTCTCATCAGTGAAGGCGGGTGCTTGATTGACCACACACAAATAGTAAAAATGACTGACTGACTTAATAAATAAATAAATAAATAAAAACGACAGTAAACCCCTCTCCTCCCTGTCTCTCATTAACCTGTCGTGATAGGTGGAGCTTTAAAACTGATTGCTGGGCTAACAGACTGTCCTCATTAAGCTCCTGGCCATAAACCCATCCTTTATAGCTGCCCGTCACTGTGGGAGAAGATCCGTCAAGTAGTTGAGGAGGTCGCTGACGTGATTCTGTCTAAGTGTGGTTTGGACAGACAGACAGACAGACAGACAGACACACACACACACACACACACACACACACACACACACACACACACACACCAAAATATTCCAATGCTCCCACACCAAAGTGCTTGGCAAACACCGTATCATGACTCCACAAGCAAACATTATAGACGAAAGAATGAAACTGATGCTTTAACGTTGTAAACTAACTCTGTAAAAATGTAATAATAATAATAGTAAGAAGAAGAAGAAGAAGAAGAAGATGAAGAAAAACAACAACAACAACAACAACAACAACAACAGCAACAAAATCGATAATAATAACAATAATAGTAATAATAATAAAAAACAACAACAATAATAATTAGGCCAAAACCTTACAATGTTACCATAATGTACAAACACGTGAAGTATACTGTATATAACAGCATTGTATTACAGGATCTAATTACTCGTGTTGTTGATGTCTATCTTGGGTACAGTATAGCATTGTTCGATGGATGGTGCTGGTGACTAATGATGGTGAGATAGATGTATGGATAGATAGATAGATAATATAGATAGTCGATAGATAGTTGATAGATAGATACATACATACTGAGAGAGAGAGAGAGAGAGAGAGAGAGAGAGAGAGAGAGAGAGAGAGAGAGAGAGAGAGAGAGAGAGAGAGAGGTTTGGTTAATATTTATATACTGTAGGAGAAAAGGGGGCGACGAAAATGTTGGTAGAGGAGAGAGAGAGAGAGAGAGAGAGAGAGAGAGAGAGAGAGAGAGAGAGAGAGAGAGAGAGAGTCATCGTCTTAAGCCAAGTGTGAGGACTGCTAAGCTCCACGGAAGGGAAAGTGAACCATGAAAAAGAATTATGGAAGGAAAAGTTTATTTTTTTTGTCCAGAGGAAAAAAAAAAGCAAATCTTCTACAAAAGACCAGGAAGAATATAGAAAGAGAGGTCACAGAAGGTCAATAAAGGTCACGGAAGGTCAATACAGGTCATGGAAGGTCAAAACAGGTCATGAAAGGTTAAAACAAGTCACATAAGGTCAAAACAAGTCATGCAATGTCAATACAGGTCATGAAAGGTAAAAAAAAGGTTTTATAAATTCAAAACAGGCCACGTAATGTCAATACAGGTCACATAAAGTCAAAGGAGGTCACAGTGTACGAGAAAAAATCTAGTAAAATCTAGTAAAAGATGTTGGGATTGGAGACGAACTAGGAAACAGTGATCATAAAGCCATATATTTTAACATAATATGGAATGGCAGGAAGAAGGAAAATTTGGCCTTGATCCCGGATTTTAGGAAGGCTAATTACGGTAGCTTAAGGAGAGACCTAAGGGATGACCCTATGGTCAAAAGATTAATCCCTCCCACACCTCCGGAAACTGTCAACTTAGGACGGGAGAACCCCGAATTTAATTTAGCAGTTACTTATGAACAATTTATTGCGACAATCCATAATGCTCAGAATAAACACATCCCTAAAAGAAAATTCAGATCGATACGGAACCAACCAAAATGGATGAATAATAGACTCTTAGATCTTCTAGGGAAAAAGAAAGGAGTATATAGAAAAGTTATGAAAGGCGAAAATCGCTTACTTGGTTACTATCAGAACCTAACAAGACAGGTAAAAACAGAAATTAGGAAAGCAAAGAGAAATTATGAAATCAAGGTAGCAAACGAATCGAAAAATAACCCCAAAGCTTTTTGTCAACTGTATAAATCAAAGGTTAGAGATACAATAGGTCCCCTTAAAACTACGACAGGAGAAATGACTGATGATGAGTTAGAAATGTGTAGTAACTTAAATAGTCATTTTCGCTCCGTATTCACAAATGAAAACCTAGCACAGTTTCCAGAAGTTCATAAGGTATATAACGACAGTATAGAAAATATGTTGATGAATATCAATATTACTAATAACGATGTGCGTAAAGTAATTAACAAACTGAAGCCTCATAAATCGCCTGGTCCAGACGAGGTATATGCTAGAATATTAAAAGAATGTAGAGATGAGTTGAGTAATCCATTAGCAGTTTTATTTAATAAGTCATTGGAATCTGGCCTAGTGCCAGAAGCTTGGAAACTTGCAAATGCAGTTCCGGTTTTCAAAAGGGGTGATAAATCAATTGCATCAAATTACCGTCCCATTAGTCTCACGTCAATCATAGGCAAGTTGCTAGAGTCAATTATTGCTACAAAAATCAGAAGCCACCTTGAAACATTCAACTTAATTCATTCTTCTCAGCACGGGTTCACCCAGGGACGTTCTTGTCTCACAAATTTGCTTAGCTTTTTCTCAGAAGTATATAAAGCGGTAGATAATGATAAGTCATATGATATAATTTATTTAGATTTCAGTAAAGCATTCGATAGAGTCCCTCATGAGAGATTGATAAGGAAGGTAGAAGCACATGGAATAGGTGGATCATTATTAAAATGGATTAGGTCATGGTTAACTGGTAGGAAACAAAGAGTCAGCATAAATGGATTAAAGTCAGACTGGGGTGCAGTCAAAAGCGGAGTTCCCCAGGGATCTGCATTAGGCCCTCTGCTGTTTGTTATATTCATTAATGATCTTGATTTAGGAATAACTAGTAGGATTAGTAAATTTGCAGATGATACCAAAATGGGGAGAGTGATAAATTCAGACAGTGACTTTGAACACCTTCAAAGAGATCTAGATACCTTACATGAGTGGTCAGTAGACTGGCAAATGAATTTTAATACTGATAAATGCAAGGTACTACAGATAGGGAAGACGAATACAAACGTTAAGTATAACTAGGTAACACGGAAATAGAAAACTCAGATTGTGAAAAAGATCTAGGTGTATTTGTTAGCAACGACTTGAAACCTAGAAAACAATGTATTAGCGTTCGCAACAAGGCAAACAGGATTCTTGGGTTCATATCTAGGAGTGTGAGTAACAGAACTGCTGACGTTATCTTGAAACTTTACCTAGCATTAGTGAGGCCACACATGGATTATGCGGTTCAATTCTGGTGTCCTTATTATAGAATGGACATAGATTCTTTGGAGAGAGTACAAAGAAGAATGACAAAAATGATCCTTAATATTAGAAACCTTCCATATGAAGAAAGACTGAAAAGCTTAGGCTTGCATTCATTAGAGAGGCGTAGAGTTAGGGGAGATATGATAGAGGTGTTCAAGTGGGTAAGTGGGATTAACAAGGGTAAAATGGAAGATGTTCTGAAGCTCAGTAATAACGAAATAACTAGAACAAATGGCTTTAAATTAGATAAATTCCGATTCAGAAAGGATATAGGCAAGCACTGGTTTGGTAATAGAGTTGTGGATATGTGGAATAGGCTACCGAGTGCTATAGTAGGATCGGGGACGCTAGGGAGCTTCAAGACGAAGTTGGATAGGCACATGGAAGTGCTGGGATGGGTGTGAAAGGGATCTGCCCTGTATGGGCCAGTCGGCCTCCTGCAGTATCCCACTTTCTTATGTTCTTATGTAAAAAATAGAGGTAAGAACAGTCATTACAAGTCATTCAATACCACATTTCAGTCAGACAAATCCCCTCGCAAATAAACTAATTAAACAAATGAGTTATATGATGATTCACACTAAGTTGTATCCAATTAATTTCACCCAGCAATAGACAGATTAATTATATCCAATGTTATATATAGATAATTACTACTATCCCACTGATTATCTCTGCAGTGCTATGTGTGAGTCATTAATACAAGCGATTATGGTAATTATTATTAATATGTAAGAAATTATTGATACGTGAATTTATATATGATTTTATACATAGTTTCATATACACAAAATATGATTGGGTTCATTCTTCAGTGAGTTCTTCTTCTCGTCACTGTCCAGATGCGTCAACTATGTGTTTCTTCTACAGTGTCTTCACCCCACGCATCTTTATTGTGTGCAGTGTCTTAGATTAATAAATCACTTCTGTAACCGTAATGCCACTAATACTCCATCTTATATCTGCCGTGGTAGTAGTAGTAGTAGTAGTAGTAGTAGTAGTAGTAGTATGGAGTCAAGCATCGCTGGAACTACCTGATGCGTACCATCCCTGAGATCAGACCCCTCCTCCACCCTCTGGAAGAAGCCATCAGTGTCAAGTTCATTCCCAAACTAGTGAAACACCCTGACTTAACCCCAGCAGAAAGAACACTTCTTGCACTTCCACCAAGACTGGGAGGGATGGGACTAACTAATCCAGAGGAGAGTGCTGACACTGAACATCAAAATTCACTTAAGCTCACGGCAGCCCTCACTGACCACATAATAGCCCAGAATGCAAGAGGGGAAGTGGACACCAGCAAAGCAAATAAGATCCGTAGGGCCATTACAACAGATCGGCAGCACTGCCAAAATGACACGTTGCAGCAACTATTGCTGCAGGTTCCAGAAACTTTGACAAAAAAAGTAGCTATAGCGCAGGAGGTGGGCGCCTCGAACTGGTTAACTACGTTACCGATAAGGGCAAATGGTTTCAGCCTTAACAAACAAGAATTTACAGATGCCATTGCTCTAAGGTACGGTTGGCCAGTAGATGGTTTGCCCTCCCAATGCGTGTGTGGCTCTTCCTATGACGGCGATCACGCTATGGTCTGCAAGAAGGGGGGCTTCATATGCATGAGGCATGACGAGGTAAGGGATCTCACAGCAAATATGTTGAAGGAAATCTGCCGGGACGTCATAGTAGAACCGACCCTCCTTCCACTGGATGGTGAGATCTTCCAACACAGGACTTCAAACACATCTAACGAAGCCCGTGTGGACGTCAGTGCTCGAGGATTTTGGACGCGGGGACAGCGAGCTTTCTTCGACATCAGGATTTTTGATCCCATGGCCATTTGTCACCGTAACCTAGCTCTCGATGCTGCACATAGGAGGAACGAGAACGACAAGAGAAGGGCATATGGGGAGAGAATTCAAAACGTTGATCAAGGCAGCTTCACTCCTCTAATGTTCACAACCTCTGGTGGGATGGGCCCAAGTGCAAGATGTTTCTACGCCAGACTCGCGGAGGTGATCTCCGAACAGAAGCAGCAGCCCAGAAGTTATGTTACAGCCTGGATGAGATGTCGACTGTCCTTCTCTCTCCTTCGGTCGGCTTTGCTCTGCCTCAGGGGAACGAGAGCTTCTGCCCCTACTCCGACAACTGCTGCAGATATTGACTATGAGGCTACAGTCACTGAATGCCGCATAGATCTGCGGCTCAACTAATTCAACACAGATAGGATAGCTTATTATGTATTAGGGTATTTAATATTAAGGTAAATAAATGGTGGCGAAGGTGTGGCTATTGGGGGAGGCTGGAGGCCACTGGTAGTAGTAGTAGTAGTAGTAGTAGTAGTAGTAGTAGTAGTAGTAGTAGTAGTAGTAGTAGTAGTAGTATTTTAAACTTACACACACACACACACACACACACGCACAGAGTCGACCCTTCCTATCGTATTTCTGCTTGACAGCTGTTTCGTCTTAATCATGAAACTTCAGTCACAAGAACAAAGAGAGAGAGAGAGAGAGAGAGAGAGAGAGAGAGAGAGAGAGAGAGAGAGAGAGAGAGTATTGGAAGATGCATGGTCAAAATCAAGCAGACAAACAGAGATAAACGACACTAAACTACAGACTAGTAACATGGATAACGTTTATAAATAGACAGGCAGATAGAGATAAACAATTAGACAGTGACAAATAAGTAAGACAGAAAAAAAAGTAAGTAGACGAACATTTCAGACCATTTTGAACGCCAAAAAATAAAGATATCTAACATCTCGAACGCTACAGTGTTTATTTACATATCAAGTTCCCTACTGCTGGCGTCATAGTTATTTTGTCTACGTGCTGATCCGTCCCTTGTTGTCTGTTTACATTGCTTGTATCACCAGCGATTAACCTCGTGGCATTATCGGATTAACTTGTTTAAATCTCCAATGTGATAGTAAGGGGTTTTTTTAAAGTTCAGGAAGATCTTCAGTGCGACAGCTACTGAAGGTACAACAACTTTTCTTTTAATACGATTTATCTCGATTATGATAACATCACTTTTAATGCGAAAATAATAATATTGAAACGATAACTACCCCTTTAGTACGATAACAGCCTCTTGTGTATAGTAACAACCATCTTAGTACGATTATTAAGGCGATAACAACAGCTTCAGTACGATAATCACCCTTTCTGTGTCCGATATTAACCATCTTAATACGATTAATTATGTGATAACATTCTCCTTCACTGTACAAAGCTCTGACCCAATCAAAAAAAGTGACTTTATAGTGAGCACCAATGAAAATCTGGATCCTTGGGCTACGAGTGACTTCCACGGTACGACACTTTGATCCCTCCTCAAAATAAATAAATAAATAAATGAATATCTGTCTTTATTGGTACTGGAGGCAGGTAGTTAGTAGACCTTTTAAAAGGTCTCCAGCAGTTCTCGAAAACTCAAGGATACGTTTGTCGCAACTCACTTTGGTAATTGGTTAAGTGACTCGATGGAGGAGGAGGAGGAGGGGGGGGTGGGTAAATCTCGGTCACGTGTGCAAAGGAAGTTAAGGTGAGAGATTTAGGTTCAAGGATTTCACCAGATTTGTATACTGAAATGGGGGTCAAAATATTGGTAAAAATTTTAAGTGCACCAATGGAATTTATATTCAAAATCTCACAGTACAATTTAGGCTAAAAAAATATGTCTGTCTAAATGTCTGTCTGGTTATTTGTGTGTGTGTGTGTGTGTGTTTAACTATCTTTCACTCGCTGTCTGTCTACACATCTGTCCGTTTGTCTTGTGACGCCCTAACAGATGAACAGCCTTGCGTTTTCTCCTCCAAACTTCTCCGCTTAGACACTACACAGTTATACACACAAAATACCTTCACTCAACACGCGTCCAAGTTCACACGACCAGTTTTAACATTACGAAACACTTGGGTCTTGAGCTGACGACTTATCCTGGATTACGTAGAGGGAATTTCCACCAAGTAATTAAGCTTTTGGACGGCCATTCATTTACCTAATTAACACCTCCCCCCCCCCCCCCCCATCCCGAGAGACAGAGGGAAGCAAGAAGTCGGCCAGAGCGCCCCTTTGTGTGTGGGTGCCAATGTAAACACGATAACTTGAACAAATATCAATGATGATGAACTTAATGTTGATATTATATTGTATTACTACGCTTTAACAACTGAGGTCTTATAAGCGTGGTGTATTCAAGGCCAGTGGCGTACATTAGTCATCGGCCATTATAAATCAGGAGACACAGCACTCTGTATAATAGCAATGGACTTTGCGTGGATATGTTACAACAAAACCTTTAATGTTAATATTGTTCAGACTAATGGCTGCATGGGATATGCTGTGACGCGGCGGGGGCTAACTTAACCTAACCTACGTTAACCGAATTTAAGTAAACCTACCCTGACCTTAATCAAACCTAACATGACCTAAATCTAAAGTAACCTAATTAAATCCGAGCTAACCTAACCTAACCTGACCTGACCTGACCTAACCGAACCTAATCTTAAACAAACCTCACATGACCTAACCAAACCTAACCTTAAACAAACCTCACATGACCTCAATCTAAAGTAACCTAACTTAATCCGAGCTAACCTAACCTGACCTGACCTGACCTAACCTAACCTAACCTGACCTGACCTGACCTGACCTAACCGAACCTAATCTTAAACAAACCTCACATGACCTAACCTAACCTAACCTTAAACAAACCTCACATGACCTCAATCTAAAGTAACCTAACTTAATCCGAGCTAACCTAACCTGACCTAACCTAATATTAACCATCTTTACCGACACAGGTTTCCTTCACAAGGCAAGAAACTTTCATGGATGAATTTCCAGAAACATGTGAGAATTCTAAGGTATCAGTTGACGAGGTCTGTGAGTCAGAATGATAACCCAATTCTCTGAAACTATGACGTTGACGACCAAGGAGAATTAAGTCTTGTTTCTTCTTCGCGTTGGACCTTCTCGACAAAACACTGTAAGTTGTCAGGAATGATGTGTAAAGTTTGAATACTATCCACCACCCTGCCAGGGATAACCAACGAACAAACAAACCATATAGACAAGCATTTAAATTGTCTATAAAAACTCACAAGTAAGAACCAACATATTTAACAAAGAAATAAAATTTTTCTTCTAAGACTGACGGACCGACATATATATACTGAGCTAAAAAAGAGGCAGTTTTACAGACACATTAGCTCACCTGATTTTGGTTGAAGGCCAGTGAAGTAGAGTAGCGTGCTGAGGGTCGAGGGTCACGCAGAGCAAACTTCATCAGGGTATCGACCACCAGGGAGCGCTGGAATAAAGAGGGACAACACTGAAAGAGAGACATAACAGGGAGGTAAACTTGTCACATAACGCCAGAACACTTGACAACACAGATATGGTGTGGTGTGTGTTAGAAACTTTATTATTGTTTTCCCTTTATTTAGAATTTTACATTTATCCTTTATCTCACCTTCTGGAAAAATTAACTTGAGGTTTATGTTGCCATGTTCGCTACAGTGGCAACGTCTTATACCGAGTTAAATGTTTAATAGTATGTGTTAAATGTTTTAGATATTTGAAGAGTACCAACAGATTTATGGAATTTTTTTATTTTTTATACAAATTAACGTTAAAATACTGTACTCTGGTTATGTTGTCCTCCTAACATTTATCCTTAGTGATTATATACCAGCATAACTTTATTTACTTTTACTGAGAAAAACAAAACACGATACAATTAAAAGTGAAGATGAAATTATTTATCGTATTATACAACTTAGATAAATAAATACATAGAGGAATAAGAGGATCAATAAACTTACACGAAACATAAATTAAACTAAACAGCTAAGGTGATACACATCGTCCCCTCAGAACACCTTACGAAGCACCTAAGACATCACCTGAAGCTGAACGCCAAATGTTAACTTCGATCTGCAAAGCCTCTCTCCCAAGTTACTCAACGAAAAACTCATACAGACAGACAGAGAGAATGATCAGTATGTGCCCCCTCCCCTCCCTACCCCTACACACAACCTCTAGTTGACATAATCAGTCCAAAAACTCATAATAAAATCATTAAAGACAAAATTAACTTCAATTGGGCTGTTAAAATCACCAGGTCACACCCTCCCTGCAGACTAAAGCTAACTCTACTTACCATTATATATATTTCGTAATGCAGAACAAATTAATCATAACAGGTAATGGTAAATTAGTGACATAAGTTGATATAATTTTGGGAGGCTGATTAGTGTTATTTTGTCCCCGAGATATTACTGTGACACTGTGTTCATTTATCAGGGGTCATAACGTCACCCTACCTGTTATTATTTGTATCGTGAAGGAAATTAGTTTCTCGGTGGAAAATTCGTTGTCTTAGAATATATGAGTTTATTTAATTTACAAAGGGTGAGGGAGACAGATTTTTTTATTTTTTTACAATTACGGAATCTAGTTTACTTATTGAGAGAGAGAGAGAGAGAGAGAGAGAGAGAGAGAGAGAGAGAGAGAGAGTTTATCGTCCCAGCAGCTTATGATAACAAACATACCTCGCAACTTATCCTCGTGGAGTAAATTCAGCGGTGTTCCTTTATCTTACATACCTCAGTAATAACAAACATTAACTTAATATTAGAGACATAACTATTGTGTATGCATAACATACTGAAGACGTCGGCATCTATATCTTTCGCTGTATGTTAACTCATGGTCAGTATTTTAGACATACCTTGACATTCCATTGTAGTATCAGGAGATTTTAGATACAGTACAATCTAGACTATTAAACCTACTTAAGTCAATCTCTCTCTCTCTCTCTCTCTCTCTCTCTCTCTCTCTAACTACTACCAATCGATGACGTACCTAAAATTTTAAACACTACATCTCATGCCAAATGATTTATAGAAAATCCAGGACACTTCAATGATGGGTGTTTTCTGGTCACTCTTCACGACTGGCGTTTCATCAGTCACTAGAACCAAACACACGTAGAATCCGTAAAGGGTTTAATATACTGACGACGTTTATGTATACAAACAAGAAACAGGAACGGATAGACGGGTAGGGATAGGGATTAACTCGGCTCCTCCCTCGAGTGTTGTCTAGGATTTTTTTTTTCCGTGTGATGCAATTACTTACGGTGTGAGTATAAAGAGAGTATCGCATGGTGTTACGGCAAGAGTACAGTGTGGGAGGCGTGTGTTGTAATGTGTTACACAACCTTTCTCGTACACTAATCGACCATCTGCCTCAGCGTATGCTTGATTTTATGTTGGCGGGCTTGTAATTATATTTTGTTTCAACGATGAAAATAACCCTAGCAGCTGAAGCACCTAAAACAATAAACATTAGTATGCTGTTTTTAATGTTACAAATGAACCAACTGTAATACAATTTCGTTTGTTTTGCGAAACTTTTTTTTTTTTGCAAATTGGTTAATGAAATGTCGCCCCCCCCCCCCCCCAAAAAGGGTAATAAAAAATAAAGAATATGGTATATAGACAAATGAAAAAATCTCTAAAATGATAGATGGATAAAATAACACATAGACAAATATTAAGGCGAATCTACAGATAAATAAATAGATAAACCAAACGTTGAAGTCTTAATAGAAACTGGACACAATACTGGAGGGTTTCTGACACTAATTCTGGACCTAAAGAACTACTGTATTGACCTCCAGTATAATGTACCTGCATGCTTGTGTAATGACCTCTCTCTCTTTCTCTTCCTTTCCTCCTACCATTCTTTCCTCGCGTTCCCCTTACCCCTCACCTCTATTGTCCCTCATTCCTCCCCCTCCCCCACCTCTACCCCCTACCATCACTCATTCCCCACCATTTCCATCACTCCACCCCCTCACCACTCCCCTCCCTCCTCCCTTTCACTACCTCCCTTACTTCACCCCCACACCGCTCTCCCCCACCACTCCCCTCACACTATCCTCACCCTGACTGGCCTTGTACCAGGTAATTACAAAACACACTGGCCAAGGTTCCACCATATATAGGTGTCCTTGGTGAGTCAGAATTATGATATAACCTCGACATTATCATAGGTATCCAAGTATATAGTAAGTGTATAACGGGAGATGCAGGTGTGTGTGTGTGTGTGTGTGTGTGTCATTTTCGAGTCCTTTAGCTGTCAAACGTACACACCTAATCAGCCAGATATACACGGCACTGAAAGGCCTATTCCACAATTAGCAGCCAAAATGAAGTCGAAATTACAGTGAGGGAGAAAATGTAACACAAGGCATTTTGAGAAGTTTAGTTACATCTTATTGAAGGCACAAACTTTAAAGCATACTGTACAGTATATCATATGGAATACCTTTATAAATGTACAACCTAATACAATTTTCCAAGGAATACTTTTAATAAATTCACACACTAATATAAGAAGTCCAGCCCCAAAATCTTAGTAAGTCCTAATAAATTTCACAAGGTCGCTACAGCTACCACCACGACTTGAATATTACGAACTGCAGATAAGTGAAAACAGTCAAATATTATGACAACAAATGGATGAGCAGACAGCACTTTACACATGCCCTTAAAATTGGATAGCATATATTGTATCTCATACCACCCGCCCTCTATACCTACTGTACATTCTCAAGTGGGACGGATCTATGTAGAAAAGAACCGTGTTGGATACAAGCTTGGGCCATCCTGTGTCGAATCGAATCACTATTGATCATTATTCGTATACCTACACTATCTGTGTACCTTATATCTAACCTCAAGACTGGGGAGAGATGGTGGAGAGGACTCAAGTGCGAGTGAAGAGAGCGTCTGAAATGGCATATATAAAACCAAAAAACAGGACCTACACAGATATCGACCTTCCAATGATATATACAGTACATGTACCGAGTGGCTACACAGGGTTGAGAGGGTAAAACGTGTGTACACGGGCAGGTGTAGAATATGTTGTCACCTGTGTTTATAGCGTGTGTGTCCCATGGTTGAGTATAAGGTTGGCTCGCACAGCTGCAGCAAACACCTGTGGCTCTTATTATGGTTATTAGGATGTAAGTTTGTAGTAGGGAGGAGGATGGGGAGAGTGTTTGTGAGGAAGGTGTGTATGGGGGAGGAGGATGGGGAGAGTGTTTGTGAGGAAAGTATGTGTATAGGGGGAGGAGAGTGTTCGTGAGGAAGAAGTGCGTGGAGGGGTGGAGTGGGAGTGTGTGGGGTGAGGGGGGGGGGGGTGAAGGGGGGTAACCAGAGAGCATATATGAAAAAAAATAGATATGGAAACCAAATATGAACTGGTAAACATATAAAAACAAACTAAAATATTTAAATCAAACAAACGAAAGGACAGAAATTACTTAAAAAATGAATAGATGGGTTAAAAAACTAGAAGACTGGAGTAAGCTGCCCAATTCTGTAGTCAGATTCAGATTTGCCCCCGAGGGGGCTAGTTTATTGGGCACCCCCTTACATCCTGTGCAAGGTGAAGCGCAGAAGCGTTTACAGCGCCCAACAGGGAAGTATGAAAAGTTCATACTTGCCGTTATGACTCGTACATTAAGGGCGTAAAAGCCTGAAGGGTCATAGGTTTTGTCAAGTTACATAAAGTGAGAAAATGATGAGTGTGTGGGGAGAAAGTTCCCGGTACATTTTATCTGTTTATGGCAAAGAGTGGCAGGTCCCTAATAATGTCAAATGCCAGGCCTGTGACTAGGAGGAGGGCAATTCTGTAGTTAGCAGCACTTTAAATATTTTCTAATTATGATGAAAAAACATATAATAGTAGCCTCATAGCTTATAGGCATTATAGACAGTAGGCTAATAACGCGCTAGACACAGTATGTTATTAAAAGACAAGTATATCGCTACATGTATACGAGACTACCACTAATGGCGACGTATACACGTGTGAGGCTAACACATCATTACCAGGATTCTCCGTCATTAGTCTTCATGGTGGTGAAGTCTGATGGTTTCTCGATTCAATGATTAATGATGCAAACTCAGGCTACAATCACTCATGGTTATTCAGTTAAAATATCCCTCAGTTTTTCTTACGGTGTGGCTTTGTAAAGGTTAATTAGAGCCTTCACTTACTCGTCATTCTTGTATGGTCATTTTAATCAATAACGAGTGAATGACCGAACCAATTGCTTGAATTAATGTACAAGCCAAAGCGCATGAATCATTATACAGACCAAAATGCCTGAACGATTTTACAGAACAAGAAGTCATGAACAAATAGTACCACAGAACAAACACACGAACGGATGAAAAGTCAATCGAACAACAACTTTCCAACACAAGGAGGTTTAGTTCCAACACAAATCCCACAATTTGATGGTCCGTAAACTCTCCACGATCACCTACGGAACTCTCCTCTCAAAACCAAATTTACTGCACATAAAAGTGAGTCTTTAACTTTGGCCGTTAATGTCGCTCCTTAAAAATTTTGATTCTCGTGACATTTTTATGCATACTAATTTTCCTCTCGTATATATACCCACCCGGTGGCAGACAGGTTCCCATGGCTGGCAGAGATGACAGGTAGTGCACCATATGTCGACCAGAGGCATAAGGGGGGGAGGGAGATGGAAGAACAGAAGAAATGATACTGAATATTTTCGGTAATATTAATAACAGTAACATTATAATAATATAATATAATATAATATAATATAATAAGTAACGGACGTATTCCTCCACTGCACAGCTTGGACCAGCTTGCTAAAGACATGCACGGGCCGAATAAAAAATAAGTCCTTTCAAAACAAGCGTAATAAAATTACCTTTATCTTTGTTTTGCAGGGTAGAAATTATAATAATAATAATAATAATAATAATAATAATAATAATAATAATAATAATAATACCACCAATAATAATGATAATGAATAAAACTAATAACTTTTAATATCAAATGAATACTAATCTGAAAACATACATTCCTCGGTACACGTATTTATACAGTGTTGTTTAAACTGGCCTTACTATGAGTGTAAGTTTAAAATATAAGACAACTCACCGAGACGCAGATCTTTTGTTTTCCCTGCTGGTAGGGTCAGGGGTACGGCACCACCATACATATCCCACACTAACTTACCACATTCATTACACTCAAATCGCTGTCAATAATGGAAAAACATTACTTGCCATACTTACCAGATTTAGTTTAATAATAATGGAAAACACTGATTTCGGTGTTACGAGGAAATAAACTACGGACTTGGAACAAGGAATAAGTTGATTGCTGCATTGTCACTTAAAGTTACGCTTCCATTTGTTTTTAAATCTGATTTTTTCGCTATTTAAATTTTGTCTCACACGTTCCTACATATTATTTCACTAAAAAAAATATCTCACAAACACTTACTGCGATTGAAATCAAAGAAAGACTGTTCTCGACAACACCAGCAGACGACACCCACGTTGTTTGCTTTGATTGACTGTGCTCAGTGTGCTGTATCACAACCCTGTTGTACTTGGCCCAAGCTGGACCCACCATGAGGTAACACGTAGCCTGAAGTATGGTGTAATAACATTGGAAAATACCCACACTATAAATAGGGAGAAACCATGGTTCATAAATATAAATATAAACATAAATATAAATCACGTTCGTGACAGTTTATCCTTATAAAAGTTAGTTGTTATTCCAAGTTTAAATTACCCTTCCTTCTCAAAGCATATAAAGTTGGGTAGGTTAGGTAATATTTGTGCGGTCTTTAGAAAAAATAGTTTATAACATCTGAACACGTGATTTAGTCCATGAATGTAATGTTTATTTTGTACTTTACTTTATAAAAATATTAAGATCAAAATTATTTTATTGGAAAATTTTTATTTTTTTTATGCTTTGAGGTGGAAGGATAAAGTAAACTTGAATAATAAATAACTTTTAAAAGGATAAACTGTCACGAACGTGATTTATATTTATATTTATGAGCCACGCTTTCTCCCTATATATATTGTGGGTATTTTCCTATGTAATTACATCATACTTCAGACCACAAACGTTGCAATCAATATATTATTCTCTGGAAGACGAGAATACAAACTGTATAAAACCGGATCAGTTGGCCTACATCCCTGAGATCGGTAGCCTATACCAGCAGCTCACTAATTTTTGGTGCTGTATTGATAGTGTCGCTGAATAGAGAATCATTACTGGACAGCGTGTTAAATTAGGGCCTGATTGGTGCCATTCATGGTGTACTCCCACAAACACCACCTTGTTTACTTCTCAGCTGTTCGTAACTTTATATCACAGTTGTTAAAGATATACGTTAATCTTTTAGGTTCTCGTAAATGAAGAAAAGAAACGCATCTATTTAAGGAGAATCTTAAGCGCAATTTCGCCACCATTTTCGTTTTGATTTCTCACTTAACTAAACCATAAGTGGGTTTTACATTTGTAGTTAACGGAATAAAGTTAAGACAATTACCCAAGAATATCCACCTAGGTTAGGGTTTACAAAGTGTTGACGTGATGAGTACTGCCCTAAGAGAAGGTGTAAGAATGTCTCTTTAACTGGTTGACTTAAGCTAAAGCAGAAAAATATCATCCCCAAATTTTATCAACATTTCACTCAAACAACTGTACTGTAACTAGACACGTTCACTTCGCACTAGACACATATCAGCCTGCACCTGTATGTTTCCTTAACGTATCTGTAGTGAGGATGGAAACCTACTGAAACATTATGATGAGACGCATAATGTGACTTCTAGCGACACTAATAACCTAGAAAATAGCTGAGAAATGTAGAGGCGTCAAGGGAGGACCACCTGTCAGTAACTCTCGAAAGGTGACAAGAAATTCTGCAGACGATGCATTATTAGTGAAGGTAATGAAAACAGCTGCAGTGAGGTCATGCGGCAGGACACTAACAGAGGCAACAACATGGTGAATATCAGTTATAGAATATCATTATTAATACCCATTATATATACCAAATATTTGCAAATTTATTCTAACATCGATTAAGACCAAGAGTGGGGAAAATAACTGTTGATATATTATACAAGGCAGCAGAACTATTGATCAAACTTTTATTTTAAACTAATCTGTAAGGAATCCCACTACAGCCTTCAAGCACGGTTATGATAGTGTAAACCGGGGTGACATGTGGATAGCTCGCAGTTGTTATGACATCCTCGAGAAGCTAATTAGATTACTTAAGTGTGTGCACAGAGAGCCTCGCAGTGGTTAGAGTGAGCGAAGTAGGAAGTTAGTTTGATGTTGCAACTTGAGTGAATCATTAACGTGTCCTGTTTCCTTTTCTATTGAGTCTGTTTGTAAATGTGTTATGAGGAAATTATATCAGGTTCTTGGTGGAATAACAACTGATGATAATTCGTTGAATAAACTTTTATATGTCAATAATGTGGACAACACGACAGAAGAGGACCCGCTCATGGTATATTTATACATTAATGCAATAAACGGCAACATTTTTATTTTTCAGGATAATGTTCATCAACCGACAGAATCAGAAGAAATGACTTAGTGTCAACTCTCGTCCAGCTAAAATATTCCCATGACCCCCAACACTAAATTACCCCCATGGTCCAGTACCAAGTAGTCCTGAGTGTGCCAATGGTTCTGGCATTAAGTCGTTCCCAAAGACTGTATATAATGATCCTTAGGTGGTAAATTATCCTCATGTTCCCTCTATCGATGTTCCTTACACATTCCAACGGCCCCCGACATCCAGTTATCCTCATGGTCTCAGTATTAAACGACCTTTATCGTCCCAGCATTAAACTGGTCTTATGAGGCCCAGTATTACAAGGTCGCCAGGGTCTCCAGCAAGTCATTTATATTCGGTGGCCATCAGTGTGTGTGTGTGTGTGTGTGTGTGTGACAGAACATTCGAGAGCTGAGAGCAGTCGCTCCAAATACTTCTTACATTCAACACGTCTTACTGGAATTAAATTCTTGAATCCAGTTAACTTACAGCAGTTATAAACAAGTGTTAACACAAACTGGGTACTAATTCTTCGGTACGCAAGGAGGTAACGTGGCCGGCACTGCATTCGACTGCTTTCATTTCCCAATTTGTAAAGCCAGGTACCCATTTACTGCCGGGTGGACTAAGCGTACCCCTAGATCGAACCATGAGGAGGAGAGCGCTGTACCCAATCACCCGCCGCACCCTTGACAATCATTATATTCTCCCAACTATGGCCTTCACTAGCGTTGTCTACAAATACTTAGTCTGTATACAAAATATTCTTCATCTCATTTTTCCATTGAGTAACACTTAAAAGATATACAGTACACATCTTGGTTCTATGCCCCCTCACAACTACGTCTTACACTTCAGAATCCAAATGTCAATAGAACAGCTGACAAACTGCGAGATTCAATTATCCGTTTTTTATACTCTCCCTCCCCCCTCCCCCCTCACCAGCTGTGGCAGGGAGGGTGTTGTCATCTTCCTCGCCACTGTTGTTGTTATAAGTTATTTCTCAACCTTAATTTGAGTTTCCCTGCACAGAGGACGATGACACTAGTTAGAAGGTACTCTGCCTCAGGGGAGCGGACGGTGCCTATCGATTTAGGGGCCAATGAGTCAAAGGTCAAAGTCAGTGTCGTCGTTACTATAGTCGTTTAGGGTCGTCGGTGTCGTCGTTACTTTAGTCGTTTAGGGTCGTCGGTGTCGTCGTTACTTTAGTCGTCTGGGGTCATCAAGAAAACAAGAATCAACAAGGTCGTGGGGACAAAGAAAACGAGAGCCAATAATTATATCCTCAGGACCACAGACACTTGGTGACCTCAAACTTCAACATATTTACGTAATTTTTTTAGCTTTAACGCAAGACACAGTTATGATCACAAGGTTACTAGAGAGAGAGAGAGAGAGAGAGAGAGAGAGAGAGAGAGAGAGAGAGAGAGAGAGTCTTGACCACAAACAGAGACCAATACTTTATTCTCATCTCCAGTCAGGGTAAATAATAACATATATATAAAAAAAAAAAATACAAGTCTTCGACGAATCCGTTTTCACACACGACTTGTTTATCTTGTCTTGCTTCAACTGGTGAGGGAAGCCTTGATAATACGGCTGACTGACTGTCTCTCTTTTTACAGTCTCATTCTCTCTATGTCTGTTTCTGTCACTGTCTCTCTCTCTCTGCCACTGTTTCTGTCTGACACTGTCTCTCTCTCTCTGCCACTGTGTCTGGCTGTCACTGTCTCTCTTTTTCTGTCACTGTGTCTGTCTGTCACTGTCTCTGAGCGTCTGTCTGCATGTCTGTCTACCATTGTCTCTGTGTCTATCTGTTACAGTCCCTTTGCCTCTGTTACTGTCTCTTCCTGTATTTGTTGTCTGTATATATTTGTCAGCACTCTGTCTTTCTGTGTGTCTGACCGCCACTGTCTGTCTGTCTAAAGACAAACTAACCATGGTCTGAATTCTCAAAGTATCGTAAAATAACGAAATAAATGAACACATCTCATTACGGTTGAGTCTTGGCGGAATAATGACGCCATTTTAGTTCTCAGCTTCGGGTTGTTGCTTTAGTGAGTCAGTTAGATGTATGCCTTCCTTGTTTTAATAATAATAATAATAATAATAATAATAATAATAATAATAATCAACTACTATTATTATTACTACTACTACTATTATCATTTACTACCACTACTACTACTACAACTACTACCACAAATAATAATAATAATAATACTAATGAAAATAATAATAACAACTGCTACTCTGCTCCATAAGACACACAAAGTACGTTAACCTCTCAAGTAATTGCTCACATAATTTCCAAAAGCAATCACGACTAAATTTCTTAGGCGATTATTTCCATTAATGAAAGTATGACTTATTCATGTGTGCTATCGTGGTAATTGATAGTAATTCTTGTACGTAATTCCTAAAGGTAATTACCCTAACATTATCAGGTGATATAATTTCCCAGAAGGCCATTGTCTTGGTTGTTTCTAGGATGTATACAAGATAAGAACATTCTGGTAAGTGTTTTAAATTGCTCACTAACTTTGTCACTGTCTTTTGTATTTCATGATTACTTTTTTTTTATTATTAATGTTATCATCATCATCACCACCACCACCACCACCACTACTACTACTACTACTACTACTACTATTATTTAATATCTTCGTTTTCCTTTCTCCGCCCTTGCCAAACCTCCGCTCACCTTCCTCTACTCCCTCCCTCATTCGCCGCCTCTCTGTTATCCTTCATTCTTTCTCACTCTTCCCTCCCCTCTCCGATCCCCCCCCCCTTTCTTTCACCCTCTCTTCGTAGCTTTCTTCTTCTCTCCTCCCTCTCCACTGAATAAGCTGAAGTATGAGTGTGTTGTTCACGAATCTTATAAGGAAGCCTCCCACACTCTTCTCCACACACTCCTCCCTCTCCACACACTCTTCTCCACACACGCCTTCCTCTCCACACACTCCTCCCTCTCCAAACACGCCTCCCTCTCCACACACTCTTCTCCACACACACCTTCCTCTCCACACACTCCTCCCTCTCCAAACACGCCTCCCTCTCCACACACTCTTCTCCACACACGCCTTCCTCTCCACACACTCCTCCCTCTCCACACACGCCTCCCTCTCCACACACTCCCCCCTCTCCACACTCCTTCTCCACACACTCCTGCCTCTCCACACACACCTTCCTCGCCACACACTCCTCCCTCTCCACACACGCCTCCCTCTCCACACACTCCACCTTCATCCTCGCCATCGTGTTCAAGTGCCACACATACTGGGACTTTCTAACGTTGGTTCAGTATTAAAAGAACAGTGCGGGTCAATGAGGTTCTCTCGTGTAGGCGTTAAGAAGAGTCGTGGGTGGTGTGAAGAGAGGCCCCAGAGCCGGGCACATCGACACTAACACACACACTTTATACGAGGTATATAACAATGGTTGCCCCTCGTGTAACGAGGATGGCCGGCCCAAGGGCCACCTAGGCGTGAATTTGTTTAAGGTGTAGAAGCTGTCGCCAACACAACAACCACACCCGAAGTTAACGAGCTGCATGACCCAGTTTCAAGGAATAGTCCGAGAAAACCGGACAACTCGCCAACTGCACTGGCTAACCATTACCCCGGAACACGATCTTCAAATCGATTAACATCTAGGTTCCCAATTACTGCTGGGTAGACAGAGGCAAATGACGTAAAGAGACTTACCCAAAGTTTCATCCTGCCCGGGGATCAAACTCGGGTCCGCTCGCTTGCGAGGCGAGTATGCTGACCATTACACCACGGGAACCTAAACATAATACTCATGTTACCTTCAGGGAGGATCGAACTTCTGGCCTCTGGTTTACTAGACCAGAGCTCTAGCCACTGAGCTACGGAGGTTGAGAGTACTAATATAACTACTACTACTTTTATGTCACTCGGAATTGAGTATGACGATCATCCGTAGATGCTACACGGGAAGGGCGGCGGCAACAGCTTCTCGGCGCTGGCGTTTGTCTGCCTTGCTATAAACACACAAATACACATACACACATGCACACACACACACACACACACACACGCTCACTTGAAAAATTCTCACACACGCACCTCATAATCATAACCTGGTACCTGTGCCACTAATGTCACTATTCACGTTCAGATGACATTAGACTTTTCTTAGGTAATGTCGCTATTGATGTTCATCTCGCACGTTTATCCCTCCAGAAGGAAGCAACGGCGCAGTTTATCAGAGAGGTTCAGGTCATTCTCTCTTTGTCACTTCAAAACATTCTCGTCATTAAGGTTTTATTTTCGCCAAGACCTGGATTCCCAAGTTATATGCGTCAAGAATACTAACACGTGGGAAAAATTATGTCACCAAAAGAGCGTCAAAATACAACTTTTAAGACTTTATCGTATAGTGAAGATGGGGGAGGGTACGGACGAGGAGGTGCTGTGTGTTATATAATATGGATCGTCTCACTGACCACAAACTGACCAAATTAAGAGAAAGGTTAAATTTGAGTGATAAATGTGCAAAAAAAAAAAAAAATACTCAACAACTCAAATACCATGTGCGTATACTTAAAACTCTACCTTTTTCTGATCTATGCTGCTGTTTACGTGTCACTGCTGTAAAACTGAGCTTACAGGACGAAAATATATACAGTGGGTCCAGATGAAAATGAATACATGTAAGGTCAGAAAAATGAATCCGCGTGAAAGCCAAAAATATCTTGGGTAGAGAGACTTTAGAGAAGGTGTTAGTGGCTGGAGTGTTATCATTAACCTGGGGTGAAGCCTCTCATTAGCCCAGTCAGTGTAAACACATGTTGAAGTGCTCCTGACTGGCTGGCTGGTTGTTGTGGTCATAAAGCGGCAATACATACCAACACAACACTACTACAACACCAACACATCACCTTCAACACCAACACAACACTACTACAACACCAATACATCACCTTCAACACCAACACAACACTACTACAACACCAACACAACACTACTACAACACCAATACATCACCTTCAACACCAACACACCTCTACTACAACACCAATACATCACCTTCAACACCAACACAACACTACTACAACACCAACACATCACCTTCAACACCAACACACCTCTACTACAACACCAACACATCACCCTCAACACCAACACACCTCTACTACAACACCAACACATCACCTTCAACACCTACGCACCTCTACTACAACACCAATACATCACCTTCAACACCAACACAACACTACTACAACACCAACACATCACCCTCAACACCAACACACCTCTACTACAACACCAACACATCACCTTCAACACCTACGCACCTCTACTACAACACCAACACATCACCCTCAACACAACCCTACCGCCAACACCACCACAACACTGGAGGAAGACTGAGGCAATAAAAAAAAGAAGACAAACAGAACCAAAGACAGATACAGAAACACATACAAAACAAAAAATCAAAATAACTGCCCTCGAGTGTTGTAATTTGGTCGAGGTTCTGTCACGACACGGACCATGAAGACCTTCCCCTGGGTCAAAACTGTTATATGAAGGAGACTAACAAGAAGCGCTAGTCCGTATAATATGGCCAAGTCTCTTAGATCATCGGTGCACTAATATTTCGCTTCTCTGGGCTTCAATTCACTCCTACTACTACTATAACTACTACTACCACAACTACTATTTACATATTAGTTAGCAAATCGTATACAGGTACACATTAAATATCCATCTCACACCCATTGAATAAAAAGGGTGGTCCGGGTTCGATCCTCGCTTGGGTCAGAGGTGAGAAAAGTGGGTTGAGTGAAATTAGGTCAGCAAGTTGATACACATTGACCGTGAGAGGCGAAAAATAATCCAATAGTCTGTATTTTTCACCGAGGTCTCACAGTAAAAGGGATTTTGGTTCCTGGGAGATGGTGTTTTCATGACGTGACCTAATCTGACCTACTTGACCTGACCTACCTGACCTAATCTGCCATACTTGACATGATCTACCTGAACTTAATCTGATTTACCTGACCTAATCTGACCTACTTGACGTGATCTACCTGACCTGATCTACCTGACCTAATCTACCTAATGTGGCAGGATTCTTGGAGAGCAAATTTCCTTCACTCGGTTCAGAGGTTTTGCAGCGACCCTCGACCCGCAGAGGAGGTCAATATTGAAAGAGTTTCTTCCGTGTGTGTGTGTGTGTGCGTGTGTGTAACGCTTAAACCCTTTGATTTAACCTAGATTTCAAAATAGCGTCTAATTATATAAACTTCCCATTAAATTAAATTCAAATATTTTCTTACAATAAGTAGCTTCATCAGTTTTCACCGTTTTTAATTCCCATCTTCTATATATCTACAAATTTATTCTATCAAATGGATTTTGATTATTAATTCGATATTTGTAGGTTGTGTTTCTCCAGCCCAGCGCCCGCCAGGCCAAACTTACTTCACGGATAATTGTTTCGATCGTGAGGGATACATTTTCAGGTGTACCAAACCAATGACTAATTCCCGTTCAGCGTTGTTTTATTATCTGTGAAGTGCGGACCTTATATGGAAGACGAGTGTTTGTTCTCCATATACTGTGACCTTGATGTATGTGATCTGTCGTGTGATGTGATTTGATGAACTGATCACAACTACGCACATAAGGAGATATAACCCTGATTACCGAACATGTGTGAGATACTGTTGTTATATGTCTAAAGAACAAGTTTCGTTAAAATCCCTGGTTATTGTGTTCGAGTTATCGTCTTTACACTCCCTGACGAACGCACGGACACAACTCTGGGCAGTAATACTACAATACACTGATTATCGAGCTCGCCTTAGACCTAATAGATATATACTGTGTCTATATAAAAAGATTCGTTTACATTCATTGCTGTAAGTTGGAGATCTCGTGTTTACAACTCCCAAACACACAGACAGATACACCCGCCCCTGAGGACAACTTAAGATTCTCTAAAATCCTTCTCTCTTCACAGCGAGGGACAAGGAAGGTGGAAGATACAAAAGTAATTCATATGATAAACTAAAAATAAGAAAAAAATGCTTATTCCACCCTAAGTATCTACACTATGATAAAACTTAAACGGTACTCGGGAACGGTGAAAGTCCGCCATCACTTTAAAAAGGACTGACACGCTATAAAAGATATCCTGTGGAGAGACCCGGCAATGGTGGCATATATTTTTTACACCTCGGCGACTCCTTCAGGTGTTCAAAAAGAAAAAGGTCTTCTATGAGAGCTGAAGTGTTGAAATGTTCCTCGGATTTTAAGAAACAGAAATATATGTTGTACCAGAGGAGCCATTGTGGTCTTTGGGACGGTCTCCTGATGGTGGGAAGCTGGGGGGTGCTCTCTCTCTCTCTCTCTCTCTCTCTCTCTCTCTCTCTCTCAATCACTTTTCTCCAATATTTCTCTCTCTTCTGCTCACATCCCTCACCTTTTCTTTCGCTTTCTGCCTTTTTCATCTTCTCTCACCCACTTCATCATACCGTCTCATTATCTCTACATCCTTACCGTTCCTCCCACTCTCTCTCTTCCCCTCACACTCACTTCTTCTTACAGTCTCTCACAGTCTCATTCACTTCATATCTCTCTCTCTCTCTCTCTCTCTCTCTCTCTCTCTCTCTCTCTCTCTCTCTCAAGAAAAATTAAATCATGCTTCCAAAGAGGCCACAACTCCCCACCATGTTGCCCCGCCTATTTTGCTCTAAATTCTTATCACCCACGATCTATGTCTCGACCAGATCCTAAATTCGAAAAAAAGGAGGGCAAGGGGACGGTAAGGGGCTGAGAGTCGTAAGGTGAATTTTCCTCTACGTAGCTACCTAGAGATGTTAGAACGGACCTAGCTGGCCGTCTTCTTACACTTGAGGGGGAAACTCTTTTATCCTGTGGCTGCGGAAATCAACTTTTAGTCCACGAGGATGAAATATTTACCTCCCTTACTTGCGACATTCTACTCAGGTTCGTCAGATTTAGGATATGTGATTCCTATGTCACCGTGATACAGATTTTTTCTTCTTCAGATTTGTCTCTACATAGGTTCAGTTCCTTCTACCATTTTTGGGGTGATTAAGGGAAGTATCTATTATCTTTGTTATATTTCTATACATTCTATACGATGCTTTGGCAGGTTCTGTGCATGTAGGCTGACTGTACATTTCAATGCTTTTTATCATTCATTATTCATTTCAATGTTTACTGTGTGTTAAGAGACTCTGCAATGAGATGGTACAGTATGAAATAATATTGTGCATCTTCGGTTTGTTTGAATAATTGACAATTTTAGGGAGACTCATTTTGGTATTTAATTACACAGACAAAAGGTTAAGCTGTTGCGTATATGGAATATTTAAAATGACATCCACATTATACTGAGCCTCCAGCACCGTCACCTAACACTATTTAGGTGGGAAAAAATATCATGTAGAAGCATTGTGTTTCTCGACTCTGGTCCAGAACCCTCGCAAGGTCACATATTAATGGGTCTTTTTTTTTTAAAAGTATGAATGGTCAAATGGCCCCCAGTCTAAACAAGCCCCCATCCTATCGTATCTCAACCAATAGTACCGCGTTCTAGTCTTAAGGGGGACTAGTCCATATGGTCCCCAGTCCTAAGGCGCACCAGACCTAATGGATTGGGTTAGGTTAGGTTGGGGGCCTGTTAAGACTTGGTAAATATATGGGATACAATTATTTTGGCCTCCCCATCACTAAAGGTCAAAGGCCAGTGGTCAGTAATAAAGGAAACGTTCTTAATGTTTAAGTGATCTACCTCGTCAAGATCGGACCTTTTACAATCTTTTCCTGTTATTTTTTCCCTTCTGACGGATAATGTGAGAGCAGCTATACCTGACTTACTGTTGTGCCCCCCCCCCTCTCTCTCTCTCTGCTTCTTTTAACTCTTTCTCTTTAGGTCTTCCTCTCTCACTCCCCATTCATTTTTCACGTTTCTCTATTTATCCTCCCCTTCCTTGCTACGCCCGTCTTTCCCTCCCCTCCACCCCGCCCTTCCTCCCATCCATCCGTCCGCCCGTCCCTCCATCCCCTCCTTCCGTGTATCCCTCCAGTCTGTCCCTCCTTCCCTCCGTCTCTCCCTCCCTATCTTTATAAGCACCACATTACCTCACTACTGCTCATAAATCAGCTACTGTAGTCGAGGTATCGAGCCGGTGAGACGAAGTCCTGAGTTATAGGAACGCCTTCCCAGAAACGCTATCTGTACTGTACCAGGAAGAGTTTACAGCCACTCACTACCGGATTACCCATTGGATTTACGGGTTCTAATCCCTCCTCTGCTTTCTTGACAGAACTGGATTCTATATACACACATTTCATTGATATTCCTTTGTCCACGTCTCATACACAAGACCTCATCAATTTAACGGGACTGATCCTTTTACTGTTATCAGGACATAAATGGGTCGTCAATATGTGTAGTTTCATCCAGTCTTTCGTTTTATACACACAATAAACTCTCTTCACGAGTCTGGCTGATAATTAAGGAGTATATGTTTTTACTGCTTTCATGACAATACCGAATTTTATATATAAAAGTCTCAATGAAATGCCTCTGTCTGTCTCACACAGGACGAAGGCCACGAACTACTGTACCGTACATAGTTTTTTCTTTTAATGCTGACATGACGAAACAGATTTTTCTGTATACGAGTTTGAATTATATTTTGCTAAATTAATAAGTATATTCTGATCAAGGGACTATAATCTTTTTTCTTTTTTTTAGTTTATAGGACAGATTCTGATCCTTCAGCTGCCTGCATGATAGCACAGCATTCGATTCTCCATATATACAAGTTTTATGAATATTTTGTTTCTATACCACATCTTTACAGACATTTTCAGTTCATAAAAAAACAAAAAACGATAGACGCCATTAACTTCATGTTCTCGTCATCACACACTAAACTATCTTTAAGGAGTCTCATCAACATCACTGACTGTATAAATGAAAAAAACTCTTCGCTATCGTTGATATTTCTTCTACCGGTATTATAACTATGATAAATCCCACAATAAGAGCACTATTAATATATTCTGTATTTTAAAACGTGTGCAACAAACGATAATGAATTCCGCAGATACAAGTTACACGAACATTATTTCTATCACACATAAAACGGATTCTTAGCCTTCTATTACTGTCTTAACTGTAATAAATTCACTAAACACGAATCAATCGATAATTAATCTTTTACTTAAATTACTTTTTTATTTATTCAATGTTTACTAAATTCTATATATATGGGTTTTCATGTCTATTCTCTTATAGTCTGTTTATATCACACAGGGGGGAGGCGCCCGACACCTGCGGCTTATAGTACTCAGGAGAAAGGCATCGTACTCAAGGGTTTAAGTATAAGAAAAATGTACAAATATTATATGGAATGTAAGAATTTGTCAAATACTGTTCTTAACACACATAAATATTACCCCTACACACACACACACACACACACACACATACAAACACACATTACCTTCACCCCTCCAGTCTGCCTTACCTGGAAAAAACGCAGTATAAATTGGTAAGTCCTAATGGACCTATCCCACCCCTCTACCGTCCCCATTAACACACAGACAAACGACCCGAAAGTCCATTACTGATGATTACTTGACGTATACAGCTATTACAGTCCACCCTGTAACTCTCTGTACTGTAGTCTAAGTCATGCACGCGAGCGAGAAAAGCATTATAGCCTTCTATATTATAACCATTAAGCCCCTGTTTTATTATGCTCTAAGCTTCCTAGGCCTCTTTTTTATTATGCTCACTACTTCGGTCATCACCAGTTACTTTTATCATGCTCCCTATTGGTCCATTATTCCTATTCTGAGTATCATTATGCTCACTTAGGGGCTACATCATCTAATATACCACTATACGTCACGCAGTATACATAATAAATCAATTGCACGGACAATATTCAGTGCTGGCCACCCGTAAGAAGCATACTATGATGGCCCTGTATGAAGCATAGTGAATAAAGACCAGGGTGGGCCATGTAGGAATTGGGTGGACATGTAGGAAGAGGGTGGGCCATGTAGGAAGCAAAGTGATAAAGGAACAGGGTGGGCCATGTGGGAAGCATAGTGATGAAGGAACAGGGTGGGCCATGTGGGAAGCATAGTGATGAAGGAACAGGGTGGGCCATGTGGGAAGCATGCTGATGAAGGAACAGGGTGGGCCATGTGGGAAGCATAGTGATGAAGGAACAGGGTGGGCCATGTGGGAAGCATACTGATGAAGGAACAGGGTGGGCCATGTGGGAAGCATAGTGATGAAGGAACAGGGTGGGCCATGTGGGAAGCATAGTGATGAAGGAACAGGGTGGGCCATGTGGGAAGCATAGTGATGAAGGAACAGGGTGGGCCATGTGGGAAGCATAGTGATGAAGGAACAGGGTGGGCCATGTGGGAAGCATAGTGATGAAGGAACAGGGTGGACCATGTGGGAAGCATAGTGATGAAGGAACAGGGTGGGCCATGTGGGAAGCATAGTGATGAAGGAACAGGGTGGACCATGTGGGAAGCATAGTGATGAAGGAACAGGGTGGACCATGTGGGAAGCATAGTGATGAAGGAACAGGGTGGACCATGTGGGAAGCATAGTGATGAAGGAACAGGGTGGGCCATGTGGGAAGCATAGTGATGAAGGAACAGGGTGGGCCATGTGGGAAGCATGCTGATGAAGGAACAGGGTGGACCATGTGGGAAGCATAGTGATGAAGGAACAGGGTGGGCCATGTGGGAAGCATAGTGATGAAGGAACAGGGTGGGCCATGTGGGAAGCATACTGATGAAGGAACAGGGTGGGCCATGTGGGAAGCAAAATAAAAAAACCTAGAGAAACTACTTACATGTTTCCACACCAACTAAGAAATGTCACAGGAAAAATCTTGACTGCCTCTCTTAGCGACTCCTGTTTCCTCGACCTGTGGGGGAAAATGAAAGAACAATCTATGAAATAAACCAAAAGAATAAAAAAAAGTATATCAGTAAAGCATAAAGAAACACGTAATGTATTATTGTGAAGAATACCATGTTAGTAAAATGATTTGTTCTGTGTGTGTGTGTGTGTTCTTGTAACTGTGGGTATGTGAGCTCATGGTAGTGTTTATGCGTGTTTTTGTTTGGAGAGATCCACAGACAGGGTGACCCTCAATCCCAGACACACACTCAAGTCCCACAGAGAAACAGACCCACAGACAAGAAGACCCAACGACAAACATGCCCAAAACGCCAACCCCCACAGACAGTTCTTCAGGCATCAATGGAGGAAAATTCTCGTCAGAGCCTCATCGTCCGACGTACAGGCAAAAACGCAAAGTCAGCGGGAACACTAAACAGCATTTGATATTTCCCATCACCCCGCAGTAAAACATATCGAAGTTACGCCAGACGAGCGTTCGTTTAGCTTTTTTACCTATTGCGGTGGCGCTCTCTCTTATCAGGAGCAATAACGTGTGGCGGTAGTGGTTTAGCTTTATATACACATTATAGCCTGGATGATGGTTCTGGTTGAGTTATCAAGCACACACATAAAAGCAGTTACGTGTGGAAGAAAACAAAATTCTTTGACGTACTTGGGCATACCTGCACGCCTACACCTGCACGCACACACACACACACACACACACACACACACACACACACACACACACACTACATCCTTGACCACCGTAGGGTCAAGACCTATTCAAGCGCTGCTCCTGTTGAGCAGCGGCCCCCCTTGGCCATGTTCGGCCCCATTCCTGAAGTTCCTCTTCCCGATCCATCCTCACCACCGGGATATCTACAAAATCAAGAGTGACAATTTCGTTTCGGAAAGTGGGATCAGTGTTGAACAGTGTTTAAGCCTGTGAATTCAGCACTAGACAGTACCAGTGAGAGCCGTGACCTACCACTGAGATAAGCACCCCTGGGAACCATCCTCTGACCAGACGGTTGTTATCCGTCCACCCTGGAAACAACAGAGGGCCGGCTATGCACCTGACGACGAGATAACACAACATCACCGAGCAGAGAGTGAGGTACTGTGACACCACCCCACACCACAGGTGTCCCCCTAACCACATGAGGTCCTTCATATCAACACCCGAGGACGAGTCACTGCACCACGTGAACACCACACCACCCGGTGTCCCCATGACCACGTGAGGTCTTTCATATCAACACCCGAGGACGAGTTACTGCACCACATGAGCACCACACCACCTGGTGTTCAATGACCAGCCCAGGCCCGGGCCATCAACGGTAAACTATAATAATTTCCTTCTTTCAGTAATGAAAGCTTTTGTTAAACGACCAACCTACCCCGTATCTTTGTATGTAATAAGTAATTTTTGTTTAATGCACATTTTCAGCCTTCGGGCTGCAGAACTTTTTCAATAAACCGTTAATTATTATTATTAATTATTAATACACACACACATACTTAACAAATACAAGTGCATACATTAAAAAATACTGACAAACGCATAAACTCTCATAGATCCAAACACACAAACGTCTACTCATCATTAAATGGATAACGAAAGCGAAGGAGAGAGAGACAACTATTAGATGAAAAAATGAACAAGGACACCCAACACCATACATAATTACCAATGCCCATGCCAAGGACTGAGAATTGTGAACCCTTGGAACAATTTGCCAGAGAATGTTGTGACGGCACCGAGTTTGAGCCTTTTCAAGACCATACTTGACCAACACTAGAGCAAGTTCAGACACAATCAGGACCGGTGCATGCCAGTACTTGCCAACAGTGCGTAACAGAGACGTGACCGACCACCCAAGCGTCTAACGAGCCGATCAGTGGTGAAGAGGGTAAAAGTAAAAAGAAAAAGACAGAAATGCATACGGCTTATGACAGGAGTCTACACTAAAGACAAGACCGTCTCTAGAAAATTATACGTTTTCTATGATGAGGGAGCTTGGGGCCGTAAATATTTAAATAGTTAGGGTAAACTTAGATCCGTTTTCTTTCTATGAAAGAGAGCTCAAGAGATGGCGCAGCAGTCAAGTGCCGAACATTAATTGAATAATGTACAGGTTTAGTTCTTCTTACATACCTTTCTTGCAGAAGGGGTACCGTCTAAGACTCTAAGTATTAATATATCTTGTAACACCTACTATATTTACAGTACCTGCTTTTATGGTACCATCAAAACCGTTTTATCGGAAATTATCATGTAAATAGATAAGAAATTACCATTGCAATAAACTATTTGCCAACTAGACATAATCCTGACATCTCTGTCCTCTTGTTCAACCTTAGTACTGTACAACCCATGTTGTACTGCTCCCCCATTATACTTATGTTTTTCAATTTCACTGTAATTTATGTACAGTATATACTTATAATATAAATAAAAAACTAAACTAAAAAAAATAATAATAAATAAATAAAATAAATACATATTGAAGTGATAACCGTGGTAACATTATGAGATGTTCTTATTACCACCATGTTATTGTACTGTTCCAGATATTACTAAATGTTACATAATTAATTCTTCCTTGAAATAAATGTATAGTATACTGTATATATTAAGTGCCTAAAAGAGAACTCAGGTTCTCAACTGGCTCAGCCATGTTAATATTGTTGTTATTATTATCCACTCCGCACCTGTGTTTTTCTGGCTAAATTAACTACTTCAATTCAATTCAATTTATCCTCTTCACCACTGATCGGCTCGTTAGCCGCTTGGGCGATCGGTCACGTCTGTGTTACGCATTGTTGGCAAGTACTGGGCATGCATCGGCTCCTGAATGTACCTGAACCTGCTCCAGTGTTGGTCAAGTCTGGTCTTGAAAGAGCTCACACTCGGTGCTGTCACAATACTTTCTGGCAGATTGTTCCAAGAGTTCACACTCTCACTCCTAAAAATTCTGTCTTCACAGTTTTCTGGACTTGCGGCTTCTTCAACCTTGAGCTGTGACCCCTTGTTGGGGCGAGCGTCCGCCAGCTCCAGGTAGCGACACTCAACTGAGTAGTGCCCCTTGAGATTCTTATACACCTCAATTAGGTCTGTAGTATAAGCTAGGCAAGTTCAGGCGTTCCAATCTCTCAGGGTAGTTGAGGTGCCTAGGTGCAGGCACCAGTCTGGTGGCCCTCCTTTGAACATTTTCAATCAACTGATAGTCCCTAGCATATCTCGGGGAACAGACGGTGTGAAAGTACTCCAGATGGGGACGCACTTCACTCCTGAAGATCGTTACGAGGGATGGACCGCCAACAGTGCGTAACAGAGACGTAACCGATCGTCCAAGCGGTTAACGAGCCGATCAGTGGTGAAGAGGATAAAATTAAAGTAAATATAAACAGTTGCAAGTGTAAGTATATAAAAGCAAGAGCTAATATAACTCAAGATTAAGGTGAAAAAGTGCCCAAGTAACCACAAATTTCTACATCCACAGACGATTGCGTTTCGTGCAGACAGACAACACCGTCGACAGACTACAGGTAAACCAAGGAATATCTACTAATGAAGCTCAACTGACACATTCCCATTATTTTCAGAAAGGTCCCAAAGTTTTACTACAACGTCACCTGTTACTGAAAAGTGTATTACTGTAGCTGCTCAGAGTCTAGGAGGCAGTCGAGCCTCGGTGGTGTGGTGTGAGGTACAGTTGGTCTGGACTCAGGATATATTTATAAGGATATAACTGGTGTATACTTTTGTACTGTTCAAGTGTATGGTAAGGCTGAGGCTAGGGTTTAAGTTAAGTTAGATTGTGGTTGTCTGTATTTCATTTGTTTCTTTACTTGTCCTTTGTATATATTATTTTCTCTACTTCTATTATATTAATAAGTTATGCTGTGTATGATTCCTCCTCAGTATGATACCAATATATTGAGTTAATCTTTACTTTTACTTCTATCCTCTTCGCCACTGGTCGGCTCGTTAGCTGCTTGGGTGGTCGGTTACGCCTCCGTTATGCACTGTTGGGAAGTGCTGGGCATGCACCGGCTCCTGAATATTTCGGACCTGCTCCAGTGTTGGTCAAGTCTGGCCTTGAATGAGCTCACACTCGGTGACGTCACAACACTCTCTGGCCGATTGTTACAAGAGGTCACTATTCTTACTCCGAAAAAGTTCGCCCTCACTGTATTTGGACTTGTGACTTCTTCAACCTTGAGCTGTGACCCCGTGTAGGGCGGACGTCCGCCAGCTCCAGATATGTACATTCGACCGAGTAATGCCCCCTGAAATGTAATATAAACTAGGCAGTTGCAAGCGTTCTAATCTCTCTGGGTAGCAGAGGGTCCGTACAGGAGGCACCAGTCTGGTGGCGTTCCCTTGGACATTTTTGATCAACTGACAGCCTCCAGCATACCTCGAGGACCAGACGGGGTGATAGTACTCCAGACGGGGAAGCACCTCACTCTTGAAGATCGTGACGAGTGACGGACCATCCAGATATCACAGTGGCCCGAGAACCTTAGTTCCTTGTCGACATACACACGCTAGTCCATTTCACATTTGGTCTACTGTAAATTAATGCAGTTTCTTCGCCTTGTTGGGACATGGTTTACGCCTTCTAACTGTTGGTGCGACATAGGTGCATCCTCCTGCACTTCTTGACATTGAAACCTAGCACCATTTTTTAAGGTCACAGATATCTTTCTGTAGCTCTTAACAGTCTGTTTGGTTCTTAATTTCCCTAAATAACTTGGCATCGTCCGCAAACATTTGCATGGAGGAGTGACTTATTCTAGTAGCAGAGGTTTGTTTCTCTATGTTGTCACGATCAAGCCTCACAATTCTTACCACACTCGTAGCAAATTCTTGATAAAGAAAAGTGATGGCTTAAGAATACCTTCATTAGTTTTTTATTCCAGGTTTTACTCTAGTTAAAAAAAAAATATTGTCTCAAAATTTTGCATATATGACTTCGGTAATTAACCGTCCCATAGTGGGCGCACTCCAAGGACCTTAATCGCTGCTTTATGTAATTACACTAGCGCAGCGCAGGTTGAGATATGCGACTACAGTATTCTGGAGCCAGTACTTGCCAGCAATGCGAAGCAAAGACCTTGACCTACCGCCCAAACGACTAACAGACATATCAGTGGCGATAAGAATAAAGTAGAGAGAGAGAGAGAGAGAGAGAGAGAGAGATATTTGAGTCCAGAAGGACGAAACAAAACCTTGGTTGTTATCGACAGTGTAGGAGGAGCAGGTGTTTAATCGCTCTACCCAATTTCCCGTGAGGACGACTTCCTGCCTTGAGCAAGTCTTCGGCGTATCCACAGTGACACTTCTCGGTATTCCTGTAATTAATTCATAAAAAAATATTATCCGTCTTAATTTAGTTAATTATTTTATATTCCCGATTACACTTGCTTATCTACGTAAGTACAACTGGAAGGGCGGGAGAAGTATACGAAAAATTAGTTTATTCTTTTGTAAATAAAACCTAACAGAAATATAATTCTTTTTACGACTATTATTTCCTAAATATTTTTTCACCAGTTAAGTGTTTCACAGGGGATAGATTAACGTGGATAACAGATAAGATATAGACGAGTTTATCTAAAAATTTTATCTTTTTTCTTCGGAGTCTCTCCAAAGTTTCAAAGGATGTCCATTTCCCGTTTACACCCGCTACAGGAGGTGAGTAATACAGTATTCCTAACAATTGTGTCAGTGTTCATCCAAAGGGGACGCATAGCGAACGCGTCGTCCTGACCAAGAAGCCAAACAGGAAAATTTTACTCCTGACCAAATTATCAACAATCAAAGAAGAATCTAATTGGACAGTTATTTACGGCTGTTGATTACTGACACTGAAGCGAGATAATGTGTAAAGGGGCCCTAGTGGTGGTGGTGACGTCACTACTAGCGTTAGCTGTCCACTGTCAGACCACCACAGTCTCTTCAGGTTACTTTCTTATGCCATCGTGTAAGTACTTGTCTCTTTTTTCTCTTTTTTCTGTGTGTAAGAGCGGTGAGAGCGTTTCTGTTTGTGTGGTGTGAACGCTGCCACTGTTTATGTTTTGTGTATGTTGTGAGTGTTTGTGTTTTGTGTTGTGTCGAGATTTATGTTATGACTTTTGTGTGTGTTGGGTTGAGTGAGGGTTTGTGTTGTGTAAGTTATGAGTGGTTGTGTTTTGTGTGCATTGCGAGTGTTTGTATTTAATTTCTGAACTATGCGTGTGTGTGTGTGTGTGTGTGTGTTACAAACATACCCGACTCTGAAACCGTTAGTTAAATAGCTTATGAATATGAAACAATATAACTAGCACGAATCAACAAAAGTAAAATACAGACGAATACCGTATACAATAAACGCATGAATACAGTATATAACAAATGCATGAATAATGCACACAATAAACACACGAATAATTCATAATGTATTACAAACACACGAATATTGTATACAATAAATGGATGAATAACGCATAAAATACACTAGAATAAATATCAATGTAAAAAATGCAAAAAAAAAATGACAAGGAAAAGGCAGCAATTATACGTGTTACAGCCAAAATAACCCAAGCGCTGACGGCTAGTGAAATAAACCAATCACATAAAATCAAATCAAGGGACCAGGTGGTGTGATAGTACTCAGATGGGAAAGCACCTCACTTTTGAGGAGTTACTGTATAAGGGTTTAGGTGTGTGAATGGTGCCCTTATAAAACCTACGAGCTTAGTTGCTCGATGCACCTTCTCAAAATGGCCTGAAAACTTCAGTTCGTTGTCAATATACACACCCAGGTTCTTTTCCTGTATACTAGCACTGGACAATAAAGTTAATAACGAAGTAACAAAATACAAAACAGCTGTCCTCATAAACACACGAAGAGCATATAAATATAATTAACCTATAAGTCATTAAGTGCATAAATAACGCACGAATATAATAAACTAACGAATAAAGCATAAAACACGAATTACGCTTAACAGTAATACATACGCAAATAACGCATAAAATGACGGTAGTTATTAGTATGTGATCTTGACAAGAAAGTTTGGTTTTCGCCCTGCCTTAAATTTCCAAGTACTCGTAAAAGTTTTAAATCTAAATGAGAAAACCCTTCCTTTCTGCCCGAGTTTTTGTGTATTTTTCCACTTTAGTTAACAGTTTCCTCAATTATTTCTGCTCGAGGTAACTAATTTTTCTCCCTCTCTCTCCTCTGATTTAGATTTACATAAAAGACTTTTGCACAAATATTTTCTGAGTTAAAACTAAGATAAGGATTTTTTTTAATACTTTTTCTAGATTTAAGACATTCTGTTCTGTTTATAAAGACTGTATGAGAACGTTTACTAAATGTGAATGTCTCTTTTTAGTAAGGTCTCTATATTAATCTACAGTACCTATTCTCCTGGTGCACAAGTTTTCTACGTATGAATGAGAAAATATCTTCTTGAGTGTTAATTGTTGACGTAAACGCCTGGTATAAATAAGCTTTCTACACTTAAATTTGACTCTCCTATTGCAAAAGTTTTCTCTCTCAGACAACCTCCATGTACTTGAAACTTACCAGAGTATGACAAATGATGGTTTATCGTTCCTGCAGCGTGTGGGGAGATAAGCGATGGACGGAAAAGAGTGCCCGCATCGTCCCTAGTGGTGCAGACAGAGCTGTGGCTCAAGACCCATCAACCAGCAGACCTGCAAGACGATACCACTGGTAACAAATGCCACCTAAGTTCGAATACCACCTTTATGGTATGTTCTTCTCCCTTTCTACAAATGTATGTATGTGTGTGTGTGTATGTGTAATTCTCTCCTAGTCTTACCTTCGCCATGTAGTTTAAAGTTTTTGTTTTTATTTCCTTGGCTTCCTTTGCGCCCACATCACGTTTAAGTCAGAAACATTATCTAGCACGCCCTTTGGACATAATGTGAGTCTCTTCCTAAGCGCTTCCTTCGCCAAACAGTTTACAGTTTGTATATTATTGTCTCTAATTATTTTATTATGAGATATACAAAATTGGACTAGGTGTTATCATTATGTGAAATAACAAGAAGCTAAACTATGCTTAGATCAGTTTATACATTCGTCTAAATTTGCGCTGATATATGCTTGCATCACGTTAATGACCAATTACGCTAAACTGTGTATACACCTGTACTTAAATAAGAAGAAACACATTTCTACAATAAAAACGTTAATATCAGAGGTTAAGGTTTATCTGAGTATGTTTGGTTAGGATAAGTGAAGTTATCTGGGTCAAGTTTGTTCAGTTTTCCACTGGGATATACAAATTTTTTCTTGTTTTCTTGTCTTAATACAACAATACAATGTGAGCAGGCTGATGGAAACTGATCCTGCTTCTATTTATATATTTTTACTTTTTAATATTAGTTTACATACATGTCTTAATACTTAAATGGTTAAGTCAGCTATGAAGACGGGTGTATTACTCGAGGCTTCTACCTATAAATGTTTCGAAACTACATAAAAGGCGCCAGTATGTACAGTCAGTGTAACAAAATTAAGCTTCAAAGGATAAGTTGGATCATTTCTTTCCTCACCGATGAATTACCTGTTTCACTTGGTCGTTTAGTTCAATGACTCTATTACTGTAGGATAGCCCACGCAATGTAAAATTTTTGCTCCTCCGCGACGGTGCGGTTGCGACGCCAAGCGGCTGTTGAGTGGCAAACACATTACTGAATTAGATTGAATTGAAACAGTTTATTTAGCCAGAAAAACACAGATACAGAGTGGATAATTATAACAATATTAACATGGCGATAACGCCAGATTATTAAATAAAAATAATAAAGTTTTCTTTTCTGTTCTATCTACCTATATAAAATCATAAGAGAGTTCCGTGGTTATGCTCTACCGATGATATGTTAATTGTTAAGTAAAGTTAAATTGAGTAAAATTAGGTTTGGTTACGTTAGGTTTAGAATAGTTTGTTATTTGCGCGTTTTTAACAATACAATTTGAGTTGGGTTGGTAAGGTTATCATTAATTTGTCCAAAAAGTTCCAGCCTATATTTTCTAGAATACAACAATGCCCTGCTCTTCTTATATTTTCCAATGATACTCTGATGTTAAATTCTGAAGAGTGGAATGTTATCAGTACCAAATAATTAAATAAAAGAAGCGCTCATATAAACTAAATAAACTAATGAAGTCAACATTGGCAGAAATTGGTGTTCGACTCGCCTCTCTGCATCTTTCGAATATCAAAAGAAAGACAAGTTTCTGTTCCTTAAGGAGGCCCTATTGCAGCTGCTATAAAGAAATTAAAAAACAAAAACAAAAGAAAATAATGATTTTGAATGTTTCCTCTTCCTCCCGTTATTGCTTGCCCTGCAATTATCTAGTTTGCTCCCCAGTCATTTTGCAGCGCCACTTTGGGCGGTGCAACGCGTTCGCCAATTGGAGTGGGCTATCCTTCTACAGAATTAAAATCCGTAGGTGGTGGTACTACCTACCCATTGTCAAGTTGTGAATCGAAGAGTGCGCCTTTATCAAAATTTGTTGGCGACTCAGTAACACCACAAGGGAAGGTTCACTATGATGCAACAAGTGAAACGTCACCAATCACACGGGGCAGAAGCGCCCTTCAACCTCAAATACGCCCAAGAGCTCATGCTAAGAAAAAAAAAACATCCGTCAATATCGCCACGGGATTATCAGAACCAATGCGGAAACTTTGGGGATCTCTATGGAAATAGCTTATATTGTTATTAATGATGAAAAACGCCCAGAGTTTACCAACAAAATGATGGCTGGGGCGTCTAATGACAACTCGCCAACCCACCCTTTCCACGAATTAGATACCAAAGCGATGGTCCATCTTTAGTACTCACCTGACCTGCTTTGAGGTTGCCTTTTTTAATCCTCAACACAATACCAAAGGATGATAATTTCTCCATTGTGGGAAGAGGAGTATTTTCAAAGAATTAAAAAAAATCCACTACGGTTATAATATCAGACTTATAACTTACTGGACAGCCCCACGATGCATACATAATACATACAGAGAGAGAGAGAGAGAGAGAAAGAGAGAGTAAAACTAAAATACCAAACGACAAACGAACGGCTAACCAGCTGACAAAATGACTGGAGTGATGAACAAAATATCCTAATAATCCTATCTGGCACCATGCTTCCCCTGCTTCCTGCACACTGGCTGTCACAACTTAGATATTAAATATTTACTTACTTACCTTTATCCTCTTCACCACTGTTCAGCTCGTTAGCCGCTCGGTCACGTCTCTGTTACGCACTGTTGGCAAGTACTAGGCATGCACCGGCTCCTGAATGTATCTGAACCTGCTCCAAGGTTGGTCAAGTCTGGTCTTGAAAGAGCTCACACTCGGTGCCGTCACAACACTTTCTGGCAGATTGTTCTAAGAGTTCACAACTCTCACTCCGAAAAAGTTTGCCCTTACAGTTTTCTGGACCTGCGGCTTCTTCAACCTTGAGCTGTGACCCCTTGTTGGGGCGAGCGTCTGCCAGCTCCAGGTAAGGGCACTCGACTGAGTAGTGCCCCTTGTGATGCTTATACAGCTCAATTAGGTCGCCCCTTGCCCGTTCTAATCTCTCAGGGTAGTTGAGGTGCCGAAGTGCAGGCACCAGTCAGGTGGCCCTCCTTTAAACATTTTCAATCAACTGACAGTCCCTCGTATATTTCGGGGACCAGGCGGGGTGACAGTATGAGGGCTGGTACAGCCACCATTTATGAGGGCTGGCACTGCCACCATTTATGAGGGCTTGAACTGTCACCATTGGTAAGGGCCTCTGTGTGCCAGTAACAATTCCTTTTACTCTTATACTTATCATCATTGGTAGCGTGACGATAGGAGGCTCGTGGGTAGGTGTAATGATAGTATCGAGCAATAGGGAAGAAATAACGGTAAATGCTGTAGGTAATTAACAGACACAATTATACAAATACAAAGTTTATTTAAATATGAATATGAAATTAAAAGAAAGAATTTATTTGTACTAACAGACGAAATCTAGTACTAGGCCCTCAGGCTCAACATACTCCCACCATTACTGGGTGGACATAATAACACTTCCAACCCTACTGGGTGGACATACTCAACACACAACTAGTATAGTCACTTAGCACCATAAATACTAGGGCAACTGCCACTACACCACTCAGTCGTCAGGGGTGATACTCAAGCAACAGCCATGGGGTCCAGCCACCATGGAGTACTTTCCAACGAACTCTGGAGATCCCAGTGGATTAATTCCACCACACAAATAGCCCTACTGAGTTGGACACTCATCCACCAATGATGGGGGCCGGTAGTGGTGGGTGGCTTGGTGATCCGGCGTCACCTCGTGGGCCGAGCGTTAGGGCTAGACGAGCCAGCTATGGGGGCTATAGGTAGTCTGAAGTGTCTGACGGCCGGGTCTCACGAAGGTAACTGATCCTACTGGACCTCGGACATCTCCCCAGACATTGTGGATACAACATCCACCCTACAGACACGGCCTAGGCTGCGTTAGGGACCTGTATGGATGAAGGGACGGGCACTTACTAACGGTGACAACAACATCACGTTTCAGGGGACGTTAAAGACGTAAATGTGACTTCACTCAGAGCATATCAACTACGTTACTATAACACTTGCACAATCAACTATTAATTGGGTCAAATCACTTAAAGAAGGGCAAATTACAACACAGCGTGGATTGGCATACCTGTATGGATGAAGGGACGGGCACTTACTAACGGTTGAAATGCCCGCGGCGCCCTCACTCAAAACAGGCCAGGGAGTCCACCTACTCCTATTCCGATGAATTAATTTACGGTACACTCTGACCTTGAAATTGAGACTATGAACTCATTTTCATTCTCTACTATTATCTTCACTAACAATGCTCTGACTCAGCTATCGAAAGCAAAATTAAATTGATTACAAAGTGTTGGATGGCAACAGGTCCCAGCATACAGCGTCTGCTCCCATAGACAAAGGCTGCTCATCGGTGACGTCACCAAGGAACCGAGAAAACGGAGTACGTTTCCACTGGGGGACTCGGAAGGTTTTGTGGACGTTTGAGCGTAATATGAATCCTTAAGGTTTTCAGGTTAGCTCTTATCATGACCACTACAACAGTACTCCAGACGGGGAAGCACTTCACACTTGAAGATCGTTATGAGGGACGGTCCGGACCGTCTATATGTCTGAACGGCCTTCTTATAAGAATTGATAATTTATTTGCCTGATTTACCTTCTTTTTGCAATGGCCCTAGAACTTCAGCTCATTGTCAACAGACACACCTACTGTAGGTCCTTCTAACATTGTCTCAAATAGTGCAGTTTCTTCATCCCGTTGGGACATATGATGCGCCTCCTTACCGTTGGTACGCCCCAGGTGCATCCTCTTACACTTCGTGACATTGAATCTCAGCAGCCATTTCTTCGACCGTTCTTGTATGAGGGCTGGTACTGCCACCATTTATGAGGGCTTGAACTGTCACCATTTATGAGGGCCTCTGTGTGCCAGTAACAATTCCTTTTACTCTTATACTTATCATCATTGGTAGCGTGACGATAGGAGGCTCGTGGGTAGGTGTAATGATAGTATCGAGCAATAGGGAAGAAATAACGGTAAATACTGTAGGTAATTAATAGACACAATTATACAAATACAAAGTTTATTTAACATGACTATGAAATTAAAAGAAAGAATTTATTTGTACTAACAGACGAAATCTAGTACTAGGCCCTCAGGCTCAACATACTCTCACCATTACTGGGTGGACATAATAACACTTCCAACCCTACTGGGTGGACATACTCAATACACAACTATTATAGTCACTTAGCACCATAAATACTAGGGCAACTGCCACTACAACACTCAGTCGTCAGGTGTGATACTCAAGCAACCGCCATGGGGTCCAGCCACCATGGAGTACTTTCCAACGAACTCTGGAGATCCCAGTGGATTAATTTCACCACACAAATAGCCCTACTGAGTTAGACACTCATCCACCAATGATGGGGGCTGGTAGTGGTGTGTGGCTTGGTGATCTGACGTCACCTCGTGGGCCGAGCGTTAGGGCTAGACGAGCCAGCTATGGGGGCTATAGGTAGTCTGAAGTGTCTGACGGCCGGGTCTCACGAAGGTAACTGATCCTACTGGACCTCGGACATCTCCCCAGACATTGTGGATACAACATCCACCCTACAGACACGGCCTAGGCTGCGTTAGGGACCTGTATGGATGAAGGGACGGGCACTTACTAACCGGTGACAACAACATCACGTTTCAGGGGACGTTAAAGACGTAAATATGACTTCACTCAGAGCATCTCAACTACGTTACTGTAACACTTGCACAATCAACTATTAATTGGGTCAAATCACTTAAAGAAGGGCAAATTACAACACAGCGTGGAATGGCATACCTGTATGGATGAAGGGACGGGCACTTACTAACGGTTGAAATGCCCGCGGCGCCCTCACTCAAACCAGACCAGGGAGTCCACCTACTCCTATTCCGATGAATTAATTCACTGTACACTCTGACGTTGAAACTGAGACTATGAACTCATTTTCATTCTCTATTATTATCTTCACTAACAATGCTCTGACTCAGCTATCGAAAGCAAAATTAAATTGATTACAAAGGGTTGGATGGCAACAGGTCCCAGCATACAGCGTCTGCTCCCAGAGACAAAGGCGGGGGAAACAGAGAACGGAGGACGTTTCCACTGGGGGACTCAAGAGGGTTTTGTGGACGTTTGAGCGTAATATGAATCCTTAAGGTTTTCAGGTTAGCTCTTATCATGACCACTACAACAGTACTCCAGACGGGGAAGCACTTCACACTTGAAGATCGTTATGAGGGACGGTCCGGACCGTCTATATGTCTGAACGGCCTTCTTATAAGAATTGATAATTTATTTGCCTGATTTACCTTCTTTTTGCAATGGCCCTAGAACTTCAGCTCATTGTCAACAGACACACCTACTGTAGGTCCTTCTAACATTGTCTCAAATAGTGCAGTTTCTTCATCCCGTTGGGACATATGATGCGCCTCCTTACCGTTGGTACGCCCCAGGTGCATCCTCTTACACTTCGTGACATTGAATCTCAGCAGCCATTTCTTCGACCGTTCTTGTATGAGGGCTGGTACTGCCACCATTTATGAGGGCTTGAACTGTCACCATTTATGAGGGCCTCTGTGTGCCAGTAACAATTCCTTTTACTCTTATACTTATCATCATTGGTAGCGTGACGATAGGAGGCTCGTGGGTAGGTGTAATGATAGTATCGAGCAATAGGGAAGAAATAACGGTAAATACTGTAGGTAATTAATAGACACAATTATACAAATACAAAGTTTATTTAACATGACTATGAAATTAAAAGAAAGAATTTATTTGTACTAACAGACGAAATCTAGTACTAGGCCCTCAGGCTCAACATACTCTCACCATTACTGGGTGGACATAATAACACTTCCAACCCTACTGGGTGGACATACTCAATACACAACTATTATAGTCACTTAGCACCATAAATACTAGGGCAACTGCCACTACAACACTCAGTCGTCAGGTGTGATACTCAAGCAACCGCCATGGGGTCCAGCCACCATGGAGTACTTTCCAACGAACTCTGGAGATCCCAGTGGATTAATTTCACCACACAAATAGCCCTACTGAGTTAGACACTCATCCACCAATGATGGGGGCTGGTAGTGGTGTGTGGCTTGGTGATCTGACGTCACCTCGTGGGCCGAGCGTTAGGGCTAGACGAGCCAGCTATGGGGGCTATAGGTAGTCTGAAGTGTCTGACGGCCGGGTCTCACGAAGGTAACTGATCCTACTGGACCTCGGACATCTCCCCAGACATTGTGGATACAACATCCACCCTACAGACACGGCCTAGGCTGCGTTAGGGACCTGTATGGATGAAGGGACGGGCACTTACTAACCGGTGACAACAACATCACGTTTCAGGGGACGTTAAAGACGTAAATATGACTTCACTCAGAGCATCTCAACTACGTTACTGTAACACTTGCACAATCAACTATTAATTGGGTCAAATCACTTAAAGAAGGGCAAATTACAACACAGCGTGGAATGGCATACCTGTATGGATGAAGGGACGGGCACTTACTAACGGTTGAAATGCCCGCGGCGCCCTCACTCAAACCAGACCAGGGAGTCCACCTACTCCTATTCCGATGAATTAATTCACTGTACACTCTGACGTTGAAACTGAGACTATGAACTCATTTTCATTCTCTATTATTATCTTCACTAACAATGCTCTGACTCAGCTATCGAAAGCAAAATTAAATTGATTACAAAGGGTTGGATGGCAACAGGTCCCAGCATACAGCGTCTGCTCCCAGAGACAAAGGCGGGGGAAACAGAGAACGGAGGACGTTTCCACTGGGGGACTCAAGAGGGTTTTGTGGACGTTTGAGCGTAATATGAATCCTTAAGGTTTTCAGGTTAGCTCTTATAATGACCATTACACTTGGAGCTCACACAGATCATTCTGCAGCTCTTCACAGTCCGCTTGGTTCTTGATTTCCCGAAATAACTTGGCGTCATCCGCAAACTTTTGTATGGAGGAGTGTACAACATCAGGCATGTCATTTATGAAATAAACAAATAACAGCGGGCCCAATACACAGTCCTGTGGTACCCCGCTTGTGACAGGTACAGAACTGCAGATGATGATTTGGTGAATGTAAATAAAGTCACAGGAAAAAAAGTCACAGAAAAAAGTCACAGGAAAAAAGTCACATTTTATTTAAATATCATAAACAGTTAAAGTAATAAAACAAAAAATATTTTAAAAGTTATTAACTAACAATACATGACTTTTACATAAAATTGACAACACAATTTATGGTGGCATTACACATGGTTGCGAGGCTGGCCTATCTGGATTTCCTCTCTGTACGTTTGCCGTCATACGGCCTAGATAGTGACTACTGGATCTTTTAACACACTTCCACCGCAACTTGGTTTTGTGAGTGACATGTTTAGTACATGTACCCATTGTAGCGTAAAAATTATTTTTCACTGAATACTAAGAGAATATACAGAGGGACAATGTTATATTATATGTATATAGGTTAGGTCACTGACCACAGGTTGTTTAATCCGGTAATTTTTTTTTATCAGGTGTTTGGTGTGAGGTCACGTTGAGGTGACCTATATACATATATGTTTGTGTACTGTGTTTTTATTGTGACTTTTTTTCCTGGATTCGATGATTTCGTGCCATTAACCACCACACTCTGCTTGCGGTCATGTAGAAATTCTCCTATCCACGTAAGGACAGTTTCTCATAATTCCGAGTTCGTGATAAAACTGAAAACATGACTTTTAATCAGAATAATAAAATATTTCTCGTTTCCCAAATTTAGCGCTGACATTCAAATATTTCCTCCAGTGTCTTAAGTTGCGCTGTTTTCTTTTAGGTAAGGCGTGACAAAAGTATCCTACAGGTGAAGGACGTTGATGATGTCAACAAACAGGTGTGTAACTTCTCCAGGGACGCTAATATTAAGCTGCTGGACAATCAAGTGTACACATCATGCCACTCAGGTATGTTCAATGGACAAAATCATTGAGGGCAAAATCTTACTGGACAAAACCATAATGGGGAAAATCTTAATGGACAATATTATGGGGAAAATTTTACTGGACAAAATTATTGTTGAGAAAATCTAACTGGACAAAATCATTGTGGGGAAAATCTTATTGGACAAAATCATTGTGGGGAAAATCTTATTGGACAAAATTATTGTGGGGAAAGCCTTACTGGACAAAATCATTGTGGGGAAAATTTTACTGGACAAAATTATGGGGAAAATTTTACTGGACATAATCATTGTGGGAAAATCTTACTGGACAATATCAGTATGTGGAAAAATCTTACTGGTCAAAATCATTAGGGGAATAATCTTACTGGACAAAATCATTTTGGAGAATGATTTTAATAGACAAAATCTCTTGTGGGGAAAATCTTACTGGACAAAATCATTAAAGCAAAAAATTGTATTGGACAAAATCAGTATGGGGAAAATTGTACTGGACAAAATCCTACAGGGAAAATCTTACTAGAAAAATTAATTGTGGTTTAAACTTTACTGGACAAAGTTAGTGCTACTATACAGTACTACTGAATGCGGTCTACCGAGCTGGAGTTGGTCTGCCGGTGTATTTACACTGTACTTTTACTTTTATCCTCTTTACCACTGATTGGCTTGTAAGCCGCTTGGGGCGATCGGTCACGTCTCTGTTACGCGCTGTTGGCAAGTACTGGGCATGCACCGGTTCCTGAATGTACCTGAACCTGCTCCAGTGTTGGTCTAGTCTTGTCTTGAAAGAGCTCACACTCAGTGCCGTCACAACACTTTCTGGTAGATTGTTCCAAGAGTTCACAACTCTCACTCCTAAAAAGTTTACCATCACAGTTTTCTGGACTTGCGGCTTCTTCAATCTTGAGCTGTGACCCCTTGTGGGGCGAGCGTCTGTCAGCTCCAAGTAAGGACACTAGACTGAGTAGTGCCCCTTGAGATGCTTATACACCTCAATTAGGTCATCCCTTGCCTGTCTGTAAAGCTAGGCAAGTTCAGACGCTCCAATCTCTCAGGGTAGCTGAGGTGCCGAAGTGCAGGCACCGGTCTGGTGGCCCTCTTTTGAACATTTTCAACCAACTGACAGTCCCTAGCATATCTCGGGACCAAACAGGGTGACAGTACTCTAGATGGGAAGCACTTCACTCTTGAAAATCGTTACGAAGGACTGACCGTCTAGATAATCTGAACGACCTTCTTATAAGACCCAAAAATTGATTTGCCTGATTTACCTTCTTCTTGCAATGGCCTGAGAACTTTAGCTCATTGTCAATATACACACCTAGGTCCTTCTCACATTCAGTCTCAACTAGTGCAGTTTCTTCATCCCGTTGGGACATATGATACGCCTCCTTACTGTTGGTATGCCCCAGGTGCATCCTCTTACACTTCGTGACATTGAATATCAGCAGCCATTTCTTCAACCATTCTTGGAGCCCACAGAGGTCCTTTTACAGCTCTTCACAGTCCACTTGGTTTTTTATTTCCTGAATTAACTTGGCGTCATCGGCAAACATTTGTATGGAGGAGGGTACAACATCAGGCATGTCATTTATGAGACAAACAAACAACAGTGGGCCCAATACACTGCCCTGTGGTACCGTGCTTGTGACAGGTACGGATGATGATTTCATGCCATTAATCACCACACATTGCTTGCAGTCATATAGAGAGTCTTCCAACCACGCTAGGACATTTCCCCAAATTCCGTACCCTTCCAGTTTGATTTTCAGCCTTTCATGGGGTACACTGTCTAAAGCCTTGACAAAAGCTAGGTACAGTATATATTGTCAATATTACCACCCTGTTCCAGAATATGGGTCCAAATATCCAATACTTTGGGCAACTGTGTTCAGCAGGAGCGACCTGGCATAAAACTGTGTTGGCAATCCTTTACAAGGTTGTTTCGTAGTTGATGTTCCATCGCGGCATCTCTGATAATACTCTCAAGTACTTTACATATTATGCTGGTCAGGCTTACCGGTCTATACCTTGTTGTTCGTGGAGTGACGATCCAGGCATTTACAAAAGAGGATCTTCAAGGGCTCGATAAGCTCGTTGCTTAGCACTCTAGGATGCACCATGTCAGGGCCGGGACTCTTATGGACCTTTAGCTTTGACAGCTTATTTCTAATACCCTCTTCTGTGAACACAATGTGGGCCAGTGCTGTGTCGAACCGTCTGTCCTCAAACACAGGAAGGTTAATCACATCCTCTCTTGTGAAGACCGAGGAAAAGAGGCTGTTCAATGCCTCAGCTTTATCCTTGTCAGAATCTGCGTATCTACCATCTTCAATTTTACTTAACCTAACCTAAATTAACTTAAGTTAGTAGATGCTATACAATGCTAAGGATAGAGTAGAGGTAAGAAACAAAAAGGAAATAAAGATCAAAATGCCAATTTTGGAAACAGAAGTTTAGGCAGCTGTGAGGAAAATGGAAAATGATAAAGCTTGTGGGGTTGATCAGCTTCAAGAATTATTTATAAAACAAATGGGCAAAAATGGGGCCAAATGTTGGACTAAAATACTGCAGGTAATTCTATATACTGTACAGTACTTCTTAAAAGGAGACCTTCCCAGTGATGAATAAAAATATTTGTACAATATTACAGTATTACCTAAAAACCAGGAGCCTTAAAGTACACCCACTTAGGTCTAATTAGAGTAAGGTATGGGTAGGTTAGTCATGGGCAGGTTAGATTTGGTTAGGTTAGGTTTGGTTAGGGAGAGTTACACTAAGATAAATTAGGTCAAGTAAGGTTTGGTTAGGCTAGATTAAGAGAAAATGGGTTCCATTTGGTTTGACTAGGTTTAAGTTTAGACAAAGGTAATGCAGGTTAAGTTAGGTTAGGTTATACTAAAGGATACTAAGATAGGTTAAGTTTAGACAGGTAATCCAGGTTACATTACATTAGACTGAGCTAGACTAGGTGAAGTTAGCCAAAGATAAACTAGGTTGTGTGAGGTCAAGTTATTGAGAAATAGATGACACTGATGCAGGATGATTTATAAATGGGGAACAAGACATATTGCTGCTGCCATCGAGTATTTTTCATGCTAAATAACACATTCATCATAAAACAATGACATAATGTTATTGAGAAATACTGTACTGGTATATCATACTAAGTACAGTATTTCTCAATCACATTATTTTCCCACATTTTACACATTGATAGTAATTAAGCTATACTTGTAATAAGAAATGTAACCTTAGGCAATCTCCAATCACAAATCTTAAAGAACAAAACATTTAAAGCATATCTGTCACCTGCCATATATAATGAAGTTTGGTTCAGGACAAACTTCTGTTGTCGACTGTACATGATCACTAAAGGCAAGAGGGTTGAGCTATGTTAGCTAAGTTAGATTAGGCTGTTTGTTTATTCACCAAATTCCTGGAAATAACATACACTGTACCCATAATTGAGATCTGCATCTAAATCCCGATTCTCAGAATGAGTTTAGTGTAAACTGTAGAATGTAATTCCTCTACAACCCCTGTCTGACAATGGGATCAAACTTGTGTCTCCTGGGTTATGATTTCCAAAATGGCACTATAGCATAACCTGAGAATCACTGAGTCACAATGAATAACAATGCCATGTCTTACAGATAGGGAGAGTGCTGAGAAGGAGATGTCCACCCACCCAGACACTTGGCCTGTGCCTCCCAGTGGATTAGCATACTCTGAGGCACCAGTGGCTAACCAGCCTCCTCTGGACAATAGCACTCAAGTGATGAACAGCCCAACTGCCACCCCATACTCAACTACCGGAGTGATGGTTACAACAGTTGCAGAAACAATGAGCCAAACAGATTTTATAACAGGGTCCTTAACAAAGGCTCCAAAAAGCTTTAAAACTACTATGGAATCCTTAATAAAGGCTGCGAGGAACTCTAAAACTACAATGGAATACCCAACAAAAGCTCCAAGAAACTATGAAACTTCAATGGAATACCCAACAAAAGCCCCAAGAAACTTTGAAACTACAGCAGTAACCTCAACAAAGACCCCAAGAAACTTTGAAACTACAATGGGATACCCAACAAAAAGTCCAATAAAATTTGAAACTACAACAGAAACCTTAACAAAGGCTAAAAAAAGCCCTGATTTAAAAGTAAAAACAACTAATAAACCATCAACAGTGAAACTAACAGACATCACAACACAGACCTCAGAAGTAACAGATATATTGACCACACAACAAAAAGAAACTATAACAGAAACGTTGACACAAGCATCAGGAAACCCTTCCATGGAAATAAGTGAACCATTGATAACTGCCGGTGTGAAACCAACAGGGATTGTGAACTTGATAGAAATCACCTCAGAAGCCACACAAACAATTTATCTTCCATCCAATAATTCTTCCCACTACAATAAGCATCCTAAGAACACCCTCCCATACTTCATAGGTGCTGGGGCAGTTATTACTGTAGTTGTAATATTAATTGTGGTCACCATCTGTATTGCACGACGGCGGATGCCAGAATCCAAACATGAAATTAACAAAGAAGAATTCTTCATAGGTGGAACATATGACAACCCGGAACCAGAACTGGGGTACGTTTACAACAATGCGCAGAACATGTATTCTGGCTGTGACCCTGAAGTTGAAGAGTCCTTTGAACTAGAGAAGAGGATACTGAAGAGCCAAAGCTCAAGTCCAGAAGCAGAAACACCCAAGTGTCTACGTTCACAGGAAACCCAAAGTATTTTACCATAGCTTTAGTATGTGCAAGGATGAGTCTGAGCTCAAACAGTTATCAGAAACAGTGAGAGTTACCAAATCTTTTAGAAATTCTTAGTGTACAAGCAGGGTATGCACATAATATTTGTGAAACATATTCTTACATATACTGTACTATATACTGTAATAACTATTATCTTTGTTGAAGCTGTGGCAATACAGTACAGGTATCCCCCTATTTATGATGGGATTACGTTCATAAAAAACATATCACAAGTCAAAATATTATAAATCGGGATCATTATAACATGGGGTTCAATGGGATACATGCCCAGCCAGTTTGACACCTAAATGTATCACTGAAAATAAAATTCCTACACTAATACCTGTACAGTAATTAGAGCATTTCAATTCTGGCATGGCACCGCGTAAATGACCAAACGCGTAAAACGCGTAAACAAAAACCGTGTAAATCCAGACTCAACTTTACTGTACACGTATTATAAAAAACGTTCCAATGGCACAGTGAAACCCAGAGAAGATAATGAGTGTCTCAGAAGTGAATGACCATCCAAACAGACCTTAAGTTGTCAAGTGGGAAAGCTGATGTACTGATGTTATAGGTAGATAGATAGACGGTAAATTCACCATAAAACTTCATATTGGTTTAGTATTTACAGTACTCTACATAAGTGTAGGTATACAAACAGCAATTTGATTCAACCAAAAATAGTCTAATCCTTTCACTATGGCGATACCACTTTATTTTATTATTTCGGTTGACTAATGCCAGATGATTTTATAGACAAGAGGTTAAGAAAATTGTCAATCTAATTCCCATTATACAGTTTTTATACACTTGACCAACTGTGGTTTACAAAGCTTATAAGTAAAGAGCATACTTTACTATAAGTCTTACTAGTTCACTCCTCACCCCACTGGGATGTTGTGGAAGTTCACTAGTTACAACACCTGATCCACTTCCACTAATATCCAGATGGCAGCTGGTTCAGTTAGCAGTTTTAGACTGGCCTCTTAAATAAACTCTGTATCTATATTAAAAGAAATGTGATAACTGCCAATAAGAACAACTCTAGTATCAAATTTGTGTGGATTCCGTCCCATGTTGGAATTAGGTATCATGACCGTGCTGATAGACTGGCCAATGAGGCATGTAAGAAAGAAAATGTAGACAGTGACCTTGGTCTGTCCAATGCTCTACTTAAAAACATTCAAGTCAGAATCATGAACTCTGATCTAGAAGAACTGAGAAATGCAGGGACCTGGCAGTTGTAGCATTAGTAAATACTGTATGACAAATTTTGTGACGAGAGGTACCCGTATGGCCAGCATAAGGACAGAACCAGGCAATGTGATGCAGTCGTGTCCAGAATAAGTTAGGATACAGACACATCTGGCAAGTTAGTAATGCTGTACCCATACCGGTTTACTCAGCATGTAAACTTTGTGATAAACCTTTAAAACATACACTTAATACTATATTATTGAATTTGACACTGTCAAAGACTTCAGGCCACCTGGCTTATTGTATCATGAACTTTGTAATTACTATATTGAATCAGGGGTGCTTGAGGACATTCTTGCTGTTTATCCCAAATTTGCTAGCCCATACTGATTAATCTTCAATGTATATGAACCACTGTCTTGCATGGCAGTGAACAGTGACATCACCCACATGAATCTGACCTATATATATATATACTGTCTATGAATATGATGTATTTCTTTGTGTACGAACCTGTCCTGCATGGCAGTGAACAGTGACATTACCCACATGAATCTTCATTCGGTTACCGAACAAAAATTCGGATAACGAAATTCTTACGAAAATGTTTCGACATGCCTTGGCTTGCTCACCAGCTGGAAGATTAGTCCGCCAATACAGAAATCGGTTCTAGGGCTTATATTTGTTAAAATTGGAGTAAATATCAAGAAGGTTGTATTATTCAATAATTTTCCAAGTTTTATATTACAATTTTTAGTCATTTCAACACTTATTTAACATAATTGCAGTACAGGGAACGGTAGTTTTTGGTGCGCCCATCAGCCACTTCACTCACCCACCAAGGCCTCAGTTTGTATCTCTGTTCAGTGGAGGAAACATCTTGCTTGTGGGTCTCTTGAACACAGAGTATTTTTATGTTTTTACAGTACATACACACCTCAAAGTAAGTGTACTTTACTGCATTTATTTTTACTTTGTATGTAATTTTCGGTGAGCTGGAACCAATTAAGGTATGTGCATTTTCTGGAAAATTTCAGATATTCTCCATACTTTTTCAAGGTCTGGGAGAAAATTCCAAGGATAAAATAATGTGTAGTTCGTTAACCGAAATTTCACTAACCGAGGCATTCGTTAACCGAGGGATCACTGTATATGAAATAAACTTCATAATGTTAAATAATGAATAAACCCGAATTATTTACCTATAGTATTATCAATACAGTACATATATCCCCAAATACAGTAGTATACATATGTCAACTAATTCAAAAACTTTTTTTAATTTAAGTCACATTTTGACGCCTTTCCTTATATAAAAACAAACATTTGCTTAAACAAATAACATTCACATTTTTATACAAACTTTCGGTTTTACAAATAATAATCCCATTTTGACACACTTTTTCTTAAAAGAATGCAAACTTTTTGCTGTCACAGTCAAGATGGCTACCCAGGATGCACAGAGCTCCATTAACACTTTACTGTACCTGTACAATGTTCGTCGTTTTCAATGTACTGTATCTATTCTTTAATACCGGGTATTATTGTTATAGGACGAACAGTATAGTGGTGAACTTAGTGAAAAAAAAAAGCCAGTTGATCAAAATTTGTCCCTCCTGAAACACTCAGACTCTTACCATTGTATACTGTACTCTTGTATGCATAGTTTAACATGATTGCAGTACTACCTACTTTAATGTTACAAAATAATAATGTGAAGATATGCAAGAACAATCATTAATGCTAGACGGTTTTATTCAGCTGAGAGAAACCCCTGCCCTACAAAGGGTTAATAAAGCAATGAAAAATTACTTGAGGGAAAAGTATAGAATACTGACAAGTGTACCTTTTATAAAACTTTTCATCCAGCTTATTTCTGTATATATATGCATCATCATATAAAGACAAACAGTAAAGAGACAACATTAAATAACACGAGAGGTAAATTTATTACATACAATAAGTTTGTTAGCAGGAGGTGAACAGCTGTTTTATTGTGCATCACCATACAATTCCCATACTCTGACACAATGATTGTGGCCCTATTTAAATTTTTGTTTTTCAATTCTTGTGACTTTTAAGTGTCTTGTTAGGAAACTCCCAAAATTTTGTATGCTCTTACCAAATATATTGCACCAGTTCAAAAGAAACGAAGCATCTACTAAGACACTATTTTCACTACCTTTCCAACTTTCTTTTTCTCTCCAGAGCCTTTCACTTTTCTTCATTCTCCAAGAAAGAAAAGAGAGAAAAAGGAGAGGAGAGAGAGACAGAAGAAAAAGAAAGTATTACAGTATTAATCATTGCTACTTAAGGAAGCAATATTGCCCTCACTGCACTTGCCCCACCACGACTTCTCCAACTAGTCAGTCATTTGATCACAGCTGGGTTGACCAGGAATGCCCCGGGTGTGAAAAGGTAACCCTTGTGACAGGGAGCAAGCAAGAGCTGTATCCACTCAGCTGCCACAATATTGACTTTAAGGAAATTAAATAACAATGTGACACAAAATTTTATTTGTGTGCAATAAACATCATAATATACAATATTTTACATTTTTCTTTCCAGACTCCCTGATGTTTCCAACAGCTGAAGCTAGACTGGAGACATTATTGAGATTGCATTATTCTGCAGAAAAAGAGAATTTATCAAATAGGAGTGAGGCCACATAGAATAGATATACTGGGTCTGGATTTTTAAAGAGAAGCAAACTGATCATTCCCTGATTATGAAAGAGAGAATTCATATCAATGGCACTGAAATTCCCTCAAGACTATAACACATCTAGTACTGCCTTGTACCCTTAGTCCAGAAAAGAAAATTATTATATTTTGGTACCTTTGAAATTCTGAGCCCTGTATTTCATCACCAAGAAAGAACAAGCTATTATTTGTTAATAAAAGAATTACTTAACTTTTGTTTTCAGTTTGATGAAAGCAATAAATAAAGCCTCATTATTCTGCAGAAAGTTTCAGTCTGCAATGTTTTATTATCCACCGAGAAAAATGTATTACCAATAATTATGTCAAGCACAGCATCCAAGCCACAGATACTCACACTGAGTGTAAATGAAACCAACTCCCCAACAAACAATAGGAACATGGCAAGATAGATATAGATCTACAGTTATGTAAATTTCAAAAACCTCTATTTCATATACAGTACTGTGCTTCAAGTGGTTCATTCAACGTTACCTTACTTTGCCAATTACTTTCACTTAAATATTCAATACAGGTAGGTAGGCAAGTCCTTGAGAATTGTAAAATGACTGAAGAAATAAAATGTTAATGATACAAATTGGCCACACAGTGACAGAGATGAAACAACATGCGAGAACTCGATGTGAATACCCTGTAATCAATATTAACTCTCACACTAAGTTGTACAACTGCTAGTCTCTAGACACTCTTTGCCTATAAACTATACAGTATGATGTACAGTACTTAGTTTGTTAGTTAATACCATCATACAACTTTAATTAAAAATTTATGGCAAATTGCTTCTATATACATCTGTTTCAGCAAGTTCACTGCACATGAAGAGTTTCTTGTAATTTTAACATAACACTTAATGGCTACATATGACTACTGTACGACTGTACTATACCTGTGGGACTTTCTGATGGGGTTTTTTTATAAGTTCATTTCTAAGATATAAGTTACACATATAAATCTGAATAGATCCAACAATGCTCACATCATATGAGTGGATAATGGGAAAAATAGAAGTGCCATAACATTTTATGTTTCCTTTTATTTTCACAAAATATTTACACCTTACCCCCCAAAAAAAAGAGTAGGGTCTACAATAATATGTTAACTATTTTGAGTACATATCCAGGAATCAACAAATATATTTACAATAAATTTTCAGTATGTTTACAATCTACCTGGTACAGATAATGATTATTTTTTTTTAATTTACCACGCAACAAAAACCCCTAAATTATACACATTTTGGTAAAAATGTCAGTGTGAATGTATGTAATGAGGTTTCAAACTGCATCCTACTGGTTCTACTGCAGGAAATATATAAAAATCTTGCCACATATATCTATGTACAACATATATGACTACTGTTCAGTATTTCTTACTGAGATTTATAAATATAAATACTATTCTATCCCCTTCAGATATTTAACATTCTACAATAACATGGTAGATGGCTTCTCCAGGTATTTTTTGAATGATGCTAGCCACTGAGCACCGACTGCACCATCAACTGTGCGGTGGTCACAACTTAATGTGACAGACATCATCTGGGCAGCACGGAATCTGAAAGCATTCACCTCATTTCAAAGCAACATGTACAATAAGAATTAATTTTTTCCACTACAATACTGTATAGGATTTTAGAAAAATTCCTGCACCAATTACTACCCATATATGCATAATATTCCATTTCTCACATAGACACAGAGGAATTAAAAAAAAATTCTACTTAAAAATAAATACAGACTTGAGTTCTTACCCTTGTTCTGACTCTTCATCAACAATGAGCCTCTTCTCAGTGCCCCCAACAGCCAGAATACACGATTGAGGAGGATTTATGATTGCACTGAAGTTTTTTACACCAAACATACCCAAATTTGAGACTGAGAATGTGCCACCCTGAAACATCACCAGACAGTGTACTATAACCCTTCAATGAGACCTTATGTTATTGGTCAACATCTCATTAAGAACACTATTTTCAAGGAAAATAATAAGTGATCTTTAAATTTCTTAATATGTTGTGCTTAAGATACTGTACTTGTACAGGCATGCATGTCTTTGATGGAGGATGAGGGGAGGGTAGGTATAGAAAAGTAGGAGCAGGTGTAGGAAAAACCAACATGACAAGGGGAAAACTGGAGATGTATACTTGTACACTTAAAAAATCACATAATGCAGAAAATCTTCTCTTATGATAACATATCTTATAATAAGTTAACAAGGGTACATTTGAAGATGTCTTGAAAACTTTCTTAGATAATTTTCCTTTATCCATTAATTAATAATTCAGTAAATGTCTTTTTATCTGAATTCCAGCTATCCAAAAATTTTCCCCCCCTATGGTTCTGTTGTTAAGATTATAATTTATTCCATTTATTCAAATGCGCCCAAAAACACTTGAGCGTCGACTTCAACAATCTTATCGCACCCGAATTCATTAATGATGGCATCTGCCATTAGAGACACTGTACATTAATTCTTTGTTTACAAGCATCCCAGGCATTTTGAATAGTGAAAGGTATTGGCTGTAATTTTATGATATTTTTTTATAGTAGAGGGGTATTGTGAGCATTTTCTTAACTTATAAGTATGGCTGATAACAACAGTAATAAAACAGTGAAATGGAAGTGAAGTGTTATTAGTAAAGAGAGCATAATTAAGCATATTGAACATGGAGTGCCCAGAGCGAAGATCTGCAGTGAATACTGTACAACGTCAGAAAGGCTACTGCTTGTGATATCCTTAAAGTTAAATATAATTTATTCCAATATTATGCAGCCAAAGAATCAAATTAAAGGTCAAATTATCTGTTCCTTGCAGCAGATCTTGTGTCTAGGTATTGACCCTGTTCATACTACTTTTTCCTCTAAATTCTTTGTCTTCTCCATCAAAAACAGGCTGGATACAAGAATACAATAAAAAACCCATCTTAATCCGGAATAATTGCGGGGAAACTCCAATCCATATTAAGTGAATTTCTGGATAAAGTGATTTCCAGAAGGGGTTTATTTAATTGGGAAAAAGTGTGGATTTACCAAGAAAAATTTGAATGGCAGTCTGGATTACAATCTGGCACACATGAACGCCAGCCCCAGCCACTTTGTTTACAATCCAGTCGCACTGCTTCAGCCCTCATGTGTGCATCTCGTAACTCCTGTGGACTAATTACCATGACTTCCAAAGGCAAGACAACTTCAAAAGGTAGTCACATGAGGGTCAGAAAGGCATTTAGCTTGAACTTGCAGATATAACTTTTCAAAATTTTTCATCGTGGCCTTCTAAGAGTTAGGTGCTTTGAAAGACCATCTGCAAAGATTTGAGCAACAGTGCCTTATTCTTCTTTGCATAGTGTACAAAAGACTGTAATATCAAACTGCATGGTAACTGTAACATTTGACTCACTTATCTTAGTGAAGCAACGGACAAGTTGACGGTCACCATTTTTTTATAAAAAAGCACTTCAACATGTAAAAAATATGTTGAATTTCAATTTGGTAACCATATTTTCTAATACAGTACAATAGATCAGAAAGTATAAAAAATAGGGGTTAACTTTGCTAAAAAATCACACGACTGCAAACTGCCCAGTGATTGGCTGTGACGTCACCAGCTAGTGGTGATGCCAAGGGTGAGAGTCAACCAGTTGATTTGCACGCTTTGACAGTCACCTTTGATAAAAAAAACAAAATAATAATAATGTTAAAGGAAAGGAAAATGCATCGTTGGCGCTTCATTCCGATGTGTAAGAGTACAGAAATAGCCACACCAGGAAAAATATTCGTCTTGACACTGTCATGCCTTTAATGTAGGTATAAATAAATTAGTTCTCTAGTGCACCAGTACCTCAACATATGCGAGTTTAACTCTCGCAAATTCAACCATCCATGAAAAATCCTCAGAGATTTTTATCTATTAAAATAACATAAAAAGGTACGGTGTGTATTTTAAAAACTGCCATGATGTGACGTCATGGCATCATGCTACATCCCGTGCGGTTGTTCTCTCCCGTCAGTTTCGTCTGAAATTTCTCCCACATCTCCAGCCAGCCTCGTCTGAAAGCAATTCTAACATTAAATATAACTATCATGACTCCCAAAAGGCCATTAACTGGTGGTATTGCATCTGGTGTAAAGAGAGTGAAGAAAGTCATGACTGAAACGGAAAATTTTTGAAGTGTTTGATAAACTCAATAGCGGCACAAGTGCTTCAGCGGTTGGCCTTGCGTTTAAAGTAACGAGTCAATTGTTGGTTCCATACAGATGTACGGCAAGGAAACTATAAGTAGTGTTGCTCATAGTCCTCCACACAGTGCACAGTTACACATCAGATATGTAATAAAGGTATGGAGAAGATGGAGAAGGCAATAAGTGTATGGACTGAGGACATGAGTCAGGAGTGCTAAAAATTTAACAGATATGATGTACGACTGACCCCTTCACCCCACCGATACTTTTCCTCACCTGCCGACCCTTCATTGGACATTCTGGATGATCCCAGTCCAGAGGTCTTAAAGGAGGAGCAATAATATCTTCAGTACCATTACTAAGGCCACTACAGCAGCCATTATGAGGTAAGAAATGTACACTTTATATACATTAGTAACACTGATAATTATTTTGCTCCCCTTATATTTATAATACACTCATAACGATACACCCGACTCACATGTTAAAAATGCACATTTACATCTCACATGAGCCGGGCAGATGCGATATGAAGTGGCTATCAGCTGTAAACTCCTTGACTCAAGTTCATGTGCGCCATCTGCCTCTAGCTTCTGACATCACCACCAATATGGTTGCCATTTCCTCAGTACCACAAATATTTTTAATTATCACAATTAAATCATGGTGGTTTCAACTTTAATTTAATAAGAATATACTGCATTGTATAATGTATTTTTCTAACAGCGTGACACTGTATTGAATATGTTTTCCCAGAACCGTCAACTCATCATTAAACATCTCTTCTCATAATTTGTTTTCTAAGGTACAAAAGTCCTCGTTTAACGTCGGGGTTAAGTTCCAGAAAATGCGACGTTATACGAAACAATGTTAAGTGGATCAATTTTCCCCATAAGAAATAGATAAAATAAGGGAGTTATGTTCCTGAGCCTCCCTTTGCTCCATGAAATACATCACATATACTTAAACTCAAAGCTTGTGTGATACCTGGTGAGGTGCCTGTATGCATAACTATTAAGTCACATTCATTGACATTTTATAAGCTTAAAACTCCCTCTGTATGACTGATAAATACACACTCGGTAACCTTCTCAAACCTTCCCTGCTCCTGTCATAACAAATCACCCCCCCCTCCGACTTCCGGCAAGATTGAAGGTGGTTTTAGGCTTAAAGATTTTATCTTATAAAATGACACAGACTAAAATTAGCAGAATATAAATCCTTGTAAGACAGCGATTAATATAAATATAGACATCATATATTTTGCACAAGAGACAAAAATTTTAGTCCCTTAAGTACTGTATATGTTTTTCAACTTATTTTTCGGTAGATATACCTGTAGTAACTTTCTTCAATTATTTTACTCATTAACATGCACACACATGGACGGGAATGGAAATGCTGAAACTAAGAAAATGAGTATCACAAGAAAGAAAAAATACGAGACCCTGAAAATGTAAATGAATATGGATAAATCAAGACTGAAAGCAGAAGAGATGGATGAACAGAAAAGCATGATGGATGCTTAAAAAATTCCAAGAAAATGGAATAAAGATGAGAGAGAGAAGTTTGAGATTAAACTCTCCATTGGTGAGTAGAATTTTCGTTTTACATATACTATACACATTAATCAAAACATATATGTACAGTAATAAACAATAATAAGTGTTGCTTTCATATTCTTATGAAGAGAAATGATGTTATGTTTGCATGTGTGAGTTCGGATAAATGTCGGCTATCCATTGTCTGTCTCACACTTTTTTCTTTACAACTAGTGGTTACTTCTATTGTTCCATTTATATTAAATAACAATAATAAAAACATACATGTCCTTTCCTTTTTTTTACATTAATTTTACTACAGCTACAGCAAGAGTCCTATCTCCTTCAGTTTCGGATGGAAAACTGTCGTCCTGCATGTAAACTCTGACAACAACAATTGTGTCCCGTCTCGTGTGTTTTAATTGAGTACCGTATGTATTTGTATTAGCCCCTGTCTAATAGAGAGTACAGTACAGTAAGTCCCCAAGTTACGTACATAATGGGGACCAAAAGGTTGTACTTAACTCGAAATGTACGTAATTCGAAAATCCCCCAACCCTATAATGTTATCTGGTGGTAATTAATACAACTTATCAAATGCAAACATATTTTATTTAACATAAATGCGGCATAAGTAGCCGCGCGGTGAACTATGTAAACACACTCGCGGCAACACTCGTGACGCAGTCAGCCGTCGCAGTCGTCACTATCATCCATATCACGCGGCACTGGATCAGGTGTAGATGATGTTGATGGCACTGGATCAGGTGTAGATGATGTTGATGGCACTGGATCAGGTGTAGATGATGTTGATGGCACTGGATCAGGTGTAGATGATGTTGGCAATACGGCTGCTGGTTTGAAGAATTTGTGGATTGATGTTTGGGTTGTTATCTTCTTTTTTTCTTCATAAATTATGTGATAGCATTTAATAGCCTCTTGGATCGCTGCTGACACCTTGGCAAGTCTTTCTTCATTTGGATCTTGCTGTTCAAAAAGTGCCAACATTTCCTCCCCCTTTGCAAAAGCCTGCGCCATCAGTTTAGTTTGGAAATGCTTTGTAGGCATTTCAATTTGATCTTCTTCAGCTGTTTCTATTTCCCGTCGTTGCTTCTCCAACTCAATCAACTCGTCATTTGTCAAGTCCTTGCCGTGGGCGTCGAAATACTCAGAGAAGTCATTCTCCTTCAGGTCTAACTCCAGTTTCTCACTTATTTTGATTAAGTTGTTGATCACAGCATTCTGCTCCTCCTGAACATTCTCAAACCCACTGAAGTCGTTGACAAACTGTGGACAGATTTTCTTCCACACGCCGTTCATGCAGGATGATGTAACCTCCTGCCAGGATGCACCGATGTTTTTAATTGCCTTGTAGATATTATAGGACTTCCAAAATTCCTTGAGAGTCATCCCATTGTCATCAGTTGCCTTCAGTGCTTGGCGGAAGGTGCGCCTAAGATAATATTTTTTAAATGTTGCAATGACGCCCTGATCCATTGGCTGGATGATAGATGTTGTGTTGGGTGGCATGTACACAACCTTTACCTTTGGGTGGAAGTCATCCAGGAAAGGGGGGTGACCAGGTGCATTGTCAAGCAGCAGGAGGATGTTGAAGGGTATACCATTGTCCCTGCAATATTTTTCCACGTCTGGTATAAGATGGTGGTAGAACCAGTCTTGGAAAAGTGCCTGTGTAACCCATGCTTTAGTGTTACTTTTCCATATGACAGGAAGGGATGCCTTTGCAATGTTTTTGAGTGCTCGTGGGTTTTCAAAACTGTACACAAGCAATGGTTTTAATTTAAAATCACCAGCTGCATTACCACCAAGAAGCAGCGTCAGTCTGTCCTTCGCTACTTTAAACCCAGGCATTGACTTCTCCTCTTTGCTTATGTACGTCCTGTCAGGCATTTTTTTCCAATAAAGCCCAGTTTCATCCACATTGAAGATCTGTTGTGGTGTGTAGCCTCCCTCGTCAATAATTTCCGCGAGTTTCTTTGGAAATTCCTGTGCTGCTTTCCAATCAGCACTCGCCGCCTCACCAGTCACTCGAACATTATGCAGCTTATTTCGCACCTTGAATCGGTTAAACCACCCATGGCTAGCATTGAATGTAACAGTATCATCAGGGTGATCTTTCTTTAGGTCGTTGAAAAGACTTAGGGCTTTCTCCTGAATCATACTGAGAGACAGAGGCTTACGTTTTTGTGTGCAGTCCTCGATCCACATCGCAAGATATTTTTCCATTTCTTCCAGGACCTTCCCTCTTCTTTTAGTTATAATCGTAGATTGCATTGGCACTGCAGATTTCACATGTTCCTTGATCTTTTCTTTGCCCTTATCAATTGTATTAACAGTTGACCGACTCAGGTTAAATTTGCGGGCAACATTGGTCAACTTTTCACCACTTTCAAGCAGTTTTATTATGTCCATTTTTACCTCTAGTGAGATTGCTTGACGTTTCGTAGCACTCCCACTGGCTTCACCACTCTTACGCTTTACACCAGTCATTGCACAAAGAGTAAAGTGTACAAAATAGGGCAGAAATTCACAGGAGAAGTACTGTATGCACAATGACCACACTTGTTGTTTTGGTGCGTCTAGCGTGTCGTCTGCATGGTCAGTGATAGTGGCGGCGCGGTGCGGCTGGCTCGCCCGCCAAATTTAAAAATTGCTCGCCCTTTTAAGACAATATTTTTGCAATTAGAGACTTCAGAAACGATGTACGTATCGGCCGTTTGTACGTAAATCGGATGTACGTAAATCGGATGTACGTAAATCGGGGACGAACTGTACTGTACAAGTAACATCTCCGTTCGCCAGAATCCCTCTTAGCCGGAATTTTCCAATAGCCGGAATTGAAATTTGTTCAAAATTTTCTGGAAAATTCCGAGAAAAAGTCCGGCAACCCTCTCAAAATATTTTTCTGGGTTTGGGAACAAATTCCGAGGATGAAAATCAGGCGTATTTTATTAAAATTCTGAGAAAAATTCCAGAAACTCTCTCCAAAAATTTTTCATGGGTCTGGGAACAAATTCCAAGGATGAAACAATGCGTTGTTCTGTAAAATTCCAAGAAAATTATGGAAACTCATCAACTTTTCTTTCGGGGCTTGGAGCAAATTTCGAGGATGAAATGATGTATGATTTCCCAAAATTCCGAGAAACTTTTCCCTTTACTCAGAAAAAATTCCGAGAATGGGGGATTTTTTCCAAGACTGAGAGAGTTGTCACGTTACCCGGAAATCTCTCATCCCCGGAAGTGCTCCGTTCCAATTTTTCCTCTCATGGAATATATCACTAATTACCATTCCTCTGACTATGCAAAACTTAGCAGTAATATAAAATTTGTATTACATACTGTACAGTACAGTATATAGCTCTGTGGTCTTATTTCTTATTAAATTTATTACGAGAGCTTTACTGGTACAGTATTCGAGTCAATATATAGAAATTACCGAGGAGTGTGAAGTAACTACATGATACAGCAATTATTAGTTTGTATGTTTTGTTCATCCCCATTCTTTAATCTCAGTCTGTAACTGTACCTATTATTTCTTAACTTACTAAACCATCAAAAAATTAGTCAGAATGGTTCTTGATTGTGATTGGTCCTGTATTCACACAATTGGTTCCTCTAAACAAAGCCTTCTTGCCACCATATATAATGGTGTACAATAATGCTGTCAACAGGGAATATAAGTTCAGACAAGCCTACAAAACTTCCTCCATATGGTTATCTCAAATACGGATGCTAATAAATCTAGATCCTGGATTCAATTAACATTACTAATTGAAAGATATTTTGCACAGTTATAAATATAAAAGAAGGAGACAATTTAATCAGTCTTTTGTCAGAATGAATGATTATGAATACTGTACTATCTTAGCGCTGCAACAACCAAAGTCATACAGCGCCGGAGATAAGTAATGGTAAAAGGTTAAACTAAAATTAAAATGATGGAAAATAAAATAAAACAAAACCAGAAAGAGAAATGACCTAAGAGGAAACGATAAGAATAAAAACCTATAAAAGATATAGGAGGCCAACCAACTCCAAAAACCTTCTTTTGCCAGCATTTACACAAAAATTTCACACATGCGCACTGACGATACAACTGCTATAACCCTTCATTCTTTGAGTAAGGATAATACAAATAAAGTGCATTAAAAAGAGAAAAACAAATTACTAAAGTGGATTACAAACAAAAGTTTTCCCACACAAAGAGAAGTGTTTCTGTAGAACCAGCCAGAGTGTTTCCTCTGAGTATTCTATGTTCCAAGAAACTGAAAAAGAAAAAGATAGTTATACACATACCTGGAACTCATGTGGCTGAAGCTTTCCTTCCCTGGCTTTTCCTGCTAGAGCCTTGACATCTGTGGCTATGGTGGCAAGGCCTTTCTGCTCTGCCTTAAATACTATGGGCGTGATGAGGCCTCGGTCTGTGCTCACCGCTACGCTCACATCAACATTATTGTAGCTGTGAACAAGTAAAAGAAAAACCTTTAATGTAAATCTTACAAACCATGAACATATAGCTAATACATTTTTAGCTGAGTCAAGATTAAAACTGGCTCATATAACTTGCAAAGGTCTCTGACAAAAGATGAACTACAACTTTGCAAAGCCATATTCAAGAGGTATAGAATACCTTCTGTTCTGTAAATAAAACACACCAAAAAATTGACTCCAGGATTCTCCCCAGGTATTTTGACACTGGCACAGCACTACCATGCCTTTTATCCAATGCTCTTAGGTCAAAATAAAGAAATTACATTTGGTTAGGGTAAGGCAGAGTACAGTGAAGTAGGTTGTACTGTAATAGGTTAGAGTTGGTCGAGTTGGGTAGGTTAGAAAAGTTAGGGCAAGTAGGGTTATGTTAGTTTGGGCAGGTTGGATTGGTTTAGGTTAGTTCAGGAAGGTTGGGATGGTTTAGTTAGAGATTGTTGGATTAATTTAGGTTAGTTCAGGCAGGTTGGGTTAGTTTGAGCAGGTTGAGTTATGTTAGTTTAGGCAGGTTGGGTTGGGTTAGTTCGGGTAGGTTAGGTTAGTTTGAGTAGGTTGGGTTATTTAGGGCAGATTTGGTATGTTAGGGCAGGTTAGGTTGGGTTAGTTAAGGCAGGTTGGGTGAGGTTAGTTAGCAGAAAATTAATAAATCTATCTTCTCTTAAAAAAAACCACTTTCATATACTGACTAGATAAAGAAAACACTGAAAAAAAAATCTTAAGTAGCCTGTAACTGCACTGTACTGGTAATTAAAGTTACATACTGCCTGATTACAGTGTCCAACCATGAAGAATTCGCCTCAGGCACCTTCTTGCAAGCCAGGGCGGAAGCTTTAATAATGAAGTCGTTGAAGGAGATTTTGATGCCCTCCTTCTCAAGTAGTTTATTGAACTCTTGTCGTAGCTGTGACACCTCATCCATGCACACGTCTATACTAAGGTAGTAGTGAGGGATACTCTAGTTCAGAGAAAAGAAAATTATGAAGGTGAGTATTATTGAATACAATCATCATCAATACCGTACTGTATGCCTATTTGAATATACTGTATACTATACAGCTGTACATGTGGGATAGGGCTTTAGTACAAGGCAGGTTTACCAGGCACACATAATGTACAGTACATATTGGTGTCTTCATTTCTAGGATGGAAGGAGTGTTTTGTATTGATTTTTTCTTAATTGCTAACCATAGATACACTGTACAGATTATATATATACTGTGGAGAGAGAGAGAGAGAGAGAGACCTAATCAAAGCAATAAAAAAAATTTGCAATAATATGGTATACTTGTAAACCCTCTTCCTGACACTTCCCTCTGCTTACTGGGAGGGAAGGTATGTGCTGTGTGTGCATGTGGGGGTGCTGCATATACAGTATACTGTACATCTCACGAACAGCTAAAAATGCCATAACCAACACATTTGATGAACACCAGAAACAAATATTGTACTGAACTTACCTGTTTAGACAAGCAGAGTCTCTTTGCTATAACATTTCGAATGTTGGAGATTGGCATGTCTGAGTACATGGCTCCAGGTATGGGTGTAGGACCAGCTGCAGCAACCTAAAACATCCAATTATGTCAAGGTAAGTTCTGGTTTATTCAACACATTTTTAACTCTAAAGAAAAGCTAGATGTAATCCTAAAAACATGAACTGAAACTTATCTTAAATGAATTTTTATTTGTATCTTCTTTTAAATCATATAAAAGATATACCGTATATACCCGTGTATAGCACGAGTTCTTAAGACCAAATTTTTGGGCAAAAAGTTGGGGGTCGACCTCTATACGGGTAATAGTTTCGTTAGGTTGAAAAATATTTACCAGTAACTACCAGTAAACAATGGAAACGACGCACCAACACACCACCCGCTGTGAGTGTCGGTACAGTTGCCAGGGCAGATCTCTTGCGTCATCATAGCAAGCCCAAAGTAGCCAAATGCATGGTATGGTATGGTATGCACAGGAGTATGTAAAACATAAAGTATTCATTTTTAAAAGTTTATTTATAGATACATAAATTTTTATTAATTAAATTTGAAACGTCAATATGATGTGTCAGGTCATCTACACACAGTTGCCAGTTTCAAAATTTTCCTTTTAAAATTTTAAGTTACCGAGTATTTCTTTTCCCAAATCGTTTTACAATACTGTAGGTAAAACAGTATACTATTGTGCAAACCCCACAGAAAAAAAATTAACAAATGGAGACACCAAAAATGTAAAAAAAAAAATGCTGTCTGACTTGCAACACTGTTGGTAGGGTCAGGTGGTTTTAACGGTACCTGCCAGGACCCGGTAATCAAATTTATAACAATATCTAACCTCAAATACTGTAGTTTATCTGATGTAGGCAATATGAAGTAAAAAATACCAGTTAAAGTGAGAAATTGGAAGAGAATAAACAAGAAAGATGTTGGGCTATTTTTGGTAGGGCTGAGGGAGAGAGTACCAGCTGTTTGGTCTTTTTTGGCGGGAGAGTCACGCAAATATCCGTACTAGTATTTGTTTGGTGTCTTCTGTATTTCTAAAAATGAATACTTGTAAATTAAAAGTACCGTAACATTGTATTATATAAAAACTTGTCATATTTCTGGAAAATAAGAAGCAAGAAAATAAGAATACACCGGTAAACACAATTTCAACGTACGCTAAAATTAAAAGCTGCTTAAGAAGGGCCGATGCAAACACAAAGCCTCCACGACCAGGGCTCTGCCGTATCAGCTAGACGGTACACGTGTTTTTCGAATCGTTTTCAATTAAAAAACTTTTACATCACAAGTGAATTAGGATAGAATATTATTGTAATATAACAGTTTTTAACTGAAAACCATTCGAAAGGCGATTACGGTAACATCTTTTGAACGAAAGAAAGCGAGTCATTGTTTTTGTCACGATTTTATCCCACTTTCCACTATAATACGTACGTCATTTCAGCAAAAATATTACATTTCCACATTCTCAGAAATAAATAGTAGTTTTGCTGAAACGTGATGTACAGGTAGTCGTCGACTTACGACCTAGATTGGTTACGGCCGCCCGGTCGTAAGTTGATCTGGTCGTAAGTCGGCCTATGTTATAATTACCTTACGTATATTATAATGTGTAATGATAATATAATCATCTTTAAGTCATATTTTATCAACATTTTCTTTGTTCATTATTGTTACGGTCGTCAGGTTTAAGTAAATCACTGCATACTACAGTACAATTTAATTACCTTACGTATATTATAATGTGTAATGATAATATAATCATCTTTAAGTCATATTTTATCAACATTTTCTTTGTTCATTATTGTTACGGTCGTCAGGTTTAAGTAAATCACTGCATACTACAGTACAATTTAATTACCTTACGTATATTATAATGTGTAATGATAATATAATCATCTTTAAGTCATATTTTATCAAAATTTTCTTTGTTCATTATTGTTACGGTCGTCAGGTTTAAGTAAATCACTGCATACTACAGTACAATTTAATTACCTTACGTATATTATAATGTGTAATGATAATATAATCATCTTTAAGTCATATTTTATCAACATTTTCTTTGTTCATTATTGTTACGGTCGTCAGGTTTAAGTAAATCACTGCATACTACAGTACAGTAAGTCCCCAAGTTACGTACATAATGGGGACCAAAAGGTTGTACTTAACTCGAAATGTACGTAATTCGAAAATCCCCCAACCCTATAATGTTATCTGGTGGTAATTAATACAACTTATCAAATGCAAACATATTTTATTTAACATAAATGCGGCATAAGTAGCCGCGCGGTGAACTATGTAAACACACTCGCGGCAACACTCGTGACGCAGTCAGCCGTCGCAGTCGTCACTATCATCCATATCACGCGGCACTGGATCAGGTGTAGATGATGTTGATGGCACTGGATCAGGTGTAGATGATGTTGATGGCACTGGATCAGGTGTAGATGATGTTGATGGCACTGGATCAGGTGTAGATGATGTTGGCAATACGGCTGCTGGTTTGAAGAATTTGTGGATTGATGTTTGGGTTGTTATCTTCTTTTTTTCTTCATAAATTATGTGATAGCATTTAATAGCCTCTTGGATCGCTGCTGACACCTTGGCAAGTCTTTCTTCATTTGGATCTTGCTGTTCAAAAAGTGCCAACATTTCCTCCCCCTTTGCAAAAGCCTGCGCCATCAGTTTAGTTTGGAAATGCTTTGTAGGCATTTCAACTTGATCTTCTTCAGCTGTTTCTATTTCCCGTCGTTGCTTCTCCAACTCAATCAACTCGTCATTTGTCAAGTCCTTGCCGTGGGCGTCGAAATACTCAGAGAAGTCATTCTCCTTCAGGTCTAACTCCAGTTTCTCACTTATTTTGATTAAGTTGTTGATCACAGCATTCTGCTCCTCCTGAACATTCTCAAACCCACTGAAGTCGTTGACAAACTGTGGACAGATTTTCTTCCACACGCCGTTCATGCAGGATGATGTAACCTCCTGCCAGGATGCACCGATGTTTTTAATTGCCTTGTAGATATTATAGGACTTCCAAAATTCCTTGAGAGTCATCCCATTGTCATCAGTTGCCTTCAGTGCTTGGCGGAAGGTGCGCCTAAGATAATATTTTTTAAATGTTGCAATGACGCCCTGATCCATTGGCTGGATGATAGATGTTGTGTTGGGTGGCATGTACACAACCTTTACCTTTGGGTGGAAGTCATCCAGGAAAGGGGGGTGACCAGGTGCATTGTCAAGCAGCAGGAGGATGTTGAAGGGTATACCATTGTCCCTGCAATATTTTTCCACGTCTGGTATAAGATGGTGGTAGAACCAGTCTTGGAAAAGTGCCTGTGTAACCCATGCTTTAGTGTTACTTTTCCATATGACAGGAAGGGATGCCTTTGCAATGTTTTTGAGTGCTCGTGGGTTTTCAAAACTGTACACAAGCAATGGTTTTAATTTAAAATCACCAGCTGCATTACCACCAAGAAGCAGCGTCAGTCTGTCCTTCGCTACTTTAAACCCAGGCATTGACTTCTCCTCTTTGCTTATGTACGTCCTGTCAGGCATTTTTTTCCAATAAAGCCCAGTTTCATCCACATTGAAGATCTGTTGTGGTGTGTAGCCTCCCTCGTCAATAATTTCCGCGAGTTTCTTTGGAAATTCCTGTGCTGCTTTCCAATCAGCACTCGCCGCCTCACCAGTCACTCGAACATTATGCAGCTTATTTCGCACCTTGAATCGGTTAAACCACCCATGGCTAGCATTGAATGTAACAGTATCATCAGGGTGATCTTTCTTTAGGTCGTTGAAAAGACTTAGGGCTTTCTCCTGAATCATACTGAGAGACAGAGGCTTACGTTTTTGTGTGCAGTCCTCGATCCACATCGCAAGACATTTTTCCATTTCTTCCAGGACCTTCCCTCTTCTTTTAGTTATAATCGTAGATTGCATTGGCACTGCAGATTTCACATGTTCCTTGATCTTTTCTTTGCCCTTATCAATTGTATTAACAGTTGACCGACTCAGGTTAAATTTGCGGGCAACATTGGTCAACTTTTCACCACTTTCAAGCAGTTTTATTATGTCCATTTTTACCTCTAGTGAGATTGCTTGACGTTTCGTAGCACTCCCACTGGCTTCACCACTCTTACGCTTTACACCAGTCATTGCACAAAGAGTAAAGTGTACAAAATAGGGCAGAAATTCACAGGAGAAGTACTGTATGCACAATGACCACACTTGTTGTTTTGGTGCGTCTAGCGTGTCGTCTGCATGGTCAGTGATAGTGGCGGCGCGGTGCGGCTGGCTCGCCCGCCAAATTTAAAAATTGCTCGCCCTTTTAAGACAATATTTTTGCAATTAGAGACTTCAGAAACGATGTACGTATCGGCCGTTTGTACGTAAATCGGATGTACGTAAATCGGGGACGAACTGTACAATTGGTTTATTATTTACACAACATACAAAAAAAAAAAATACAGGTGCAAAACATATAAAACATTTTAGTTGCAAAACATACAAACATATACAAACATACAAAAAACATCTTATTGGCCGCTGGTGCTTGGCTGTGGATCGTCGATGTCGTCAGCTGGGGCAGCCTTTGGGGTAGCCGGAGGAGTTGTTTTTTTCATGAACATGGTGAGCTTTGTCTGAATCGTTCGTTTCTTCTTCTCCTCGTAAATTTCTTGATACGGACGAAACGAATTGCGTGCCATCCGCTCAATCCTTGCAAATCGTTCGATGTTTGGGTCCATTCCTTCAAAATGGGCAAGAAGTTTATTCAGTAGAGATAAACCTTCTGATAATCCCTTAGTGGCAGGTTGAGGAGTAGATGAAGACAGTTTCCTCTTGGTAGACATCTTGGGGGGTGGTGGTTCAAGAAAAATTTCCAAGACAAAAGAAAGGCACAAGGCAAACAGACACGGAGGGAAGTGTGCTGTACCAGCGAGCGTGTTTGTAATTGAGCGCGGGGATGCGCGCGGCTCCAGCTCCCGGCAGCGCCAGGAGGCTGGGGCCAAAACTGTCGTACCGCCGGTCGTAAAGTCGAACAGACGTAAGTCGCATAGGTCGTAAGTCGACGACTACCTGTATTTCAATGTAAATTAGGATAAACTACATGCAGAAAACAAAAGACTTTACCTAACCTTCCGATGCTCAAGATATGTTACTCGTATTTTTAATAGTTTTCGGTTAAAATACTGTTATATTAGTGATATTCTATTCATACTGTGGTTGATATAATACCTTTACGGAAATGTAATATTTTTTGCTGAAATGACATACGTATTACAGTGGAAAGTGGGATAAAATTGTGATGAAAACAATGACTTTCGCTTTGTTTCGTTCAAAAGATGTTACCGTAATCACTTTTCGAATGGTTTAGTTAAAAAACTGTTGTATTGTATTACAATAATATCCTAATTGACTTGAATAAATATTACGATACCATATTTCTGAATATTTTCATTAAAATCCATCAAAATCATTTTCCTTGTCATCGTCTGCAGCACCAAACAGCTTCTCCCAGTCCTCTCCTTGAACAGGGCTAGAGGGTACGTGTTTTTCGAATCGTTTTCAGTTAAAAAACTATTACATCACACGTATATTTTACCTAAACTGCGCCTGAATGAATATATTCTCGGAAATAAATAGTAGTTTTGCTGAAACATGATGTATTTCAATGTAAAATAGGATAAAATACATGTCGAAAACAAAAGACTTTACCTAAGCTTCCGATGTTCAAGAGATGTTATTCGTTTTTTTTAATAGTTTTCGGTTAAAATTCTGTTATATTACAATGATATTCTATTCATACTGTGCTTGATATACTACATTCACGGAAATGTAATATTTTTTGCTGAAATTACGTACGTATTACAGTGGAAAGTGGGATAAAATCGTGACGAAAACAATGACTTTGGCTTTCTTTCGTTCAAAAGATGTTACCGTAATCACTTTTCGAATGGTTTAGTTAAAAAACTGTTGTATTACAATAATATTCCCTCCTAATTGACTTGAATAAATACTTGAATGGAAATATACAATATTTTTGTTGAAACTACCCGCGTTTCAGTGTAAAGTGTCGTAATAATAAATGGTAAACAAGTTTATAGGATGTAGTGTTTTTCTGAAGGTTTTGTTGTTCCTTTACCCTCAAAAACTTGGGTCGACCTAAAAACGAGGAATATCATAAATTAACGATTTCTTGGTCATAAAATCGGGGTCAACCTATATACGAAGGGGGGTTATAGACGAGCATATACGGTATGTCTGACCAACAAAAATATTTGAATAGAATGTGATACCTTTGGGATAAACTGCAATATACATTTATGGTGCATGAAGAGACTTGCTTCAACTGTACATATGTTTTAATGTGATAAAATAAACTTGGTATACAAATCAACGCTCACCCGCGAAGCGTTCAGGGTCTGACCTGTTACTCACCTCGCTGCACTTGACTGCACCACACAGTTGAGATAAACAAGTGGGATTTGTTACATTAATGTTGTAAATAAATTATTTACAAACAATTTATTTGAGTAAATATGACAAAACTGTTATTTCTATATGTAAGCACGCACCAAGAGCCACCACACTATCACCACGTGGTGCAATCTCCTTGCACTTTTTATATTTCCCACCCCTCCACCCTTGCCAGCAACACAAGGCATGGTTCAAAACTCTCACAATGCTGTTATGAATAAATGAAATCACTGTGGTGAACGAGAAATCAGCACGAGCCACGAAAAAATGTGTGGGCCAAAGTTATATCCTGTGTTGCTGAAACATAAGTTGATTGAGCTGACATTGGCAAATGTGTGTTTGGCCTGTGTAGTGGTCATACACAAACAAAATTATTTAATTTAAATTTTGAGTTTATACGCATATTTGCATATGGAAACCCTAAAGTGATAATTTATATCATATGCAATTTTGAGTATGAAAACCCCGAGTGTTAAGGATACTGTACAAGAGAGTATGTGTGTGAAGTATTTTGTGTGAAGTATTTCGTTTGAAGTTTTGGCCTTCTCCTGTCACATGAATTCTACACTCATCTTTCACCTATTATTTCCCAATTTGTTTCCCTTGGTGTTTACCACTCTCTTCACTTACAACTAACTCTACATCAGCTCTCAATACTGAAATGTTTGACCCAGGGGAAGAAGAAAAAGCATGACACTGTAAAAAACACTATGTACCTGAGGTGCAGCAGCAGCCTGTGAAGCAAATTTTTCAACATCGGAGCCCCTGAGCCAATCACCAGGACTGTGGCCAATGCCGGAAACTTGAGATATTGCCTATATGAGAAGGTGAACACATATCATGAAACACAAGGATTCTTGGAAGGATGTCACTAAATATAAGGGTCCTAACATTAACCACCATTTCAAATATAGAAAACAACCATATTCAGTCTATTAAAAAAAATAAAAGGGTTGATCCTAAAGAAAATTTTGTCTGAAACCACAACTAGATGGCCTGAATATAAGGGCAACACAAGCCTTGGGTCTGGATTCACTACTGATTTTGAAACTATAGTCTGTTCACTTGAACTTTGAAACTGATATTTTATGGGTTAATAATTTTTCTGCATTCTGTATTGATCTCTGATAATTTCCACACATGGGGAAGCAAAAATTAACTTGTGAAATGCACTGGTAACTTATATTCAGTATCATAAAGAGAAAAATAAAACAAATAAAAAATTTCAGTAACAGTATATCCTCAACCAGTTATAAAGATATGGCTCTTCACATGACCCCTGACCCAGTACAGTTATAATCAAGGGCAAACCCTATAGCTTTCCCAAAGTCCATCTCAAAGAACTTATGAAACTAATTCAGGGCTATAAACATGTGAATTATGAAGTGCTCGTAGATATACGAAAATAAACCCTCCTCAATTAAAGTTATTCCAGCTAATGAATTATTTGTCCTTAAGTCAAGCAATATATTGTACCTGAACAGTAACTAAAAATATTATTACTTCACAAATACTGTATTTCAAGTAACACAGATGTAAGACATACTATTCATATGATACGTTTCTTACCGAGAGATCAATGTTTTGTTCGTTGGATAATTTCTTGGCATAGGGTGAGGCAAAGACAAAGCTACCAGGAGCAGCTGTGGGGGCTGCAGCAGCTGGGGCAGGGAATGGAGTTGGTATGGGTGGAGCAGGTGCAGCAGGGGCAGGAGCAGGGGGAGGTGGTGGTGGTGCAGCAGCAGGGGCTGTGGCAGGTGCAGCCTCTTCTGTAGGTTGGTAATCCTTGAAAGCAGCAACATCCTTCTCATCACTCACAATAATGCACAAAAGCTGTCAACATAGAGAAGGAACTACCTTAGGATCTGATTTTAAAGTAATATGTATACACTGTATACAGGCATTTTCCGATTTATGAAAGGGTTCCATTCCTGAAAAACCTTTCATACATTGGTCTTTCATATATCAGATCCCATTTTTCCATAGACTCCCATTATAATGGCTGAGATATGTTCCTAAAAGAAACAAAACATGTTCTTCCATGCATCATACCTCAGCTCAGACTCCCAGCTCTGAATCCTACTACATTGGGTTCCTTTCTGCTGATTGCATGCAATTTCTTGTGGCATTCATCTGTGTGGGTAGTTTTAGTGTGGCAGGTTGATGTGTATTCAGTATAAGGTTTGTCATGATTGGTATTAAGAGTTGGGTAAAAATCAGAACAAGACATCCCCCCACAAAAGAGGGGTACATATATCTTCTCTCACGTATGTCTGTTTGTTAACTTTTAACCCTTTCACTGTTTCTTGATACAAGGTGTGTTTGGTGAAACATTGGCAGGTCGTTTTGCACTAATTATGCACAATCTGGGGAAATTTCTACAGAAATAATTGTGTAAACAGATAAACAATTCTAGCTGCATGTATTTCTGAACATCTAAAAAGTTCTCACGGATTTGTGCAGTGTTTGATATTCTTCTTATTAATGTACAGTACTGTGAAAAAAGAAACCTTTTACAATAAGAATATATTGTACTATATTTCGGTCATAATTTAATCACAATAAACTGAAACCGATATGCGAGTTCATGATAAATAAGAATAACCTGCACTTAACAGGTGCAGGCACTGTATGACTAGGAGTACTCAAAATAGCCTAAATACATCATCAAGATAACCATTTTCTTGTAGTTAGAAATGGTTGCCACTAGGTGTTGTGTGCATTAGGTAAATTAGGCAGGCATACGTATACAATATTGGAAAAAGAGGATATTTAGAGTGTAAGATCTGTCAGGTTAATAATCTCAGTGAATTCATCATAGCATCATTGTACCAGGCTGCTGCCATCTTTAGCTCTCAACTTCTGCAATTTCTTGTGGTGGTAGTGGTGGGAGAAGTTAGGCAAATATAACTTGGCAAGTGGTGTGACAGCAGGCAGTTTAATGATCTGCATTCTGTAATTGTTCTTTACTGATTGTTCAACACCCAAGAATCTTGCATTTTCAAATAAGCACTTTAGCACTTACTCCAGGACAGATTGTCACACGTTGCTGAAGTTTGTTCCAAGACTGGGTTACCGCCATGCAAAAGTTTTGTGTCATTAAAGGTCACATGATTTTGGGAAGATATTCAGGCATGATGAAAGTATGCAGTTACAGTACCATGACATAAGAAAACCAAGATTCCCCAAATACCGCAATCACTTCAAATCATGCAAAAAACCACAAGTTCTGGGTTGAAGCAGAATTAAAAATAAATTCCCTGACTATTTAAAGGAGACAATATAAGTTTGAATTTATGTTTTGTATGAATCTGAGGCAGGAACTGGTGCTCTCACACTGGAGCATGTATTCACCCACATTCTTTGACTAATCATAGGGGATTTTGGCCTCACCCATGGTAAGGTTTTCCGTTTTCAACAGAAGTTACACAATGGAACACTACCGACCATCGGTAACATATAATTCATAATAAAATGTTATTACTACCGTGTAATAAAGCAAATAACCAAAACTGAATAAAACTAAACCCTTGAGGCCAGACCAATGAGTGTAAAGACTTACTGGTTTAGTAAAACTAATGTTACCACAGTAATAATGTAAGGATTTGAGGCTTCTCCCCTTATAGCCTCCACTTTCCACCCAACTGATTTTTTTTAATTTGTTTGTTACAGTATTAGTGTATTTCTTGATCTCAATAAGCAATAGTTCACAATATAAACACAGGATACAAAATTAATATACTTGTACTGTAATGAACGAAAAATACAATACAATACAATACTTAAGGGGAGTGTCTGGTTGAGACACAAGGGGCCTTAAATATTGGCTGAATGCTTTGATATTCCTGTCACTAGTTACGGACAACATGTAGGTCAATTCTAGCCCCCAAACTCCCTCCTCTGCCCCCCCCCATTTTTGGCCCTTTTCACCCCTTTCAAAATTTTCAAGGTGCTTCTCCTTCATTATTATTTGCTCCACTGTTTTGAAATTTATATGGTTTAGAGAATCCATGGTGCCCTTCAGTATGATAAGTTTATTTTTCACTTTGGCTTAAGTCTACAATTTTTTTGAAAATCACAGCCAATGAAGAAAATGCCATGTGATTTTGACGGAGCATATCGACCCCCACAAAAAGCAGATAGTTGTTTTAGCTACTGTACATGTAGAGGAGTACTCGAACCAACTTTGGCTAAAACCCACAAGTACCTGATCAATCAGTTATTGCATTTCTAAAGCAAGGCAAAGACACACACAGACCCATTATATTTCTATATTTTCCAAGACAGAGGCAGAGAATGACAAAAAGAGTAACCCACCTTTCCTAGGGGGATGTCCTTCTCCCCTGCTGGAACCACAATCTTGGCCAAGTAGCCCTCCTCCGGTGTCTCCATCCCCATAGTTGCCTTGTCAGTTTCAATCTCTGCCAGTAAGTCTCCTTCGTTGAGCACATCTCCTGCATGGATGAAATAATTACAGAAGAAGTAAGCAGATTACACTACACTACTGTACTAGGTGTAAAATAATGGATGACGTAAATTTTAGATACATTTCTCTTTACACTCGGGTTAAAGCACCATCTTTAGAAGACTCTCCAAGAGGAATTTCTGTACTAGGTACTTGTAATTTACACCAAGTTACTATGTTCAGTGGGATTTAGATGTAAGGAAGGCACTATCTAGATATAGAAAACCTTGGTAATTTAGTTTTTAATTTAGCTTCTTGTCTTTTCTCTTGGATATAGCTAGTTTTTATTTTTGAAGTAGTGTGTGTAGATCTTTATTAGTACATCTTCATGTACATTAATATTGAGCTTTCAGTTTGTAAAGATGTTATGAGGTAATAACTTTGGCAGGGAAGTAGTGTAGTATACTGTAATGACACATCTCCCCATTCCTTGGGGTGGGGAATGAACCCTTGTCAACCAGTGAGCAAGGACAGCCTCTCGGTCTCCAGGAACACCACTGAGTTTGGTGCATCCACAAGCAGTGGCCCCTCATGATTCATCATCTTTATCTTATGGCTATTTTCCATGCTTGTGTGAGTTATTCATGGTTATCTGACTGATACAAGACTCTCTTCTCAGGTTCTTATCTCTTATGTCCTTCCTTACATCCTCTCCCCATGTCGTTCTTGGCCTACCCCTGGCTCTCCTCCTCTCCACATTTAAACTCATGCACCTCTTGACCCAAGTGATCTCAACCATTCTCTCCATAAGTCCAAACCATCTCAACCTGCCTCTACACAGGACTTTGTCAACACTCTCATTACCCAGCTGCCCTCATCACTCAGGCACTGTGTGGGTTGCTGGAGATGCCAGGAGGTGGTGGCTAGTGACCAATAGGATGTCTGAAGCAGGATGTCTTTAATTCACCAGGATTAAGATCTTGAGTGATGGCGCCGACGAGTCATAAGTCTATTGGCGCAACTGTGTCCACGCGACATGGGTTGAACCCTGGACACAGTGGAGCCCGGCATTGTTGGAAAACGAATAATGTAAGCCTGTGGTAACATCCTATCCGTAATCATAATTATTTTGTTTCAATTATCTTATTTCCATCAAGTAAATGAATAATGTTGTATCCTGTGATGTAGGTGTATCAACAGGTATAATATTGACAAGAGGTAAGGTTGTATCACCGACTGTGTGTGCCAGTGTCCTGTATTCCCGGTATAGAGAGTAATAATAATTACTGTACACTAATAACAGTCTTGTGATGGGTGTTTGAGAAGTGATATGAAGTGTTAGTGTAAGTAGTAATGTAATTGAAGGACTGATGACTAATCTTTGTTGTGTGTCACTGTCACAGAATGTTACCGGTAATCTATAGTAATTTCTATTGAACATTGGTCCTATTAATGTTGAATAGTTGTTTGGCTGGTGTTGAAGTAATGCCAAGTGGTCTGTGTAATTCATATCGAAGTTAATGTAAATTTGGTCAAGTCTTGAGTGAATCCCAAGGAGTGGTTTATGCACTTATTTTCTGGTAAAGTATCAGGTACTCAACTCATTTTAAATAAACCATCTTTATTGTATGTTGGGGTATCATTATCCTGCAATATCACCTTTGTTCTTCCCCATATCTTGATACCATTAAATACAGCTGAATTCACGTGCCCTGGACCTCGCCATGCTACCACATGTGTAAGAGGTTAAACGTTATCTGTATAAGTGTAAAATAACTAAGAAATGGATAACAGAAGAAATAAATAATGTAATAAACTGAAAAATAAGAGAAGGTGAAGTAGAAAACCAAACAGAAAATAGAATAGATAAATAAAAACAAATAAAAGTAAAATAAATAATCCCCTCCCCTACACTCTTAGCTCTGCACAGGGCCTCCTGTCTTTCAGTGTCACATTGCACATCCACCTCACCATTCTCATTTCAGCTCACCCAAGTCTAATTATGTCAGCCTCTTTAACTGCCTATGTTTCACTGCCAAACATCACCACACTTCTCACACCAGCTGCATACATTCTTTCTTTCACTCAGAGGAAAGGTCCTCTTGCTGTCAATAAAGGCAGCAGCTACCTAAACTTGGAGGAAATAAAAAGTGAAAATACAGAAGGAGAAAGCAGGAGGTATTTAGAACATAATAAGGTCAAGGTGAACGAGTTAATGATAAATGAGAATTTGGCTAAGCGAGTTTAGTGTTTTATGGTATGAAAATTTAATGAATGAACTTCTATTTGATTTGGTGAGAAATATTACCAATGAACCAGCTCTCATTATCATTTGTAGAGTGGGGGTGGGTCTTGTTTTGTCATTGGTTGAGCAGCTAGCTGGTCTAGTGGCAACCTATTGCACTTGTAAACACTTTTTCTATACTTTGAGTGAAGTCAGTGGGAGGCGGTGTTTGTTTTCTGGGCTTAGACCAGTATCACCTGTGCACTTGTTCTGTCCAGAGATCTTTTTTGTCATTTGGGAAGCATTGTGGATGCTAACCAGGTGTGCTGCCCTTAAAATGTCTCAAAACTAAAACAGAAGTGATGACAATGAGTGCAGTAGTGAAAATGAAAACATAAAATATTTAATATAATTTTTTTTTTTTTTTGCTTCCAGGATGCTGGTGGCTGTTACACCTGCCTTAAAACTCAACCCTTTGCCTTTATCCTGTACCATCTCCTACAGAAGGGATTGTACATGCACTGTATACTGTATGCACTGTACATATACCCTCTACACACTTGCTTTCAGTAGTCATATACTGTCCACTCTGCTATGTACAGTAGTGTATGGTATATACCTGTATAGTACTTTCACACTTAATTAGTGTACAGTACAGTATGTGCAACTGTAATCACTTTTTTACATATTAATACTGCTTTAACGGTATTCTTGGCTGACTATATGCTGGTACAGTAATGTATAATACAGTACTGTACTTCACAACACAGATGGTATGCAAAACAGTAGTGAGCGAGCAGACAAGCTTGTACAATGGCAGCAGACAATGAACTAAAAGTGTCATGTTGCTAGAGTTTGAGGAGATAAACTGCAAGATGCATCATCCAATCATAGGCATCCCATGCTGTCACATCAAAGTAGTGGTCAATTGTAGTTCAAGAGCACTCTGAGCCTACCCACCCATGCACCTGGCATGCCTTCCTGCATCGGGAACATGATGCAATTTCTCGGAAATTCATTCCTATGCCCGGAGGAGAGAGTATTCTTGGGATTTTCCGGAAATGTGTATGATGCAATCCTCGGAATTCAATCCCATGCCTGGAATGGAGAGATTTTTCCTGGAAGTTCTTAGAATGCTAAAAGAAAAAAAATTCTGACAGGTGCTCCTCTACTTACGAACAAGTTACGTTCCTGAGGCTTGTTTTGTAAGTCCAATTGTTTGTAAGTCCAAGTTACATTCCTGAGGCTTGTTTATAAGTCCAATTGTTTGTAAGTCCAACTTTACTCTTGTAGATACCAAACATATTGTAAAAAATGAAAAGATTATGGATATTTAGTACAGCTATACCCTTTAATACAGCCATAAAACCTGTCTCACGCTTCTCCTCTTAGGTAATGTTTGTTCTATCTGGAATTTTCTTCAAAATAATCCAGTCTCCTCCACATTAAACACCTGTTCTGGCAAGTAACCCCCTCAGTGATGATGCTTGTATCTCTGAAAGTTTGTAAGTTGAACGTTCTTAAGTAGAGGAGCACCTGTATTGGAGAGTTCCAGGGACTGAAGAGTCTGGCTAACGGAAAGATTACTGTATCAGCGTTTTATCACATCACGGTTATAAGTACAGTAGGGTTGGGATATATAGCGATTTTTTAAAAAGATTTTTAATTAATAAAAAACTGCCAAAATTATCGACATTTTCCAATATATAGCGATAAATTTATTTATTTCGGGCAGGAAATATTTAAAATTTAACGCCATGGTAAACAAATGCGTTATTTGCTCACCAGAGGCACCACCGTGGCTGCTGACTCACGCATTCATGCTCATCCCGGTCACCCACACAGTCTTTCTGAGTGAGTGACGAGTAAGCAGCCGACTCTGCTGTAGATTATGAAATCTGAAGCGAGTGTAAATGGGCTGTTAGTGATGTGAAAAGTGAAGTGAGGAGAATGGAAAGCTTAATGGAAAAAATTTGCTACTGTAACTAATATTTTTGGTTTGTTCGTTTATGTAGGTGTGGGATTGTCAAATGACGGAAGCAGTGTGGTGTCTGCTGCCGAGTCTGGTGTTCCTTGATATTGATATAGTCTGTTGTTCCTGAGTCTAGTGTTCGTTGGTGCTTTAGTTAGTAAGAAAATAAACTCGTTATGTCAAGTTTAGGCACTTTTATTGGCCTCCAGAACCTAACCCTATTTTCCCCATTGATTACATGTAATTATATACTGTATTGCAATTTAGTATAGGTGAACATACATGGACCCTATCTCACGATACATCCCGACCCTACTGTATTGCAAATAATGTAGTGTATACAGCATACAGTATCTTAAACATTTACTAAGAAATAAAAGAGGGACAATACTAAACGTAATACAGTGGAGTAATATAACTTTGCGATTTCTTATAAACAAAAATTAAGCAAGACTCCATATTCAATGCACACAGTGACAATTCTACTGAGATCACCTTTTTTTGAGCCCTTCTACATTCTATAAGCAGGAAAGTGATAAGAATAGTATGTTACCAATCGGAATTCTACATATCTTTTGCTGTACAATACTGTACTGTACATTATGTGTTAGCAAAATGCCTGGCTTTGCTTGGGTTAGATACATACAGTACTGTATAACAACGACTGTCACAGTTTGACCTCCCAAAAGCGAGTAACCATTTCCACAATCGCAGAGGTGATATCTCCGTAGAGGAAGATTTTTGGTTCTTGCTGTGGATAATAGTAATACCTAGGTGCACAAACTTGAGACCCATGTAGTATGTGTGTTAAGTTTCATGTCTCTAACTGCTTCTGTTTTGGAGCTAGGGCTGGAACAGACAGACACTCACGCAGACACTTTCTTTTACTGTATTATTACAGTTATCTATATTCCATGACAAATGACTTGCCTAATGCAATGCAGATTAAACAGCAGTATTTGCAACTAAACAGCATGAGACAGCAGTCTTTTTTTATTTATTTTCAAAAATTATCATATCATGCCCTTTGTAGTTGGCAAAAAAAAAAAAAATCATTTACTTTATAGATCAATATCTACCTTCTTTCTTCTCCCAGGAGATGATGGTTCCCATCTCCATAGTTGGGGAGAGTGCCGGGAGGTTGACCTTGATGTGGGAAGGAAGATCATTGTTTGATGCATAGCCACGGAGGATGGGTGAAACTACTGCCATTGGTTTTTTTGTGCCTGCAGTGTGACCTCCCAGGACATTCATGCTTCTGAAATAAAAATGAAAATGGATGATTGAACTTTAAAATATCACTCGCTTTTTCACGGAGAATGGCATGAATGACTTATCCTTACAGAGCTGGCTATTCCCTTTGTGACAGTGCTTGCATTTTCATGTTCAAATAAAGAATATCAAGGTGCTGCCAAAGCAGCTTATCTTCTAGCCCAAACTGGATCATTCTCATCAGACCTCAGCTAAAAATCAGCACACCCACTTCTAGCAGGCTTTGTGGAGGGTGGAGACCAGGGTCCTTCACTTCAACTGCATTTACAATCATATGGGGATTCTGGATTCAATCCAACAATTGGATATTTCCTAATTTTATGAATGAATCATAATTTACCCAAGCCAAGTACTGTACAGGGGCAGGAGCAGGGAAGAAAGGCTCCCTAATACTACATGGAATGTCCTTTAATTGGGAACTTGAGTTTTTTTTTATACAGTAATTTACTAACTGTAGGTAAGGTAACTACGGTACCGTATTATATTTTGATAGCTTTCAATTGTATGCAGCCACCATGTTTAATATTACAGCTGTATTTTGAGAATAGAGACTTTACAGAAATGATGGAGTGATCCTCAAAACCCATTTTTTAACTAAGCATGGGCAAAGGCAACTAAAAAACAATCAGTAAATCAATGGTTTGAGCATGCTCAAGCTCCGGAATTTGAAATGAGTATAGGTAGTTGAAAGATGGCATCTACCGTATATCTCGGCTTATAAGACGAAATTTGAACATTAAAAAAATCTGCCCAAAGTTAGGGGGTCGTCTTAAGCAACAAATATAAAATTCTTACATCTTAAATATTGTGGTTTACTGTGTCAGAGTGGTGATGGAAACATCGTAAGCCACTCACAAAGTCCTACCAGTAATTATTTTATACTGAAACTTACGTTTGGCAAGCTGGATTCAAATTAAGATTACTGGTATATTAAAATAATAAAAATGTATAAAAACTGTCTAATATACCATAAAAGAGAATTATACCCCTGTAATAAACACAGCTATCATCACACACCCCTCCCCCCCCCCACCCCATTTGCCAGTGAGGAGACAAGAAAGGGAAAGTGACCGCGAGATTGGGCTATTTTTAGCCGTGCAGGTGGTCAGTAATGCATATCGGTATATTTACTGATAATAATACTTCTATAAATAATTAATTTAAAATTTATTTTTTTACAAGGAATATTCAGTAAATGACTGCATTAATTCTTGAAACTACTGACAGTTAAATACAGACGCTTAAGTGACGTCATTAGTGTTTACACTACACCAGCTGGTAACATTTGATGCCATTACTTGAGGTGAATTGGCCTTATTTTAAGTAACTAACCATAAATAAATACAAAAAGTAAAAAAAAGATCAAAAGTGAGAAATAATATACTGTATGTATGTTGTGTTGTCAAAGTTAGAGGAACAATTCAAACTGCAATTGTGTGTAAATGAGGCAGAAAGTCAGGTCAGGGCTGAACCTGGGACTTGGTCACAATTTTCGTGATGCCATATGGCAGCAGGGTCTACCATTAGACAACACATTATGTTTCCAATATCTTCCCAGGCGGTAGTATCTACCTGTTTGGTAGCTGCCTACTACCTACACAATTTTTAGTAATATTACTTTGATACATGATAAATTAGACAATGAAAATAAACATCAAATTCAATTACCAAGACGCTTCCCATTGGCAGCTGTAAGAAGAGGGGGAGATGGGCTATTTATAGCTCGTCTTTGTGTCTAAAGTGACCAGTACCCTAATGCACCATAAATACGGTAATTCATTTAACATTTATTTTTTGTACATATATTTTGTTGTATATATATATATACATATATATATATATATTTATATATACATGTATATATATGTATATATATATGTATATATATATATATATATATATATGTATGTATGTATGCATGTATGTATGTACAATCCGAAAGGGATGATGGATTAGTTGGAAGTGTATCCGTAAAGAAAAACAAATATTTACTTTATACGTTACGTCAATGTTTGGCAACTATAGTTTCCGTCACGACAATATTCTCATTAGGCTGGGTCTGGGAGTGAAGCTCTGCTCACTACATTGAATATTATTTATCACTACGCGTCAAAGAGTACATTACAAATCATACTAGCATAAAAACACACTGAGTGAAGCTCAGTAATTATCTCAATATTAAGTAACACTAACCACCGATTTCGAAGCATAACTCACGGGACAAAACATATGGGGATTGGTGGTTGATCGGGCCAGGCCGGGGCTTTGCGGGGCGGGGCACGGAACGGCGGGGCAGGGATGGGAGGAAGGGTAAGGAGGGTGAGGTGAGGATTAGGACAGGGAGGAGGATGTAGGTTAAAAGACATGTATGTATGTATGTATGTATGTGTGTGTGTGTGTATATATATATATATATATATATATATATATATATATATATGTATATATATATATATATATATATATATATATATATATATATATATATATATATATATATATATATATATATATATATATGCTGATAACCACCAGGAAAGAAGAAAACACGAAGTTCCCAAGCTAGTCTGTACTCACCCCTGAAGATGTGAATTACACGAAAGCGCTTGGGAACTTCGTGTTTTCTTCTTTCCTGGTGGTTATCAGCATATACCTAGATCACGCGCACCTACAGTGATTTACTTGCATATATATATATATATATACCGGTAACCTTTTTCACTCAAATCCTAATGAAACACCACAATTAGAATACGGTGGTTGCTGTTGAACCACCTGTTGTATAAATAGTCGGAACACAGTCACACCACCGAGACGAGGGAACACTTCCACCACCGATCGTCCGTATAAATGAAAGAAAATACTTGCAGTGTGTTTAATATGTTACAGTATATTATAAATAAATAAATAAACAAATAAATCGGTAAATCCATTTCAAGTAAATGGAAAAATTTTACTCGACACAGACATTAGTTCCAGTTACCGGTAAATAGCAGACGCTTCAGTGACGTCACTAGTGTTTACACTACACCAGCGGGTAATATTTGATGACATTACTTGAAGTGAATTGGCCTTATTTTAAAAAACCAAGGATGGTTGGTAAAGGACTACTGAGTCAGTGGGTAAGTGTCACATCTGGGGTACTGGTCTTATACAGCAAATAGAGCTCAAAAGCTACTTTTTAATTGGATATTTGGGGGGGGGCCGTCTTATGCACCCCGACGCCTTATAGGCCGCGATATACGGTATCTGTGAAAGTTGCTCCAAGTGTTCTCACTTCAGTCAAGTGCCCAAGGTGTGATTCAGACTGTCAGTATCATGAAGATCAGCATACTGTACTTGGTAATGTTGCAAGACAGTAGGGGCAGATCAAGAGGGAGGTCCTGGGGTCAGGACCCTCCCATTTTCATCAGAAAATTACAATATTTTTTTCTTAAATGCGGTACAGTTGTACCCCACTTAACGCGGTCAATAGAACCCAGAGGGTCCCGCGTTAAGTGAAATCCGCGTTAAGTGAACAACAGAACATATGGGATTAATTCCAATAGAAACCGGCCCGACCCCCAAACTCCACTTTTTGACGACACATGACTATGTTGTAGTAAAAATAACATCTTAATTTTATGATGGTACATGCACACAATTAATACTTAAGAGAAATAGAGAAATACAGTCACTAAGTTAATGTCCATTCAAATAATGGACTCAACTCCCTCCCCCTCTTCTCACAAGACACTGCTGGCTCTTCCCACTCTGAGAAATTTTTGGGGGAAAACCACTAAATTTTAATAAATAATACCTCAAACTAAAGTTAGGATAATACAATTGACATTGCTGGATTCCTTGTAAGACCAGGAATATTTTGAATATAAATGTCATATATTTTGCACAAAAGATAACATAGTTACTCAGAGAAAACATTTTATCTAAAATTTGTATGTCTAATGCAAAATATATGAGGTTTATATTCAAAATGATCACCAAATTATAAGAATTCCAGCAATGTAAATTATATTCTGGCCAGGTAATTTGTATGAATTTTATGAGCTAAAACAAATATCTTCAGTTAATAAAAAAAAAAATATTCTTCAGGACACTATCTGTCAATCAAAGTACCCCACCTTGCCTCCCCCCTCTTCCAACCGCGCGGTCAGTCCCAACCCTCCCCCCCACCCCCCACCAATCCTCCCTTCAAGAGATGTTGGGTGAAAAAAATAAATTTTAACATTTTGTATTAAATAATACCTCAGATTAAAGTTAGGATAATATAATTGACATTGCTGGATTCCTTGTAAGACCAAGAATATTTTGAATATAAATGTCATATATTTTGCACAAAAGAGAACATATCTACTCAGAGAAAACATTTTATCTAAAATTTGTATGTCTAATGCAAAATATATGATGTTTATATTCAAAATGATCATCAAATTATAAGAATTCCAGCAATGTAAATTATATTCTGACCGGGGAATTTGTATGAATTTTATGAGCTAAAACAAATATCTTCAGTTAATAAAAAAAAAAAAAATATTCTTCACAGGGTAACAGATGGTCGGTCGGTCCCTCCCTCCCCCCCACCCCCCACCAACCGTCCCAAGGAGATGTGTGGGAAAACCAGAATATTTAACTTTAGTAATAAATAATACCTCAAACTAAAGTTAGGATAATATAATTGACATTGCTGGATTCCTTGTAAGACCAGGAATATTTTGAATATAAATGTCATATATTTTGCACAAAAGATAACATATTTACTCAAGAGAAAACATTTTATCTAAAATTTGTATGTCTAATGCAAAATATATGATGTTTATATTCAAAATGATCACCAAATTATAAGAATTCCAGCAATGTAAATTATATTCTGGCCGGGTAATTTGTATGAATTTTATGAGCTAAAACAGGCAGTCAGGCAGGGTGGCGGGTGGGGCAAATCTAAAAATAGCGTCTCGAGCCGGACACTCACCGCGTATATGTGGAAAAAATCCGTGTTTAGTGAAAGTTCAGCTCTGGCGAGGCACCGCGTATATGAAAAAACGCGTTAAGTGAAACCGCGTTAGGCGGAGTAATACTGTACTGTATTGTACTCGGGCATTTTTGTATTGTAAAAAATAATTATTATTGACCTCAGAATATCTCCTAATATCAAGTGCACATGGCTTCAAAATTACCTCAAAAGGCCCATATGATATTGGTCAGACTTCAAAAAAATTTCTGGGGGGCCATATAGCTAGCCCCCCCCCCAATTAGGTGGGCTCACTGTGCTCACCATGTTCCGCAACAGGAAATTTGGAATTATCATCTACAACTTTTGTCGACTGGTAAAGCTTTTAATGAGAGGTTTGTGTACATTGGGTGAATAACCAGGAACCCATTGGTTGTCCTGGGTAGTAGCTGAAGTGGATGAGAGCAAGTTCAAAAAGTCTAAATACAATCATGGCCATGAGGTGTAAGGAGTGTAGGTGTCAAGGGCATAGAAACTGTTTTGAGATGGAAATTCATTATACCAGTGCCCGACCACAGTACTGAGACCATCATATCGTTAATTCAGCATTTCATGAAAGCGGGTAGTGTTATCCATACTGACCTATGGAGGGTTTACAATACCCTCGGTGTAATTGGTTATACTGTACAAACAGAACTGTAAACCAGAGTGAGAACTCTGTGGATCTGTCTATTGCGTGCATACGCAAAATGTAAAACGTCTGTGGAAGGACATTGAAAATTGGGTGCTTAGTGCCAGCAACAAGAAAGAACATTACAGCCACTATTTTGTTTGGTACATGTTCCAAACACACCCCAGTGATGAAAACACCATACTGCAACACTTCCTCATTGAAGTGGCAAACTTTATACTCCTGCAACTGTTAATTAAGGTAAGTTTCTCTTTACAAACTGGGGCATCCAGGGGGCGGAGGTTATGGCAGGTCCTTCTGGTGTCTCTGGCGAGAAGCTTTCATTTTGTAAATTTTTGTGTGCTTTTCTACCCCCAAATTTCCCTTTACTTCAATGCCACGTCCACATTGAGCAACCAACATTGCTCATAATTGGAGAAATCATAACTCCATAACTACTCATTTTGGACAAATATGAAGGTAAAAATTGCATGAAACATGATGAAATAAACTATAACAACCAATTTTCCATAGTAATTTCTGTGCCTGGCAACTTTTAAATATTGTATTTACCAAGATTTGTCTACTTAACCCCAGGGCTTCAGGCTATGGTTGGCATCCCCCGCCCCTAAGTGGTTATATTGAAAAAACAAATAAAATCTTTTGTAGTCTTACATATTTGCTATGCATGATATTCACAGAAACTAAATACATGTCCTTACCACAAGTTGGCAACACAGAGGCTAGGAAGAGTTGAAAATGTTTGTGAACTGGCGTGTGTGACACAAGAGTAGCGAGGTAAACAACACTAATTTGTAGGCATTATGAAGTACAGGACAACTGGTTTACTATGTTATTACTATTTACACTATTAACAATAATTATTAATGTTCCAGTAACTGATCATGATATTTGCTTGGGGGTTGAGGGTAGAAACACATGGCGACGTGAGTCAAATCAAAGAGCGAGATTTCTACATCATAAAAGCAGAGAAGCTAATAAGAAGAGACTGGGTGGCTCTCATGTGTGAGTGAAAGATAATTACTTGGCAACATAATGTAGCCAGGCCCGCCCTTTTTATTCAAATAGGCCTGTAAAAGATCAAAACGTCAACTGACATAACCCAAAGCCTACGGTCTTCAGTAAGAGACAAAATTACTGCCATATGATCAGGTTAGATTTTGCAGTATTTTACCCCATAACTTCCTTCTTTCATGCCCTGCCCACTACAGGTGATTTATGACTGTGGAGAGGGGAAAACAAAAAAAAATTAAATACACTATTTAAAACTATAGGTAAAAGTTGTTGTATCATATTTAATGTTTAAAATCATCCAAAGAACACCTGTGGAAAATATGAATGAATTCTATAAACCCCTTTGGGTGCTAATCGTCTGCTACACTATTACCATTGTTTATACTTTGCAGCCACTTGGCAGCATAACAGTTGAGTTGAACAAGTTCACTCGCTGGAGTGTGCCATCCTCCTACAGTATAGAATCATTGCTTCCACAGATGATGGGCATCATTTAAGGATTAATGATGCCCCAAGAATTCACATCCTTGGGATTCAGGTCAGAGTATCCCCTAGACCAGAGGTCCGCAACCTTTATACACCAGTCGGCCACTTAATGGTGCAAGTAAACAGAGATCAGCCGCAGGTGTACTAAGCCAACATAAGTCAGCACTGCGTTCCACATTAATGAATGTAAAATCAGAAATGCAAGACTATATTTTATTGTCTGCAAAATGTTATAAAAAAACACTGATATTTAAGACTAAATATAGTTTTCTTTTTCAGCATATATACATACTCTGCATTGTAATAATAGCACTAGTCACTAGCCCAGTTAAATATCCTGTAAAGAAATAAGGGAAACAACCTTGAGCAAGACAAAATATGGAAATATGAAACTGTCTTGGAACAGTACAAAATAACGGTTTAATAACAGATTCGTACTCGAAATACAAGCATACGGGGGAAATTGCTTTATAAAGTAGTATTATGATATCTTGCAGTACATAGTACAATAACCCCCGCACCCCAAAAATGATGTGATGTTATGTGATGTTATATCCAGGTAAATTAAAGTTTGCTTTTTGCATAGGAAATTAAGGGCTTCAATTCCAATTACAAATACAAGATCAATACAAAAACTAATGTGAGGGTTGAGCCTGGATGTGATTGGCAATTTCAGAAAAAGTTGGTTCAAAGTGTGTTACAGCAGCCTTCACAAGTTCTGTACTTGTTCTTAACAAAACTAAGCACACCAAATGTCTGCTCACAGCAGTATGTTGATCCAGCAATATGTTGATTCCCACTGCTTTTTATTTTCACCCATAATATAAGGAATAATCATAGTCATACCTGCCACATAGCCCAAATTTAGAAATCACTCAGCTGGCTGTATATGTACCCCTTTCCGGGGAGGTTGCTGACCCCTGCCCTAGACCGAGTATTCTGCTGTCAAGCCTGAGTGCCCTATCATCCCAGTTGGAGTTCTTGTCATTAGGTTACATTAGTTGACCAAGACACTCGGGCAATGACTTCACCTTTGGTATTAATAGTCAAATACGTAAAACTCTGTGGGCATAATAATGATGATTTTGGTAGATGGATTTTTTGTCACTTGTTTATTCTAATCACGAAAAAGCAACATATAATACTGATAATATTAGGTAAAATTTTAGTTTTGGACATCCCTGTATTTAGATATCTAAACTAACCTAACCTATTCCCCAGATGACCAAAAATAAAATAATACCACAACATTAGGTATTACAGGTACTGCAATTTCAGCCCCACCTAAGTTAGAGTACTTTTTTGGGGGGAGGGACTCAGTAACCACCCATTTGTGATGGAAATGAAGGTCAAATTCATATGAATCAGACAGTAGTTGGGGCTGAAATGCAAATTTACCCAATATTAAACTGCATAAATAAACAAAATAAGTAAAATTATCGTTTTGGTCATCCACCTATTTGAAATGAAGGTCAGAATCGTTCAAAATACATCAAAAACCATCGGAAGAACATACAGTAATTTCAACCTAAACATAACCTCGCTGAATGACCGAAACAATAATAATACCCAACAAAGTTCTCTGATGAAGATAATTTTCATCTATTACATTACCGGCACAAATGTAAAATAACAGAGATACCGTATCCAAAATTTTCTCTATTTTCTTCCATTAATCTAAAGCCATTATCGCCTACGTCACCTCCCACACTGCGTGTCTCCTTCATAAATCATCACGCGCATGCGTTCCCGTACACGTCACGCGGCCAATCAAAAGCCTTTTTTTTTGCAACCAATTAAAATGATTTTTTACTTAATCCGCAGTAATTTTGGCCCAATCAAATTCGATTATTATTTTGGGTCTCATATTTCGAAACTCAAATTCACTTCCGACCATGGAAGTCTGCGATGGGTGTCACTTAAATTATATGGAGCTGATTGCGAGTTTTGGGGAAAAAAACGAAGAAACTATAGCATTTTTTCGATCGCATGGTGTTCTTCCGCCCGCCTATACCCCCAGTTAAGCGAGAATCAACGTCAGCAACCTGTAAGAATCTCATAATCCAACGACAAACAAGAACCAGGCCAATGAGGTAAGAAATGGGTGATTCCACCATATGGCGAGTCAGTTAGGTTAGGTTTGGTTTTTTAGTGATTTTTGGTGTAATTTTTATTCGCTCAGCCATTATTTTTTTTCGGAAAACGTCCCACAAACAAAAATCGATAAAAAAAACGGCTAATTTCCGACGGAAATGAAGGTCATACTCCTTCTAAACACACACAAATACACTAGAAAAATATATTTTTTACCTTCTAACAGTGTGGTGCACTTATGCAAATTTACCCATTAAAATGTTTACCGTATAACAAATAGGGCAGGCAAGCTGCCAGGCTGGTGGTAAGACTGCTGTGTGCGCGGCCCAGTAATGATACACCTCACCACACACAAAAAGTTACACAGAATATGTAAAACTCAGAATCTAATCACGATTTGATGTAAACTGGTGGGATTTATGGGGTCTAAAAACGAGAATCAGCTGATCACGCCGGCAGTTGTTATTGGTGTCAACAACTGGGAAGTCCGCGGTTATTTACCTAATTTTCCTGGTTGTGGTGCCCATGGTGGTGGACAAGCCACGCTGGGTAGTCTTCTTGACCACATTTTTGGACGTCAGCCGAGGTAGGGCCGCCCTGATGGCCACAGAAGTTCGTAACATCTCACTCAGTCACTGTGAAAGACTGCAGACGACTCCTTGCGTGATGATGGCGGCGGTGTCTCTCTCTCCACCAACAGGCGTCGCTAGTGGTGCACGTCGCTATGACAACGACGACGCTTTGACACCAGTGCCCTGCCCATAGACACCAGTGCCCTGCCCATAGACACCAGTGCCCTGCCCATAGACACCAGTAATACAATAATAATAACAATATTTATTTAGTAAAGTAGTCATACAGGTTATATAGTTCTACGACAACGTTGGTATACGATGCATGTAGGCCAGAGGTGCCTAAAACGTCGATCGCGAATGTTAAGTAAAGTTAAATAAGGTAAGATAAAGTGAAGTAAGGTCGCACACACACACACACCTTATCTCACTTTCTTTCTCACTCTTTCTCACTCACTTTCTCTTCCCCCCCCCCAGATTGCTAATGACATACCGGGACCGTCACTTAGCCCAGCTGACTTTGAGAACAGTGCACAAATGGGTATGTTGTTGTTGTTGTTGACAGGTGAGGTGTAATTAACAGGTAGAAGTGTTTATTATTATTGTTATTATTATTACGAAATTAGTTATTCTCTCTCTCTCTCTCTCTCTCTCTCCACAGTACACGCTGCCGTCGACACAAGCCATCAAGCGGACCCCATCGAATTGGCCGTGTTATATCAAGGCGACATTATTCTCAATAGCATGAATGAATATAGCCTATCTGATATGTCTTTTATGGTAAGTGTGTGTGTGTGTGTGTGTGTATGCTGCATTCGTAAACAACAACAACAACCACTGACCTCTTATGAACCTTCCATTCATACAGGGTCGAGGGAGGTCAGCTTTCCCTAACCCAAGGAACGCGATAATTAAGATGACTCGTCGCTGGCCAAACGGTGTCATTCCCTACGTTATCTCATCCTCCTACAGTAAGGCAGCATCGATACTCATGTTCATCTAAGTACCACGAAAACCAACCCTACCTAAAACAAGAATAAATAAACTTAAAACACTAGAAATAAATTAATCAGTATTATATAAGAAATAGAATAATTAATATATATATATATATTTTTTAGACAATTAGGACTCAAAATTCCCCCAAATTCACAGGTACTGAGATCTGTTTTTTTATTTTTTTTACAGATTCATATGAACGAGGGACCATCGCCATGGCTAGTAAGAAATACCACGACACTACTGTACATGCATACGTCTAGTGCCCAGGACAATTGAAAGAGACTATATTCATATATTAAAGGGGGATGGGTAAGGAGAGAGTGTGGGGTTCAAGATTGTTTGGTTCACACTCAGGATGGAATGGAGAAAGGAAACTCACAATGTGCTCTCTATATACATGTTGTATTGGATGTACGATGCAGCTTGGTGCTGGGAAGGCAGCATGGTTACAAGCGTGATGTAGAGAGAGCTGGTTGGTGAGGACGCTCAGAGAAGGACAGCTTGTGGGTCGCCATGCTCGCCAGCGGGAGAGAGGACCGCCAGGCAGGCGGAGGAGCGAGGCCCGCCGGGCAGCGGCGGAGGAGGAGGTGTTGCTGGCTGTGGCTGCAGGTAGAGAGAGAGCGAGAGGCAGATCACCGCGAGGTCAGGTCTTAAATAGCGGGGGTAGGCGTGGCTTAGCAGTTGACCCCCGCTCCGTGGTGTATGGCGGCGCTGGTTGACCTAGACCACGAGGCATACACTAGGGAATAGGTGGGGTCGGCTTGGCAGCGACAAACAGCGTTTGTAGGGGAGAATTCCACTACAGTACTCCCCTTTCCCTCCAGGCTGTGTAGGAGACTTGTTGTCTGCAGGGTTGCATAGCACATGTGAGGCAGAACGGGCGGTGCGTGCCTCATGTGAGACAACGGCGATGGCGTGGATGAGCCGGTCGCTGGCGACAACTGTCTAGATACACAATATCTGTGGGAGTAGAGAGGGAGAATAAGTGTGTGTGGAGGCGATGAATGTTGTGCTTCCCTCACGGCAGGTGCAGAGTCGCCAGATGCGCCTGCTGGGGTGTGTGGGCCTGGGTCAGGAGCAAGGGCTGTGTCAGCAGCAGCGGATGAGGGCTCGTGACAGCAGCTGGGTCCACGACAGCAGCAGGGTGCAGGACATTAGCAGGGAGTACCTGAGGGAGAAAAGAGGGGTGTGTGGGTCCGCACTCAGGAACAGAGGCCGCGTCAGGGGCGGCAGGGGTTACTGCTGGGCCGGGGTCGGCGTCTGAGGCAGGACGGGTGTGCTGGGGTCGGTAGGACGTGGTGCTTGGGGCAGGAAGAGGAGCTGGTGTCTGCTTAGAGTAGCAGAGCTGCTCTAGGGTGTCTGACCTGCGGTGTAGAAACTGTAGTTGTAGAGTCGATGACAGCTGCTTCTGGGTGGATAAGCCAGTCTTCCATGTTGCTTGAAGACTGGGAGCGTGATCAGTTTCTCCTCCATCCTGTGTGAGTGCGAATCTCCGGGAGTCACCATTTGTGGGATTATTATTATTATTATTATTATTATTATTATTATTATTATCATTATTATTGTTATTATTACGTTTTGTTGAGTCATTTTCCTTATATTCTAAGAAAAATAATTTAGCCCAGTAAATGTTTTAGCTCAGCGGTAACTAATGTAAATATTTTTGACCAACAGAGAGAAAACGAGTCTACCCAAATGACATTGAACGAAGCTCGCTGGCTTGTCAAAGGCCCGCTCTCCCAAAATGACTCAAGAGTTCTATCCAATTTAAGACAATACCATCTATCCTCACCATCCATCTATCCTTGTCCCCTATCCACCGATCCATTATACACCAAGATGAGATATTATGGTGGATGGAAGTTTATATATAACCAGATTGAACAGATATTTGGCGATTATCATGGAGGCTTTTTTGTCGAAGCGGACTCGTTGGATGGTGAGAAGCTGTCTAATACGCTTTGGTTAGAACAAAAACTTAATTGGACAGGACTATTAATAGAACCGAGTCCGGAGAATTACGCTAAGCTGGTTAATAAGCGGAGGAAAGCTTGGATATCACATACATGCTTATCCACAGCTCAATATCCAGAAGAACAAGTGATGGTGACTTTACTGCGAAGATATCTAAACGACGATCAAGTCACCCGCGTAGTCAATGACCACCGGGGGTCTTCCTCTCTCCTGGGAACGTCACTGAAAACAAATATTTACGATAAATTATTCCAAAACTCTGATAAATCGTATTCTCTTGTTCAATGTTTCCCTTTAGCGTCTTATCTCATGGCTATGAATATAACTACGGTTGATTTCTTATCATTAGACATCCAAGGCGCTGAAAAAGATGTCTTGAGATATATTCCCTGGGACAGTGTCAATATACGGGTCATGGCTATAGAGGTTGTGCATTACGAGACGATGGACCGCCATTTTGTTGACGTCATCACGAGTATGGGCTACGAACTCATTTATTTCAGAGCTGAAGATTATATATTTATTAGAAAAGGTGATCCATTAATACTCAAACACAATATATCTATGATTTATGTTTAATTATTGTGGTTATTTGTAATTAATTTAACCCCTTTTAATACAGTGACGCCATTTAATTAGATATTCACCTCAGAAGTAACACCGTACACAAGGGATTAAATTAATTTCAAAATTATACATAAAACGAGTTATGTATAATTCATGTATTCATTCTATGTATAAATTGTATCCATTTTCATGTGATGTATATATGTGTGTTACCTTCAGTGTATACAATAAGGTTAATATTAATACATAGTTCATAAGCAGTGGCGGCTGGTGAAGGGACTGCAAGCCTCACACAACAGTAGGTGACCTACCTCAGGTATGAGTTGTAGTTCATGTCCACTAATTCCCAGGGCATGGTAGTAGTGATGGACCAGTATTAATTGAAAATAAAGTCGGCGTGTCTGCTCTTCCATGTAGCAAAATTGTTTATTACGATTTCATTAAAATCCTTTATTTCTGTTATCATTTTATTTTCAATAGATATCACTGCTAAAGCAGACAGTCTGTCATTCACCATGGTACTGCGCAAAAAAGTTTTAATTCTCTTATTTAAATAGTTATTTTGTTAATTTAATTTATTTTTCCATATACTATACTGTAGTTTCTTAAATGTAGTCCTTGGAAATAGATGTTGCTAAATAATGATGAATAATTTAATTAATTTTATTATTTAATTCCATTAATATGCATAAAAGAACATTCTGTATATGATAAATAGACGTCCACATAAATATTTATCATATTTAATTTCCTACCTTTCTTTTCTTACAGTGTTAAACGAGCTTAGGAAGACTTTGGAGCTCAAGAATGCGTGACGTCATGAAAAACGCTTGGTATGATAAGAACGTAAACAAACAAACCTTCGCCTTCCACATGACAACACGGATAAATAAGTCACCACAACAAGAGGGAGGACGATGTGTTGTGTGGCAGTACCCGAGTTGAACTGAACAAGTTTATTTATATCAAAGTGAGTATAAATATTCAGGTTTTTAGACACAGAACATTATGGACTATAGTGAAATAATAATTGATCGATGGTGTTCCAGAGACCCAACTTGTGCAGCCCGAGTGACATTTAAATCCCGTGCCGTGTTATTGTTTTAAAAATACACCGTGGAGTGGCATGGGTTTTAAATACGGAACACAAGAATTGGATACGTTAGAGTATACCGTAGAATAAACTTAATTAAATAACTACAGAACACCCGTGCATTAGCTAACATGGAGAGAGTATTATCATTAGAGAGCGTTGGTGAACTGTGTAATGGTGGTTAAAATATCCATAGGGGGATTTTGGAATGTGAACAGAAATCCATAACTCTTGGTAAACGAGTCGTATCTTCTTGTATTAATATTAGGTACAGTGGACTAGTGTGTTAAGGTCAGTGAACAGGTGAGACACTTGTGCTGAATGTGTAAACAAAGATGTCTGTCGGGAAATCTTAACTCCAAGGAGAATACTTTAATGTACATAAACTGTAAATAAAAGTGTACCATCTAATAGAAAATGATTTATAAGTTATGTGATATATTACCTGAAACTGATGCAATACCGAGACCAATTTGTGTAACGAGATATTGAAGAACTGAAACAATTGTGATACTGAAAATACATTTTTAAACAAAATTAATTGTGAAATACTGAGAAAATATTTTGCAATACTAAAAAAAAACAGTGTATCATACCAAGTCAGTGAGAATATAACTGCCATTTCCTCAACACCTCAAGGAGTGACTAACAATGGCGTGCCAACCATCACACCCGCCACGGGATAACCACAAGGCAAGTCCACCCACTGTTATTAAACGGTACTCTTAACATTATATTCTCTTCTTAGTAAATCACTTTGCTGGAGGTAAAAGAGACGGTCGCCACGTTTTTCCCGATATTTTTTCTTCGTGGTGTTACTTAGCAGCGTATCTTGTTGGGAAGGGAAAGTGTAAGATATTTTGAAAGAGACGTATTTGTAGTTATTGCAATTATATGTGTAAGGTGTGTTGGGGTGTGTAGGCCGTGGGTAATGTGTAAGGTGTGTTGGAGTGTGTGTTCCGTGGGTAATGTGTTAGGTGTGTTGGGGTGTGTGGCGTGGGTAATGTGTAAGGTGTGTTGGGGTGTGAGTCTGGCG
>CAUDMG010002468.1:0-17500 GCA_958450375.1 Homarus gammarus
GTTTTGTGTTATTCTGTGTTCAATCAGGCTACTAGGCAAATAAAATTTCTTGTAACAAAACTCACATGTAAACATTTTAAAGATTTCTTTGAGCTTGATAAAATTTTGCCGCCACATTTTTTCTATACTGAAGTAACAAAACTGTGATTCAATCTTAGTGAACCTTTATGTGTCAGGGCTTTTGGTCCATAATATTTCTTATTACAAAATTCACATTTTTAAATTTTCATTGGCGCAACTGATGTTCACGAAGGATTCTTGAACTAAATTTTTCTCACTTGGTTGGATAGGCGGGCGATGAGAGCTCAAGACTATTACTGGCTGTTGGTTGGTTGGTTGGTTGTACGGAGAGAATAGAGCATAGCTCTAAGAGTAGGAGAAGGATAAAGTACAAGGTAAAGTTCAGAAGTGGGAAGTAAAGGAGAAGGTTAACAGCAGGTGGGCTATCCACCTTGCGGAGCTGGCTGTTGAATGGAGAGAGAACACTTATATAGGCAGCAGGTAACTCCTCCCTCCTCCTTAGCTGTGCGGCAAGCATTATATTTTATACTTATAGGATTTTAAATGACTATCAAAATGGTATTTGAAGACTTTTTTTCCGATAACCTTATTACATATGATACAGAGTTTGTATTTACGTTTAGTTTCGTGTTTGTATTTACGTTTGGTTTCGTGAACAATCAAAGCCATTTTCTTAAAAATGGACCAGCCGGTTATACATGTTAACTACACTCACTACGATGACTAAGTCCCTGTCCTAAAATATTCGACCGTCCGTCTCTCTCGCGCCTGATGGTAAATGTAAAAAAACTATCCTTCCTTCCTTCCTTTTATTTATCTCCGGGTATTACGTCTTCGGTCGGTTGTACAAGCATTATTAAAATACAAAATGTTATCTTTCATTTTTATACCCCAAAATGTGAATATACCTCAGTAAATAATAGGAGACAGGTATTATGTACTCTTGGTACATAAAATATAAAAAAGTACATAAAACTGGATAAAGGTACATAAAAATGTATTGTTACAAAATAAACTTAGCTATTTTAGATATTATGGGATGAGGATAAGATCCTCGAAAAATGCAAATACTAGAAGTTTTTTTACATAATATTTTGTGTAATATAAAGTTTTGGTTTTAATAATAATATACTACTGAACGACCAGTAATTATTTTAGCTTATCTATCTCCTCCTTTTTTTCTCATCTTCCTCCTCCTCATCATCTTCCTCCTCCTCCTCATTCTCTATTTGTATTTTCTCCTTTACAGTTTTATCCTCCTCATCCACTTTGAGGGAAGACTGGAGATTTTGTTCAGAAGGAAAGTTAGTACTAGTTTTCCGACGAAGATGTTGCTTTTTAATGAGACGACGACGACGACGACTTTCCTCTTGCATTTTCTTAGTGGAACAAAGATCATTAAACATTGGTATATATACTTATCCAAATTAATCTCTCCCTTCAAATAAAAACATTCTTTTTGTAAGTTTTATTTGACTTAAAGAATATAGTGCTGCATGATTTCTTAAATTAATAATTTTCATAAAATTTGATATATATTGTAAATGAACAGAATTATACAAAACTACAGGAGAATAATGGGCACTAATCAATCTTTTTATTTCATATTGCGTCATTAATCGAGAACCATATCCACAGATATTAAGAGAGTTATTTATTTTAAAAAACACCTCAACAGTGGCCTCTTTTTGCGGGTTATATATAATATAACTAATATATTTTAAAGAATTTTTTCTAAAAATCCAGCCCATTGGGAAAACTACAGTTTGAAATATAATTCCTTCTTCATTAATACCCCAATCCCTCTCATTTTTATATATACGAAAACCATTCTCCTCGAGAAATGTAAAAACTTTTATATCGTCTATAAAAAAAGTTTTTTGTTTTATTAAGAGATTAATATATTTCTTATTTCCTTGCCTTTTTAATATATCTCTTATAGCTCGTTCGATACTGGTCGAAGATCTTATATTTTCTAAACAGATTGAACATTCTTTCCACGCTGAAAGTTCATGAGGATGTATTGAATAAAGCGAAGAAAATTCAATAGAAGAAAATTCAAGTTCTCTCTCTAACATCACATCTACTATTCCCTTGTAAATAATTTGTGGTATATTTTGTAAACTGAATATATTTTTGTGATCGCCGTTTTTGTATGAGATAATTGTGGATTTACAAAGTGTTTCTAAGCTAGGTAATAAACTCGTTTTATAAATTTCTTTTTCCGTATTTATAGAATATTCAAGAGGGCTGGAGATTATGAATGATTTTCCATAAAGACAATTTTCTCTGAACGGATGACAATCAAATACTAATCTCCCTAAATAAATACTTATTTTAGGAGTACATAATGGATCACAAATTATATAATTACTACAATTAAGAGAATTTTCAATGACACTCCATTTTGGCAGAAAAATTAGTTTATAATATTCTATATTAAATATATTTTTAGAGAAAAATTCAATCCCGAATCCATTGGAGTAAAGATAATCTTTTACCTTTTCATTATTTATAGGAAATAATCTGTTCCGGACCCGTTTTAATGTATTTCTTTTTTCATATTTCTGAAAAATTATTTGAGTCTCATGATTCATCTAATCCTCAAATACTTGTTTTAAATGTAAATAATCATGCCCTGCGGGTTTTAACAATCTAGTTTCTTTAAAGATAAAATTGAAAATATTTTCTCTTTCTGACATTATAAATTGAGGAGGGGTGATGCATAAGTAGCTTGAATTTTTTCGAAACCATATAATATATATAAAAAAATAATTTTGAAAGAATTTAATGTTCTACCAGCGTTTCTTTTTTCCCATTGTACGCATTTTTCAATCATGGCATGTTTATTAAAAAAGATGGATTCGTCCCAACCGTTTATAATCAACATAGAAGGAAACATTGGAAGTGGAAAATCAACTTTGATTTCCTATTTAAAGGAAAAACTTTCTCCAACATATTTTGAATTTGTTTGTGAACCTCTTGGAGTTTGGGGAAATCTTTTAAATTTAATGTATGAAGATCCTAAAAAGTGGGCTTCTATTTTTCAATTTATGATTTTAATTTCATTTATGCCGACATATTTTAATATGTATATGAAAAATATGAACAAGAACAAACGTATTATTATAATGGAAAGATCAGTACATAGTGGATTGTGTTTTGTCGACTGGTTAAATCGAGAAGAAAAAATATCTGATACAGAAAAGACAATTTACGAACGCGCCTATAAACTCCTAAAACCATATTGCCATTCAAACTTAAATGTTTATTTGAAATGTCAACCCAAAATTTGTTTTCAACGAATAGTAAAAAGACAAAGAAAGGGCGAACAAAATATATCATTATTATATTTAAATAATTTACACGAATGTCATGAAAATTGGTTATCTTCAAATTCTACTACAGTTGAAATACTAAATCATGATGATAATGTAGATATTGTGGGAATGAAATCGGTTAATATTTAAAAAAAACATCAAGAATATCCAAACATAAATAATATTTTAGCTGATACCAGAAAAATATTTTGTAAATAAAATGTATAAACCTTAGAGTTTCAAAGTATCTATAATTTCAGAATTCTATTAAGATTCTATATTTTCTTGTTTCTGGAGATCTTTAAATAGCATTGATAGAGATAAGCGTTGTTGTTGATTGTCGGCAATATTCTCTTTATTATAAGCTCTAATTATCTGCAGTAACATATGATACCATTTTCTTCGTGTGGGTATATCGGTGGTTGATGTATTATTGACAGTGACAGTTGTATAAATTTCAGAATCATTTTTTGTATTAGTGGAAGTAATATCTTTTACTTGTAGTAAATTACTACACATATTTATAACTGTTACTATACCATAAAATGCGGGATAAATAAGCACATTTTCTCTTGACAGCCTCTTACGTTTAGTAGTTTGTTGTCTCTTTATTTTTCTATTAAAAGGTATAACGAAATATTTATTAGAGTAATATGTCTTTATTTTCTCACTCCCCTTGGTATAGTTAAATGGGTCAGATAATTTATCCTCTACATAAGAACTAGTCGGCATTACATTAATAATTTTTGGTAGAGATGGAGGTTGTGATAACGGTGATGGTGGTGATGGTGGTGGTAGTAGTGGTAGTATAGTGCTTCTTGTTTTCATTATTTTATTGGGTATAATTAATGTTGGTGGAAATTGCGAAAAGTCGTCTCTTTTTTGTTTTTTTTGTCTCCTTAAAGGAGTTTTGGGAGGAAGAATAAATGCTTTTTCTGAAGAAATATATAATCCCCCAAAATCAATGAACTTTACCTTCAATGGCGTTGAAGATAAGTTAATGAACACATTATAAGGATGTATATCGTAATATGTACCACCCAAACAATCTCGAGCAATTTGTAATTGAATACGAATTAATTCTCTAGCGACTTGATTTAAGAACTGCTTACGTTTATACATAAGCGAATAGGTTTTCACTGCCTTTTTTAAAATGACCCAATAAGGAGGGTGTAAATACTCCATGTCTATAAAACTTAAGTGTGTGTCATTAGTGAATCTTGTTTTATACTTTATTTCATTAACACTCAAAGGAACATATGGCGAACTTTTTTCGCTTATTATTTCACTGCTGGGATTATGTAATACTTTGGATATGCTATGATTTTTAATTGCGCGATACATTTGAACGAATATTTCTTTACATAAAGCAAATGATAGTCGACTAACATTATATAATTCACGTAACTGATCTTTTTCATCGTAGAAATATTTTCTTGCAACTAAATGAGTTCCCCGAAATTGTTTAGTTAGTTCAGAGTTTTTCTTTAAAAATTCAGTTGTCCAGGGATAATAACGCCGGAATTTTTTCCATTTTCTTGGAAGATGCGGATCTAAAATTTCTTTCATAGGAACTGCTACAATCTTTACTTTACCATAGGAACCGGAACCTAAATGTTTAATTTCATTTCCTAAGGAAAAAGAACATTTTTACAACAGAACCAACTTTATAAATCCTATTACCCATGTTATCAAATTTCTCAGTTGGATGTCCATAAATATATTCACCAAAACTGTTGTAAGACAAAATGTTAAATTCTCTAAGTATATGATAATTTAATCCTGGATAACGCAAATAGGTTAAACATAAATTTAAATATGTATCTTGAAGTAAAGGTGCACTAAATACCTCTTCAAGATGAGAAACAAAAATGGAAAATCCATTTGTATGGACATCCTTCAATATTGACCAAACTTGGGAATAAGGCTGATATGGAGGAGGGGGTAGTTGATAGGGAGGAGGAGGTTGATGGGGAGGAGGTTGATGGGGAGGAAAATTTCTACCTTCTTCATTTAATTTGAATATCTCAGTCTGCCGCTGTTGCTGTTGTTTTTGCTTTTCATTTTCCTTTTCTTGTTCTTGTCGTTTCTTTTCCTCCAATTCTTGTTCTTGTTGTTTCTTTTCCTCCTCTTGTTCTTGTTCTTGTTCTTGTCGTTTCTTTTCCTCTTCATCCTGAAACAATTGCTGCTGATTCTGCAGTTGCTGCTGTTGTTGCTGCTGTTGTAAAAAAAAATGCTGAAAATCATAAGTATCCAGCTGATGATAATTTTCCTGTTCCTCTTCTTGTTCCTGTTCATTAACAGTATGTGGATTCTCCATTATTATTAGGATATTATAAGGTCGGTCACTAAATATACACTTATGGGCGGGCTGCGGGATTCTTAGCTCCCTTGCTGTGTGTTGCTTAGTAAAGAATGTCAACGAGACGCACATCAAATATACTCAAAGGAGGTGACAGAATTGATTTTTTCTCTAACATAGGTAAATTTGATTGTTCCCCAATTTGTTTATCATCTATAACACAACAAGTATTATTTCTACAAAAAATAATAAATTGAGGAATTAATTGTTGTAAGAGAACTGATTGACGGAAAACATTTTTTAACATAAGCAATACACATTTTTCTTTACTAGGAAATGGGAGAGGAGGTTTAGGATTTTTACTGAACCTGAAAAAAATTTTGCTACTAATAGACAAGAGTGATTGAAATTTTATGGGACATATTGATGTTTGAATATCTATATACCATATAATGTGATATTGAAAAAGGGAATATATTCGTTTTTCAATATCTTCTAAACATAGGGTATCAAAGTAATTTTTCTGTTTAAAATCATTTATAGGGTAAACAGATGATGTATATGTAATTAGAGGATATTTCTGTTCAACGATAATAAAAAAAGTTTCAGGATAATTACTATAAAATATCTTGCTACTCATTTTTCTATTTTTTTTATTTTATACATTCATCACAATAATGATGGATTTCTATTAATTCATCAGCAAGTCTACAATAGGTTGAAGCTTGTAATACCCGCAAGTTTTCGCATTTTTTCCCACATTTATAACAACTGTTATGTTTTTTAGTAATTATAACATCGATAATCGATTCGTCAATATCTGAATTATTAGGTGAATTATCATTCAAAAGTGAATACCTCCAAAGCTTTACCTGTGTTTCAATATTTGGCTGTTTCGGATTTTCAAAATCTTCACCAAAATAATCCGATACATACCCCATTAGTGGTTTAATATACGAATCTGCTAAATCTAATATTCCATTACCACAATAAAAGTTCTCATAAAATATTAAATTATGTTTTGTGGATTGCTGCATGTTGCCGCTGTCGTCATTATTTTTTTTATCGAATAATTTATAAAAACTTTCTTATAAACTAACTTTCTTTTTTTATATTCAAATTTGTTAAAATATATTTAATTCAATTCCGTATATCATCCCCTTTTTGTTTATTTAAACGTATGTAAAGAATTTTAAGATTAATTTGTTCTGCTAACTCTTTTTTTTTTAAATCACGATTAATTTGTGTAATATCAGTAAAATGTGTTGGTCCTTGAATTTCTATACCTAAAAATATTTCAGGGAAATATAAATCAATTTCGAAACGTTTATTGTAATTAAATAAACCGCGCCTATTAACCTCAATGATTGGTAGTTTGTTGGTTTGTTTATTCAATTCTTTAATAATTCGTTTATACACTTCAATCTCACTTTTACTTTTAAAATACATATTTTTTTTAAAGTGTAAAGAGTAAAACAGTAAAACAAAGTAACTATTACTAATAATTAATATACTATAATGGAATTAACAACAATTGACAATTTTCTCAAACAATATGAACGAATTAGTTGGTATAAGAATTTTGACGACGACAAAAATGATGAACTTTACAACCTTGATGTAATATGTAATCTAATTAATAATATTGAGACTAGACAAAAAAAAGTCCTCTTAGACGAAGAAGTACTTCATAAGACGCATACTCCAATAAGCCAGACTCAATCGACAATGGAATTCAGTAAACCCTCAAACTCTAATGTTACTGTAATGGATCCTAGTGGTGATAGAGATAACTGTAAAGAAATCAATCTTTTGAAGAAATTTGATTTTCAACGCATCAATAATATCTTAGGATCTTTTAATATTATTACACGGCCACAAAATAGAGGTACTGTAAAAAAAGAAAAAAAAGGTTGTTGAACCAACAACAGAAACTAAGGAGGAGGGGAATATTCAAACACTCAAAGAATGTGTTCTTGTAACATTTATTAATCCTGAAGAAGAACTCAAACTAAATTCTCATCTGCATGCCTCTGTAAAGGAATTAACCTCTTTAACCACAGCAACTATAGCCGTATCATCAAGAATAGTGCCCTATTCCAATAATGAGACGCCTTTTACTATAGAAAATACTGCAATATATATTGATTATGCACAAGATGACAGTTCAATAACTCACACTCCAAATAGATTTCTATTTGTTCCCTTTAATAGAAATGATCAATTATTTGTTCCTTTTTGCGAGTGGAAACAAAAGAGTGGTGATTATACACCAGTCTCTTCCCATACATTGGAGTTGATGCATAATATTATAAAGAACTCTAAATTAATAATGGTGGATTGTGGTTCATACTTCAGAGAAGTTGATATTATGTCGATTATGCAATTTTTGATATCAGCCAAAATAACAATTGACAATGATGGCACTAGCAAAGCGAAATATTTAATCTGGAGTAAAAAAATTACCAATAGCAAATTGGCATTGAACAACATTAAACTTTTTTACCAAAAGTTATTTTCAAAATCCACCACCCCCGAATGGAAAAAATTTCAAGAAAAATGTCAATTGGAAAACAAAGTGACGTCAATTAGAAAAATGATGAAGAAATACCCAGTAAAGCAATATCCTCATATCAATAGTTTTATTGAAAATAAAATCGGGGAATTGACATTAGGTCATGATCGTTGGTTCAACGATCTCATTAGTATTGTTCCTACTGTAAAGCATCCCGAATCTTTAAATATTGCCACTGATACTACATATAATATTAAAATAACTCCATCTTCATGGGTCCATGAAATTGGAACTCATTTTGTTCGTTTTTCACTGCCTACCAATACCATTGGCATTAACAACAACAAAATCTCAGTTACATTTCCAGAAGATGTTGAGTCTTCTTTTATTGAGGCGGTATTCGCCGACATATTTCAATTTGAAAAAAAAAACCTGGTGCTCTAAAGTTAGGTTTGTATTAAAAAAATATTCTGATAGTAATAGACAATATTTTAAATCTTTTACTCATTCTTTTATTATGAAAAATATAACAAATATAAAATTTTCTGATGATGAACTGAGTTGTGATTTTATTATGTAAAAATTTGTGTTATTTTTATTAAAAATTCTGAATTGTATTGTATTATTTTTTTAATATTCTCATTTTTGAAGTTTCTTTTATGAGTTAATAGGTTTAATGATACCAATAAAATTTGCAATTATTATTTATTGGATTATAAGATTTGGATATTACATTAGCATAAGTATTGAAATATTATTGAGGAGATACCCTATCAAAGAATTATTGTGTGGTGCACTTAATCCCTAATCGCTTGACAACAGTAATCAAGTGATCCTTATTCTTGAATAGCATTTGAAACATATGCACTTGCCTCCTCAGGGTGTTTACCTCCTTTGTAAGTTTAATTAGGTCAGCCATGCTGCCAAAGCAAAAATTCTGTACCGGCTCTAAGCCAGCAGCACTTAAGTGAAAAACGCAAATTTTCTTATACACCGGCTCTAAGCCAGCAACACTTTTCTCGGAGTCCGGTAGTGATCGCTTATGGGAGACTGTGGTAGACGATGCAGTAGCACTACCTATATTCTGGCAGAATTTGAGGACCTCGTTCTGTATTCCCGTAGCATCTCCTCCCAGCTTATTTGGGACACTATTCTGGTTTACCTCTAAGTTCTTGGATTTATTGAGACAGGGTGGTATAATCGTTGTTATCACGGGCCTAGATGGCGACCAGAGTAGATACCCTGCTCAGGTTGAGAGCGATTGTGTCGACCGATGAGTTCTTTGGGCCGCCACTATCCGGAATACGCACAAGACATCTGACTAGATCACCCTCATCATGTGGGGCAACCATAATTGTTCTGATTGATTGTTTGGGGTTGTTTAGACCAGTCTGAAATATGAAATATTAATTTAGTATTATACTGCACGACGCACTGCATTATAATATCACCAATACAAAACTTTTAAAAATAGCAGAATACACAACTTTTAAAAAAAGCAGTGAAACTAACCGGCTTAGTTTGTTTATACCCTTTTTGTGTATTCTCAACTGTTAATCCATTCTTTATATCCGTACACTGTTGCACCATCACACCCCCACAACTTTAAGAACGTAACCGTAACGTTCTTAGCCCCGCCCATCCTAGCCCAACCCCTCCCTCTCATCCTTTCTCCCTCCCTCCCTCCCTCCCTCCCTCAATTGTAAAATATCATTATCCACGCGCAACTAGTAAACTAAACAGGAACAGGACAGAAATAATAAATTTTTGAAGATTACAAATTTTATATTTTATAATTGGTATGGAGAATACAATAACAATGTTTATACAATTAAACAGACAAACTTGATGATGGATGATGATGATGATGATGATGATGATGATGATGATGATAATATTAATGAGATCACACATTGTAATAATATAATAATTCTCGCGGGCATTCCATTTCTATCTCTTTCCACATTCTTGTATTGTAATAACGATGTAGAATCATAGTGTCATATGTTAATTGATTTAAAGTTCTATAAGATTTTTCTCGAGTACAGTCGTCATCTTCAAAAATATAATTGAACAATTTATCATCCCATTTCTCAATATATTCCTCAACATTTCCGTCAACTAATTGATAACACAGGACAACAAATTTTTTATAATTCCCAGTTGCATGAGATTTCTTTACTGTTTCTTACCATTTTTGATCTGCTGATTTCATATTTGAAACCAGTTTTGTTCTGCATGCTCCAGTTTTCATGCAATTTGAGGTTTTACATTCTAGCCGTTTGCGGTCAAATTAATTAATTACACGATTATGGTATCAATAGGGAGATATAATTTTGTCTGTTTTTTCTTTCAGATTTGGTCATGGCTACAAAGAGAAATCAATGTGTGAACAAACCTGATGCCTTCTGTTATATTTGTGGATACTTCACGCTTATTCGTCAGAGGCGCAATATAACATCGTTTGTGAGGCGCGGCTATAAAGCGTACTTCGGACTTACTCTTGGCGACCAAGACAAAAAATGGGCTCCACATGCTGTGTGTCATAACTGCGAAGAAATGCTGCGTGACTGGACAAAAGGAAAACGTAAGGGCTTACCGTTCGGAATTCCCATGACCTGGCGAGAACCGAAGGACCACACAACTGACTGCTATTTTTGTCTGATCAATACGAAGGGTGTTGGCAAGAAAAACAGACATAAAATATCGTATCCTAGTATCCCTTCAGCAATTCGACCTACTTTGCACTCTGATGAGCTACCAGTTCCAGTTTTTAATGGGTTGTCTCCAGCTGAAGAGGAGGGAAGCGACAAAGACCAAGAGAGTGAACATGAAACTCAAGAAATACTTGCAGATTCCGACGATTCTTCTGATGGTACACCAGAGTCATCAACCCCTCAGAAGTTTAGTCAGCCAGAGCTGAATGACCTTGTGCGTGATTTGGGTCTCTCCAAAAATGCAGCAGAAGTTCTAGCTTCTAGGTTGCAAGAAAAGGCTCTACTGAACCAGACCACAAAAGTTTCAGACTTCAGAAAGCGGGAACAGGATTTTGTGCCATTCTTTACAGAGGAGAATAAGTTTGTTTACTGTCATAATATCCCGGGTCTTCTCCAGGAATTAGGGATTCCATTGTATAGTCCAAATGACTGGCGATTATTTCTAGATAGTTGTAAGCGTAGCCTGAAGTGTGTGCTACTACATAATGGTAATGTCTATGCAGCTGTTCCAGTGGGTCATTCTGTGTGCTTACGAGAGGAGTATAATGACATTAAAACTGTGATTCACCTGCTAAAATACCATGAGCACAACTGGACAATTTGTGTTGACCTCAAAATGGTGAACTTCCTTCTTGGCCAACAAAGAGGATTTACAAAGTATCCCTGCTTTCTTTGCATGTGGGACAGCCGAGCTAGAGACAGGCATTGGAACCTGAAGGAGTGGCCCTTACGTGAGACTCTGGAAGCTGGTATGCCAAACATTGTCAATGATCCAATCGTCAGTCGAGAAAAGATCATATTTCCTCCTCTCCATATCAAGCTGGGCCTGATGAAACAGTTTGTCAGAGCATTAAATACTGATGGTGAATGCTTCCAACACATAGTCTCTGCTCACCCTGCTTTGTCATTTGAGAAGATAAAGGCAGGTGTGTTTGATGGACCACAAATTCGTGCACTTGTACGTGATCAAGACTTTGTCAGAAAGATGGACGACAAGGAAAGGGGTGCATGGCTTTCATTTGTGGCGGTAATGGAAAACTTTCTTGGTAATAAAAAGGCTGACAACTATGAAACCCTTGTAGCAACCATGTTGTCAGCCTTTCATGACCTTGGATGCAATATGAGTGTCAAACTCCATTTCCTATATAGTCATCTTGATAGATTCCCTGAGAACCTAGGGGCAGTAAGTGACGAGCAAGGCGAGCGGTTTCATCAGGATCTCAAGACCATGGAAGACCGCTACCAAGGGAGATGGGACAAACATATGATGGCAGACTACTGCTGGAGCATTAAACGAGAGTGCCCTGAGACATTTCACAAACGCAAGAGCTTCAAGCGCAAATTCCTACCTGGCTAAAATGTGATTGGGCTTTGTCTCCTCATAGTAACAAATTTCTTACCTAACAATGAGTTTTATACAAATTTCAACCTTTGTTTTAGATGGAACATGTTTCAAATTGTGTTGTTGAATAAATTTAGAATATGTAATATTTTATTGTTTATTACCCAGCTAATTTAATGACAGTTTAATGACATATTTTTCAAGATAGACGACGAGGTCAATAAGACGAAGACGAAATTTTGAAATTTCAAAATACCTTGATTGCAAAAAAACTAGAGCTTACAGAAAGAAACTAACTTCAGATATGAGATCAGCACACCCAAATTAGGTAGAATCAAGTGTTTATAGCAATGCAACAAAAACTTTGTTGACCAGTGTAATTTAACCAATCTCGTATTTTTTCTTTATTACGGACTGAGAGAAGTCCCCCTTTTATAAGTTTCTTCACATCATCTATGAAATCAGGTTTACATAGTTTTTTCACAAGAATGTATATTTCAAACTCACACATTATATTAGACTTCAACTTCATTGTACCCTGTTTTGAAAGGTATAATATTTTCTACACACACGCACGTACTTTTATATTAATAAAATAATAAAAAATAAATATAGGAATCAAACAAACAAACAAACAAGGAGGAAGATTAAATTGTCATGTATGTATATTTATAATAAATAAATTTCTCATAAAGCATTTTTTATGACATATCCACATTAGAGGTTACGGGGTCACTCCTTGGGATAAACACCTCCTCTTCCAAAACAAAGTATTGTAATAACGATGCAAGACCAATTGGTCATGGTAGAGTTGCCATAAAAATGATAGACATTTATGTGCACCGTCGTCTTCTCCTAAAATATAATCGAACAATTCATCATCCCATTCCTCAATATATTCTTCAATCTTACTGTCGTCGTCAACTTCAACTTCTTGATATTTTAACCACTCTCGTATTATTTCTTTATTACCTGCGGAGAGAGGTACCATTTTTGGGAAAATATTTTTATCTACATAATTTCTAAAATCAAATTTACTCATATTATAAACGTCGTAAAATATCTGTACATCCATTTCTAATATAGGCATTATTTCTGATGTGGGATGGGATTTGTAACATCAAAAGTATGAATTCATTTCTACGCACGATATCCTTTTATAAACCCTCAATAAATAAAAATAATAAGTTTTTGTTATTCCATTTATCAAATGAATGAAACTGAAACAAATAATCTCTTGAAACGATATCTTGATAATCCATTACAAAATAAAAAATTGTTAGAATATTATAGAAAAAGAAAAAAGAAAAAAGTAAAAAAAACTATGAAATGAAGCTAAATGGAATACGAATTTATTTTCAGCACCTCCCTTTAAACCTTTTTTTTTGTAAAACATGTTATAATCTTTATGAAAATATCACAAATAATGACAACAATGCTAATAAAAACAATAATTCTATAAATTTTCTAAAAAATTATTTGTATAATGTAAAAAATAATGGTATATTTCTAAATAAAGCTTCTCATGAAGCTTTTATGGGAACATTATGTCTAAAATGTGATAATACTCCTCCAGTATCCTCTGTCTTAATTTATATTCATAAACCTTACAAACATATAATATACTCCAATGAAGCATGTGAAGAGTGCTATCTCCATGAATTGAAAACGGGGGGAACAATCGCTGTATATTCCCAACATATTATATTTGATTGTCCCATTTGTTTAGAAGAAAAACAAGGAAACCCCGTTATTTTTTCTTGCGGTCATTGTCTCTGTAAGAATTGTTACAGTACATTCTTACAAAACCGCGAAATTTCAGAAAACCAACTTAAATGTATGCTGTGTAGAGTATGTGTTATAGTTCGTGCTCCATCTGGTATAATTAATTAAGGTGAGAATTGTAAATATTCCCACAAAAACATATAATTCATGCTCCATCCGGTTTCCGGTTTCAATTTATTAAGGATCTTAAAACTTCTTTATGACATTTAACACTTTCAGTTAGAAATATATAACTTCGTCGATGATCAACCATGTTACGATTTATCTTCAATAGTTTTTGTACTGAAATTTGGTTTTCACATAAAATAATTAATGGTGAAAATATGTGTGGTTGTTGTTGTTTAATTCTCATATCTAAAATTAATTTTAAAAAAAGAACACCATCTTTTTGAGATATGTCTATTGCCAAAGAAATAGAATTGAAATTTAGATAGGGGTTTAAAAATGATGTATTATTAGTATAATCAATAATATTATTAATTCCATTATAAATATAAAGAAAAGAAATATTATTTTCTTGATTATTTTGGGTAATTTTAAGATGTTCCATTTTCGAAAGAACTTGTGAGGATTCTTGTTCTATATATGGTATTTTCTCTAGCATGTGGTTCAGTGCTAATATCACAGATTCCTCTAGAAGAGAAATGGGTGTTTTGTGAATTGAAAGCAGCCTTAATAAAGTCAGAGATTTGTTGATTGTTAACTTGGTGGTCAATACCGTAGAATTTTCCATTAATAATATATAAATTTACAGCTAAGGTAGAAAAACATTTGGGACACGTTGTCACCGTTTCTTTGTCGTCGTCGTCGTGTTTAGTTTCTAACCAAGAATAAAAACCCATACAGTGTAAACAATAAAATAAAGGTAGTGTATTTGTTAAGGTATCCATTTTTTTTTTGGTTAATTTGTTTTTTATAATATGATTTTTACTATAAATACAGTGATGAGGTACTTTAACTATTATAAATAAACTACACACAGACAGATTACGATATCAAGATGTTGAACAGACAAATTAAGACAACAACTAAACAAATACCTAAACAAATACCAGAACAAAACAACTTAGTCAGTGGTGCTCCTTCTCCTCAACATAAACGTTTTCTGGATAAAAAGTCATCTCCAATTCCAATTCCTAAGAGACAATCATCTTTTTATCACCGCCCACCATCACCAGCATCATCAGTAGCATCTACAGCAGCAACAGCAGCAATTAATCTTACATCTCAAACTAGAAATACGTCAGTGTATTATAATGAAGAAGTTATTCCAAAGCCCTCAATTTATTTTAGTACAATGGAAATAAATAATAAAAAAGAAGAAGTAATTAGTATAATAGAGGCTGTCCTATCTGATGTTACCTCCAACAACAACGACGACTCCTACAATAATTTGTATAGTGTTTTACCCAATGAACCACAACACCTAAATTCTATGATGACAGTTCGAGAAAATCAATTGAAAAATAAAGTATATGTGGATTCTATATTATCTCAATTTACTAAAAAATGTAGAGATCAAAATAATTATCAACCTTCTTTGAAATTAAAGATTTCCCAAATGGGAGCTGTAAATAAAATGAAAAGATATATTATTGTCGATAGTTCTCTTAGAGAATTAAATGTTCATCTATTGGAAGTAAAGTGTCGTCTTTTTTCGGGAGGTGGACATTATAAAGAAGTGGTGAATAAAATTTCTAATATAGAATTCGACGATGATATTAATAAAATTATACAACTGAAGTTAATTGATCCGTTAATTAAAGAATTAACCGACATTCATGGTGAAAATTTAATACAACCCACCAAATGGAGTGTTTCAATGTACGCAGATCCTCATAGAAACAAAAAATGTCCTCTCCCATGTAAGGATATCCTATCCAACAAAGACCCACAATATCAAGACGAATGCCTAATGAGCCGCATTAATTTAGGAGTACATTTTTTTCCTTTTATAAAGACTACCACCACCACCACCACCACCACCTCAGCCTCTGCTGATGTAGAAAAAGAACTGAAAATTATCAATAATACTCCATTGGGTGGTTTAGTACTTAAACCCAATGGAAAATCCGTATATGGTATAGGATCCAATTTAGTAAATATCGAATCAGAAACATTTGTAGATACTCAAAAACAAAATACTTTTCCTGTTAATGCTTTAATTTCATTTGGTTTGAATTGCAATGGAGTTCATGAGGGTAATTTCATATTATATTTGTCCTATTTAAATAGTGTATATTATTCAGATATGTCTATGGATAATATTTCAACAGCACCACAGCAAATCAGACAAATACTTAAAACATCCAAAGATATCAGGAGAGCTATAAGTAAAAAGTATGCTGTAACTATAAGTAAAATTATTAGAGAATACAAAGAGACAAATAATGATTGTTTTTATAGAGGGTTTAAAAGGGAAACTGCCGACCTGTTGGAAAGGGAAACAGATGTTTGTGAATTTGAAGAAACAGAAGGAGAATTTGAGAATATTAATCAAAGAAATAATTATGAAGTGGCTGAGGATGAGGAAGAAGAAGATGAGAATGAGGAGGAGGAGGAAGATGAGTAGTGTGAAGAATTATTATTATATAAAAATGAATTATAATAATGACACGTATTTTAAATTCTTAAATATTTTACAAAAAAACAACTTGCATCAATTAAGATTTATTTATTATATATTTGATAGGCTAAGATTATTATGTTTTAATATTTCAACAGAAATAAAATTAATGTCGATTTATACTTTAGAGTTTCAAAATGTTGCCCATTCTATAAAAACATATAATCATTTAAAGTTTTTAAATTATCTAGCAACACATGATACTCCAGTTTATGTGGTAACTCACGATAATAATAAAAATAATAATAAAAATCTTATGACTATTACTAAAGATGCATATTTTCATTTGGTTGCAATAAAATACATAATAAGTTTCATTTTAAATTTTGAAAATCATTTATTAGAATATTTACAATTACTAAAACATAAATTATCTATAATAATATAGAGTATGAATCATTTTGTAAATATTTTCAATTTATTTTTCAACAGTGGCAGTATGTTGCAATAAAATACATAATAAGTTTCATTTTAAATTTTGAAAATCATTTATTAGAATATTTACAATTATTATTTAACTTCAGTGACAGTGTATGCGGAGTTTTCTCCAAACTCCCAAATTATTGTTAGTTTTTTTATATATTTTTTTATTCTAACATTCTTAATTGTGCCTTCCTCTTTCTTTTCTTCCTCTTTTGTTTTCTTCTTTTCTTTCCCTTCTTCTATTTTTATTTGAAGATCCTTAAATTCCTTGCCTTCCTCATCCTTTATAATATTCTTCTTCTTTTTAACACTTATTGTGAATCTCTCAATATCTTTTCCATCTATAATATGTCCCACATTTTCACTTGCGTCAGGATCTTTTTTTTTTGTTTGTCTTTCTTCTCATCAAAAAACTTCTAATTCTTCTTTCTTCTCATCAAAAAAACTTC